>SJYQ01093173.1:179977-360746 GCA_006410935.1 Redunca redunca
CCCCACCCCCCAACAACCCCAACCCTAGTACTTTTCTCCCCGGCTTTCTTCTCTGGGTTCCTTGTACTGTAAACACAGTGACAGAAATTAGATGTGGGTAGATCTGTTAAACATTTTAAGTCGAAGTGGGCTTGGCAGTTGTCTCTCTCCACGGGATATGCGAGACGCAGCTAATAACTCCGTAATGGGTCTTTTGTTTTTGTCTGGGGACCGCTGGGAGGGAAGTGGAGGGGCCGGGGCTGAGGAAGGGGGCCGCAGGGTGGAAAGGGGAGGGGGTGACCAGGCTGCTGTTATGGAAGCCACCCAAGCTTCCGATGTCGTGGGGCCAAGGAGGCAGAGCAAGCTCTCAGCCCTCCGTGCATTCTAGAAGGCTGGCCAGTGACCACTGCTCAGTCTGCATGCTCTCTGCCCTTCACGGTGGGGGCATGCTCTCTGGTCTCCTGGTCACAGAGCATCTCTTCTTGACAGCTTCGTGCTGCAAACATCTACTGCTGTCTTGCCTCTTCATTTGTCCCATCCGTGAAATTCCCAGTTACGTCAATGGGGGCTCCATATGCAAAACACGTGCGATCCGTGAGGCTGAGGAGCTATGCCAGAGAGCTAAAGTGCTGGCCTGGTGGGTTTTCTGCCGACATGTTTTGCTGTCTGAAAACCTCTGCTTGGGATCAAGTTCATGTTCTTAATTCTGGTCAGATGGTTGGAATGGGAGCCTAGAAACCCACAGCTGGAAGCTCCATCCAGTGATCACTTAATTAATTCAACTAATACGTGACAGAGAGCATGCTATGTAGCAAGTGAGGCAAGATGTTGGGGATGTGATGGAGAATAAGACCAGCTTGTCAATTTTGCATTCTTGAGGAGCTGGAGTCTAGTGTGTGGTATCAATTTCTTATTTCACAATAAGAAATTTTCACAAGTGGTGGGAGGTACAAGGAAAGAGGAAGCCATATGGTATAAAATGGGGTGCCTAATCTAGACTGGGGCATGGGGCAGGTTCAGTGGTCCAGTCTTTATCTTTAATGGGATGAAAGTTTAATACAGAGATTTTTAACCTGAAGTCTAAGGGTTTTTGTTTTTCAAGGGTTCCATGAATTCCAGTGCCTCTACCATTCTCTAAACTCTCCAGAGTAGATGTTTCCCATCTTTTCCTAGACCTTTCCAAAGATGGAAATAGCACACCTTTTCACCAAAGCCCATTTGGGTGTTTTAACCCTCCTGGCTATGAGCCAAGCATCATTTTTAGTGTGTGTGTGTGTGTCAGTAACTCAGTCATATCTGACTCTTTGTGACCCCATGGACTGTAGCCCACCAGGTTCCTCTGTCCATGGGAATTTTCCAGGCAAAAATATTGGAGCAGGTAGCCATTCCCTTTTCCAGAGAATCTTCCCAACCCAGGGGTTGAACCCAGATCTCCTGCCTCTCCTGCACTGCAGGCCTGTCTGAACCACCAGGGTGCTTTATCAATAATAGCCACAACTTACAATGAAGTGAAGTGAAGTCACTCAGTTGTGTCCGACTCTTTTCGAGCTCATGGACTGTAGCCTACCAGGCTCCTCAGTCCGTGGAATTTTCCAGGCAAGAGTACTGGAGTGGGTTGCCATTTCCTTCTCCAGGGGATCTTCCCAACCCAGGGATAAAACCCAATTCCACAATTCACAATAGTGGAAACATTTATTGGACGTCTACTTAAAATAAAAAGACCCTGATGCTGGGAAATAAAGTAAAAAGGTGCTGATGCTGGAAAAGACTGAAGGCAAAAGGAGAAGGGGATGGCAGAGGATGAGATGGTTAGATAGCATCACTGACTCAATGGACATGAATTGGAGCAAACTCTGGAGATGGTGGAGGACAGAGGAGCCTGGAGTGCTGCAGTCCACCGGGTCACAGAACTTGGACACGACTTAGCAACTAAACTACAACAATTTTAAATAAGTTTCTGTGCTAAGTAGGCTTGTTGCCTTACATGGTATGACTTTTCATTGGAGACTTTAATAGAGGAATTGCAGCTCAGAGAGGTTAAGTCAGTTCTCCAAGGTTACACAGCTACTAAGTGATGGAATCAGGATTTCAACCCAGGACTTCAAACTCTTAGGCCATTATTCTTCCCAAGAAATATCCTATCTTTTATAGCCCTTTTGGTCCGTTGGTACTGTCTTTCATGTGGGATTATAAATCCCCCAAAGTCAAGGAATACATTCTTTAACTGCTTTGTAATCAACATCCTCAAAAAATAGACATATACTTTATTGTATGGATGGCTCTGTGCTGTCACTGGGGTTACTTAATTCTTCCTTATGTGCAATTATAATCTCTCCTCTATTTTTGTTCATTATAATCCATGTGTTGTGGGCCATCCAGTCATAAACCATGAGCACCAGCTTTTATCTTCCTTGGATTTTTGCCCTTTTTGGTTTTCAGTTTTTCTCAGGACTATCACCACCCTGACGATTTCTGCTCCTCTAGTATTTCACTGGATACTCTACTGACTGTCTGCACAGCACTGGACAAGGTGATTCCAAAGGAGCTATTGTAGAATTTCCCAAAGGGGTTAACATTAAAAAGAGATATTTTCTAGTATTAGCAGAGCTGAGATGAAAGCTGTTCATGGGCTACAAGGGCTCCTGGGGTCTCTTGCTTTGTCCAGAGAATTGATGCTCTTAAAATAATTCTCTATACAGTTTTTCCATAAGCTTCAATTGGAATCCAAAGGACTTTCTGCTAAAATAAAAGCCCCCAATGATTATACTTAGTATTTTTTAATATTAAAATGTATTTAATATTTATTGTGCTTGTGCTCAGTCGCTTCAGTCATGTCTGACTCTTTGTGATGCCATGGCCTATAGCCCACCAGGCTCCTCTGTGTGTGGGATTTTCCAGGCAAGCATACTGGAGTAGGTTGCCATTTCGTTCCCCAGGGCATCTTTCCAACTCAGGAATGGAACCTATGTCTCCTGCATCTCCTGCATCGCAGGCAGATTCTTTACTGCTGAGCCACCAGGGAAGGCCTTAATATTTATTAAGCATTATTATGTATTTATTTAAGTATTAAGTATTTGTCCAATATTTATTAAATATTTCTATGGCTTTCACAGCACTAAAACTGGGGTTCATAGATAAATGGATGATAATTACAGTGAGGTGTTATGCTAAATGCTTCTCTCTAAAACACATGATATCATTTGATTTTCACAATGATTACATAGGGTAAGCACTATTTTTATGCCCATGTTATAGATGAGGAAATCAAGGCTTAGAGAAATGGAGGAACTTGTTTGAGGTCAGATGGTTGGTCTGGCCACAGAGTCTGTGCCCTTTTTAACATTAAAATTTTTTGTATTAATTAATTAGTTAGTTTAATTTTATTAATAGCTGCAATGGGTCTCCACTGCATCACGAGTGCTTCTCTCTAGTTGTGGTACAGCACGTGGGATCTTAGTTTTCCAACCAGGGGTCACACCCAGGTCCCCTGCATTGGAAGGCAGACTCTTAGCCACTGGACCAGGGAATCCGTCTTCACCGCACTGTGCCTGGTTTTCTGTCATCTTCTGATTTTTCAATCTCGTTGGGGATACAGACTAACAAACGGATGCCATATGATAACATACATACTCCAGATCAGGGATGTTATAAGGTGCTGGGCTGGGAGGGGTTGGAGGAGAAAACACTCTAATTTGCCCAGGGAAACAGAGGAAGGATTTTATTTTCTGTTTTAGAGGTGGTGACAACTTGGAGACTCTTGGAGTTACAAGACCGAGGAGAGAGACATCATTCCAGGTGTGGGTGGAGATGAGCTGCTTTTTACAGCAAGCAAAAGGGTGAAGAAACTAGAAAGAAATGACACATAAGGGAAAACAGCATCAGATTTGCATTACTGTGAAAATCACGGGGAGAAGACGCTGGAGAAACAGGCCAGGCAGATGGAGAAGGGAGTTTTACCTCAAGTATTTTGGGCTCATCTCTGCCCAAATGGCGATGCTTTCAAGGGAGTAAACACTGACTCAAAAAGAAAGGGCCATCACCCAGAGCCGGTCTCCTTTCCCGACATTTTAATTCCAGACCCTGCCCACTGTTTAAAAGCAGCATCTGCAGAAAGCAGAGGTCTCTGCAATTCATATGAGCCTGTCTCCCGCCCTGAGAACACATCATTTATTTCCTATAAGTGCCTGTCTCCCTCTTCCTCAAATATGCTCAGGGTTACAACTTTCTCTGCTTCCTGGGGGAGTTGCCCACTCTACACGGTCATTACTCACTCCATAAAGGCTGTCTCCAAACCCTCCTTCTCAGCCCTTTTCTCCTAACCCTTTGCAACTGACCAGTGAAAGGGTGAGCACGCCGCCTCTCTGCATGTTCGCGGCAGCCGCCATCTTGGATTTCATCTGGAAATGGATGATGACATTGGGGGAAAGTGTCCTTTTTTCTCCCTCCTTTTCTCAGCTGGAAGTCAGTATAATTTATTTAGGGGCCTTCCTACTTCTTTTCTACACATCCAACCAGGAAAAGGGAGATTTATTTCCTTCTAACCTAATTATAACATTGATTTCTTGCCCACATCTTGTGGTGCTGAGGTGAATCAGGGGTGGATCAGAAGCTGAATACATGGGTCAGAAGCTTCTCAGTACGACTACAACTTCATTTAAACTCTCTGAGTGTTATTCTTCTCCTTGGTGAAATGAAGACATGATTCCTGCTCAGTTTATTTCTGTCACGTTCAGTGAGGTAGACAGGAAAGATATACAAAAACATCTCACACGCTGTAAGGCAAGCTACACATAGAAAATATCAAGAAGAAAATAGGAAAAGAAGCAAAATCAGTGATCATGAAGGCAATTGGGATATTGAGTCTAAGAGTTCTTAGACCGTATTGCATGGGCTTGTACTGTTATCTCCTCTGTTTGGTAATTGTGTAGTCTTGGGCAAGTTGCTTAGCCTCTCTGTGCTTCAGTTTCCTCAACTGAAAAAAGATGATGGCGGCTTCTTCAAAATGTCCTCATAACAAGACATGAACACAGAAATGCTCAGAGAAGCTCCTGGCACATCATAAGCAGGGTATAAATGTGTTCTGGTTACTATTATTATTGTCAGTATTATTCTTTACAACTTGTTTCTACTTTTGTATGTAGAAATCTGGACTTCTGCATATGAAAGCTCATATTCTGTAACTTTTATTCTCGTTCATGATAAAAACAAATAATATCAAGAACTTGGTAGTAAATGGAACCCTCTAACCTCACTGACTCAGTGGACATGAATTTGAGCAAACTCCAAGAGATAGTGAAGGACAGGAGAGCCTGGCGTGTTGCCGTCCATGGGGTTGCAAAGAGTTGGCCACAACTGAGCAACAACAACAGCAACAACAACTTCAACAGAGACTGTTATTTACAAAAAGGGGGTTTTGCAACTAGGACCCTATCACACCAGGCTCTTTCTAGATTCTTTGTCACGTGGCTTTAAGGCCTGCAGAGAGTGGAAATTGAAGCAATGCCTTCTAATACAGTTCAGTTATACACTCTTAATAGGTAGTTGATAGATCCTGTTCACACATTCATGGTGAGAAGCCCCCTTTGTGGTTTTCGTGTTCTTTTTTATTCATTAGAACCCTGTTAGCAATAGCTCTGATAAAGTTTTCTGATAAGATTCAGGCTTGGACTCGTGATGAACTCAAACTAATGCATTGAGCACTCTGGTTTTTGGGGGCCATGCACTGCTTAACTATCACTATATTTAACTTCACCCCAGGGATGGTAAAACTTTAAAAAAATGGAAAAGAGGCAAAATGTATGAAAGAGATTAAGGCCCGGTATGAAAACTATTTTTATAGGCAGTTTGGCCTCAGCTTTGAAGTTCAATAGGGAGTGATGTATTGCTATCAGCTTGGATTTCACACCTATTCAATTCTGTAGCCAGGTAGTGATGAACAACCTCCTTCGGGTATAGAAGAATGAAACAAAATTAAGGCAAGCTGTGAAATGGTCTCCTTGCTGCAATTTCATCTCTGGGAGAGATTTGGATTTTCCAGAGTGTGTTTAAACTTTTTTTTTACTTTAAATTAGAATGATGGTGTGAGAGTATTAAAAAATTTTTTGCAAAAATGAAAAAGAAAAAACAAAAACCACCCAGTCACTCCTAATGCTTACACCCAGACAAAAATGTTTTCATTTCTACATATTACTCGCTAGTCTTGGTCCATAGGCAGACTTAGAGCTACAGTGTTGTATGTAGAATTTACTTTTAAATGAGTACCCCCCCCGCCCCCGAACATTCTTAATTAGGCCCCTTATCCTCCTTTCTACCTCACTTCCCCAAGTGAAAAAACAAACAAATGTGAAATGCCAGCATTATTATCTTGCTTGGAACATGACGCTGCATCCTGTCTGCGACAGTGTCCTTTCTCAAATGGTACCCAGCTCATGGGATGTGGCTTTACATTTTTGTCATCCAAGGTTTTAAAACAGAGCAAGCACCATGTGGTGTTTCTTTAACAAATGGTGTGAATTCAGATTCTTTGCCCGTGTGGGAAGCCATTGTGCCTAAGATTGGAAATGAAGGTTTTCGTTGGCCTTCCGGTCTTAGAGGGTGCATCATCCAACCCCCTAGATCCAGCTCAGATCCAGTAGGGTGCCCAGCCTGCCCTGAGGTTGCCCTCAGAGCAAGGTCACTGCTCTCAGCCCCTGGCTCAGGAATTACTCAGGGCTCCCCTTCCTTCATCCCATGTGTCCCTTGGGCATTCCAGGCTCGTTCTGATCTCAGGATCTTCCCTTCTGCCACTCTCACTGCCTGCCATCCTCTTCTTAAATCTTGCATGTGTGTGCTCAGTCACTCAGCTGTGTCCGACTCTTTGCAACCTCTTTGTAGTCCGCCAGGCTCCTCTGTCCATGGAATTTTCCGGGCAAGAATACTGGAGTGGGTTGCCATTTCCTTCTCCAGGGGATCTTCCCCACCCAGGGATCGAACCCACATCTCTTACGTCTCCTGCATCGGCAGGCAGGTTTTCTTTACTGCTGCCACCACCTGGGAAGCAGCTCTTGTATGGCCAACTGCTTTTCATCACCTGGGTCTTTGCTCCAATATCACCTCTTCAGAGGCCCTCCCTGAAGTGACAGGGAGGTGACACCCGACCTGGTCACCATTCTCTGCCACCATCACCTTATGTTCTCCACAGTGTTTGCCACTCTCCCCAATAACCCTGCTTAGCATATGAATGAGAGTGTAGCTCACTTACTCCGATCTCAGATCCTACCTGTTCCATTTCAACCTTCCTCCATTAAAAAAAAAAAAAAAGTTTTATTTTTTAGAGTAGTTTTAGGTTCATAGCAAAAGAGCAAAAAGTACAGAGGATTCCCCTAGATTCCTTGCTCCCCTCCTTCCTACACACAGCCTTCCCACCATCTACTTCCCCACCAGAGTGGGACGTTTGTTATAATCAGTGAACCTATCACCCAGAGTTTCCATTTTGGCTTAATCTTGTTGTACATTCTGTAGGTTTTGGCCAATGCATCATGACCTGTATCTATCATTGTAGTATCATTTCACTGCCCTGAAACTCCTGTGTGCTTGGCCTCTGCTCCCTCAACTGCCTTTTAATGTACCTTAAGCCTTTACTCTGGCTACGGCAACAACAGGACACTAAACTGTCACTCCAGGACCAACAGTTACTGGTGTTTATGCTAGGCTACTGGGCTTCGCAGGTGGCACAGTGGTAAAGAATCCACCTGCCACTGCAGGAGACGTCTGATCAATCCCTGGGTTGGGGAGATCCTCTGGAGAAGGAAATTGCGACCCACTCCAGAATTCCATGGGCAGAGAAGCCTTGTGGGCTCTACGGTTCATGGAGTCACAAAAAGTCAGACATGACTGAGCACATGTTATGCTACTGGTTATTAGCATAAACTAGTAGCTAGCAGCGGAGAAGGCAATGGCACCCCACTCCAGTACTCTGGCCTGGAAAATTCCAGAGGAGCCTGGTGGGCTGCAGTCCATGGGGTCGCGAAGAGTTGGACACGACTGAGCGACTTCACTTTCACCTTTCACTTTCATGCATTGGAGAAGGAAATGGCAACGCACTCCAGTGTTCTTACCTGGAGAATCTCAGGGATGGGAGAGCCTGGTGGGCTGCCGTCTCTGGGGGGTCGCACAGAGTCAGACACGACTGAAGCGACTTAGCAGCAGCAAGCAGACCTTGCAATAAGGACATGGCAAGCATTGTCTTATTTCATTCATAACAATCTTATGTTATGGATCAGGACACTTTCCCCTCTTTCTGCTTTCCTATTTCCCATGCACTGCTCTCATACTCACATCCCAGCTGACCTTACTGTTTGCCTTCTTCTCTTTAGCTGCTTCCTTTGTCTTTCCCTTTTTTTTCATTGTTTTTAGCTGCTCCCTTTGGCTTTGAGTTTTCTTTTTTTAATTAATTTTTTTTTAATGTGTACCATTTTTCATAGTCTTTTTTGAATTTGTTACAATATTGCTTCTGTTGTTTATGTTCTGGTTTTTTGGACGTGAGGCACGTGGGATCGTTGCTCCTCCACCAGGGATGGAACCCGAAACCTCGGTATTGGAAGGTGAGGTACTAACCACTGGACTGCCAGGGGAGTCCTGTGACTTTGCTTTCCTGCTTTCAGTTCCTTTAGTACTCCACTGGTTCTGAAGATCTGCCTGGAGAGATTTCCTAGACCAGTTCTTGAAGGTAGTGGAGCAAGGGATCTTTTTATAAACTCAGTATAGTTTAATGATCATTTATTGAAATCCGCTCTGGGAAGGTGCTGGTGATCTGGGTCTCTTCTGAAACTTGTGTGGCATTTACCTTCTCCCTTCCTGCCCTCCTTCCATGCTCCATGGATTCTGGGAACTGCTGATGCATGTGCTTCTCTGGAAATGGGGAGATGGGAGATGGGAGGTGGCTGCTGTGAGCACCCGGGGAAGGGCACTCACTGCACAGAGGAATGGGAGAGAGAAGGAGCCTATGTTTCAGAGTCTGGTGGAAAGTTCACTGTGTACAGTGATCAAGAGGAAGGTGTCCCAGGCCACCATGCACGTCATTGTCGCCTGGATAGAAAACATCTGAAACCAGCCCTGGGGCATGAGCATTTGTCTTGGAGAAGAGCTTCCACCTTGCCCTTGTTTTTGACTGCTTAAAACTAGCTGGAATGAATGGATAAGGAAGTTGTGGTACATATACACAATGGAATATTACTCAGCTATAAAAAGGGACACATTTGAGTCAATTCTAATGAGGTGGAGGAACTTAGATCCTATTATACAGAGTGAAGTAAGTCAGAAACAAAAAGGCAGATACTGTGTATTAATGCACATATATGGAATCTAGAAAGATGGTACCAATGATCCCATGTACAGGGCAGCAAAGGAGATGCAGATGTAAAGAACAGACTTTTGGACTCAGTGGGAGAAGGAGAAGGTGAGATGCTTTGAGAGAATAGCATTGAAATATATACATTACCTTATGTAAAATAGGAAATCATGGAGAGTTTGATGCATGAAGCAGGGCACCCAAAGCTGGTGCTCTATGACAACCTGGAGGGATAGGGTGGAGAGGCAGGTGGTGGTGGGGTTCAGCATGGAGGGGACCTATGGCCGATTCATGTTGATGTGTGGCAGAAAACCATCACAATATTGTAGTTATCACCAATCAAATAAATAAATTTTAAAAAGTTATAATGTAAGAAACCAAAAAAAAAAAAAAANAAAAAAAAAAAAAAAACCCAATATAAACAACTCATTAGAGCACCTATGGGTCCTTGCATTAGGGGTGTGTGTGTGAATTGATACCAAATGAAAAACCCCTCTTTCCTCTCAACAGCTGCCCTTTAGAATCTACTTATGGTGGCATCATTCCCAGAGTTCCCCTCTTTACTGATGTCTGTGGACTTGATCAAACCTTACCTGATCTCCCTTAACCATTCTTAAACTCTGTTCCTCAGATTTACCACTTGTGCCCCACACCACAGAACTGGTGCCAGGAGCACTGTGTCTCCCTGCCCCTCAGTTGCACACTTAAAGTTCAAGCGAGGTTCCTAGGCATCAAATTCCAGTAGAAATCTCATTTTCCACTTGTCCCCAGTTGGCTATATCTGAGCTGTCCTCTGAATGCTGCCCCAGTCCCCTGTAAGACAATGTCTACTCTCCAGTTCACGTTTGGGCAAGTGGAGGCATATGAAGGTTATGCATCTTCCTATAATCCCACAACATGTGAACGGCCAAGTCACAGTCCTCAAAGCCAGATCTGTCTAAATCCAAAACCTCTTTGTTCCATTGTGTCTTCTATGAGACTCTCCAGGTGGTGGGGAAACCAGAGGCAGAACTATTGGTTACTGAGCGCCTAGCTGTCCCCCTCCTGGACTTTACTTCCTTCCTCCCAAACAGAGCCTGCCATTTGGTTGAAGACTGAACCACCAACTCATTGCTCAACTGACATCTTGCGGTGTTTTTTTCTTCATCTGTAAAGTGGGCTTAATAATAGCAGGGGTGTTGTGGGACAGATTAATTAATGTTTGGACAAGTTTTTTGTGATTCCTTGGATGATAGATGCAATGCCAAGGGCTGTTCAGAGGCCTATGCTATGCCATGCTTAATTTAGTATTCCTTGTACTTCCCTCTTTGCAGGTTCCACAGTGACTGCTGACTCAGGAAGCATTTACCAGGGCAGGCGATACCCCAATATCAAGCCTGACGAGTGATGGCAGAGGGAATGGGTCATGATGTCTTTGGGAGCATTTGTGGCCTCCTTCCATTTTTTAAAATTAATTGATTTGTGCTCTTATTTTTGGCTGTGCTGGGCTTTCCTTGCAGCACGTGGCCTCTCGTTGTTGTGTGCAAGCTACTGTCTAGTTACGTCTCATTGTGGCGAGGCCCTTCTCATTATTTGTTTATTTGGTGGTTTCAGGTCTTAGTGGTGGCATGGGGGATCATTGTTGGGGGCTGCAGGGTTCTCTCTAGTTGCAGGGTGCACGATTAGTTGCTCTGAGGCATGTGGGATCTTAGTTCCCAGAGCAGGGATCGAACCCGTGTCCCCTGCATTGGGAGGTGGATTCTCAGCCACTGGACCACCAGGGAAATCCCAGTCTCATTCCTTGTTGGTGATCTGTCCTTCCTTGTTGGGATTCCACTGATGCACAGCCCTTGGCTGGGGCTTAAGGATTTAAGAGGAAGGGCTTAACAGGATGGGCTGAGGATACCCAGAATGGCTTCACCCCAACACAATACTCTCGCCTCAGTTGGAAAGATGATAATGGTCAACAGTTTAGGTATCCCAAGATCTTGGAGATCAAGCAAATGTGAAACGGAAAATATTCAATAGCTACCTATAAAGGGAATGAACGGGTGATGGGTGGGCTTCCCTGGAGGTTCAGTGCTAAAGGATCTGCCTGCAATGCAAAAGTCACAGGAGACACAGGTTCGATCCCTGGGTCAGGAAGATCCCCTGGAAGCGGGCATGGCAACCCACTCCAGTATTCTTGCCTGGAGAATCCCATGGACAGAGGAGCTTGGTGGGCCCATAAGGTCGCAAAGAGTCAGACACAGCTGAAGCGACTTAGCTTGTTTGTGTGGGTGATAGATAGATTTTACCCAGCCATGTCCACCAAGTCCCAGAAAGGCATAATCTGTATAACTGAAAGTCAAAAAGCAATTCCTCCCTTGTGGTTCTGCTTCTCTTTTCACTGATTCTGCTTTTCTTTTCATTACTCTTTTCAATGACACGCATGATTGCTTTAAATTTTAACCTTGTATTAATTCTTATTGGTGTATAGTCATTTACAATGTTGTGTTAGTTTCTGCTGTACAGCAAAGCGCATCTGTTACACATATACATATATCCCCTCTGTTTTGGGTTTCCTTCCCGTTTAGGTTACTGAAGAGCCTTGAGCGGAGTTCTCTGCGCTACACAGTAGGTTCTCATTAATGATCCATTTTATGTAGTAGTTGTATATATAAGCTGGTTTTTTTATGCAGATGATTTTTTTAATCAATATTTAATTTTAGAATCATTTCACATTAGTAGCAGAAAAATTGTGATGATAGTACAGAGGGTTCCTATAGACCCCATACCCAGTCTTTCCTACTGTTAACATCTTATGTGAGTGTGATGCCTTTGTTTCGATTAATGAACCGTTTTCTGTCCCAAGATTCCACCCAGGATACCACATTACATTTAGTCACCATGTGTCCTTAGACTCTCCTTGCATGTGACAGTTTTCCAGACTTTCTTGGTTTTTCATGATCTTGACAGTTCTGAGGAGTACTGCTCAGGCATTTTGTAGAATGTCCCTCAGTGTGAGTCTCTTGGATGTTTTTCTTGTGATTAGACTAGGGTTATGGCTTTTGGGTTTTGGGTGATGAAGGCCACACAAAATGTGAATTGCCATTCTCATCACAACCTATCAAGACCGCATATATACATGTTTTTAAGGCTACATATTTATTACTGTTGATGTGAAGTTTTATTCTGTGACTTAGGTAATGTTTGTCAGGAGCTGATCATTTTTAAAATTTATTTTTATATCATGGAACATTTCAAAGCTATGGAGAAGGATGAATGAATGGATGAATAAATGGGAGGATGGATAGATGAATGAATAAAGGATGGAAGGAAGAAATGATGGACAGATAGATGAATGAATGGACAAATAAATGAGTGATGAATAAATGAACGATCAATAGTGGTAATCAGGGGCCCCTCCAACACAGTTCCTTATGATCAGAAAATGATATAATTTAACTACCCCTTCAGTATATGTTTTAAACTTTCCTAGGACTTGTTTGGGAAGTTTCTCTCTAGCCCTTAGCTCTGTGCTTACCGTATACCTAAATGAAAGCAGGAAAGGAGCCTTGGTTTAAAAAAAAAAATACTTGAAGGGAGATAAATTGTCCACATCGAACTTAGAAAAAGTCATCTGTTCTCCAGCCTTACTTGATGGTTTAACTTATACATCTGAATGCCCTGGTCATTTTCATCAGACTTGTTTTTCTGGTATAAAGTTTTATTTTCATGCTCTCATGAAAGTCCAATCCAGTATTTTCATCAATCTAGCTATTTCATTAGCCAACTCAAAGGTTATTGGTAAGAGGCCCTTTTGCTGGATGAGCAAAGCCCTTTACCTAATCAAGGCCCTGTGGGGATTTTCCCAGGAACTAGAAAGACTAGCTTAATCAGGGTGCTGCAGAATAGAAGGGATCCAGGAACAGGTCTAGACCTTAGCTCTGCAGAATGGCCTGGCCTGTTCTTCATCTGGCAAATTGAAGTAAGTACCTCTGTTTCACAGAATCTGTGAAAGAAAATATATTTGTGTGCTG
This sequence comes from Redunca redunca, assembly GCA_006410935.1. Classification (NCBI taxonomy): domain Eukaryota; kingdom Metazoa; phylum Chordata; class Mammalia; order Artiodactyla; family Bovidae; genus Redunca; species Redunca redunca. The sequence continues at coordinate 193,286 of SJYQ01093173.1, forward strand.
TAAAGTCTTGTAGGGATGGAAAAAATAAATATTTGGAGAACTTCTAGATGGTAGTGGGTACTTTGTCTTGGTTATGGTTTTAGTCCTCAGCCCTTTGTACCGTGCCAGGCACATGGCAGGGTGTCAGTCAAGGCTTGCCAAATGAATTGAATGAGTGAATGGAGATGGACGGATGAGTGGATGAATGAATAAGTGGGTGGAAGAGGGAATGATGGATAGACGGATGAATGAATGAATGGATGGAGGGATAGGGGAATGAATGATGCATGAATGAATGACAAAAAGTGGTAATCAGGGCCTCTCCAACAAATGAACCTTTTCTTTTCAGTTCCTTGTGATCAGAGGAAGGCAATCATCCCAAATTTGGCTTCTGCCTTACAACTGTTTTGTGGCCTTGAGCCAGCCAACTACCCTCTTAGTTGCCTGGCTCATAAAAGAACGATAATGACACCTTTGAGGGGTGGGCTGATGGCGTAGTGGATGTTGAGAAAATTAATTGGGTGGTGGTAAATGGCTTTGAGAGCGCCAGATGAAAGGTGCCGCAGAGGTGAGCTATTATTATCCATGTTACCTGGGGTTTCCTCTGCCCCCTTCTGCCTCCCCCGAGAATGGCTTCTCTCCTGGTGCCCCAGAAGCGAGTTTTCCTTGGAGAGGGAGCCTGCCTTTCATTGGACTGACTCTTCCCTGGGGTCATTTGGCAGAAGGCTCCCAGGTGAGAGAGAGAGCTATAATCCCAGAAACCTGGCTGTCCTGCTTTATTTCCTTCCAGAAGGATTGATTTTCCCAGATGCCAACCAGGCCCTGCAGTGCACAGCAGCCTGAAAACAGACTCTCTTTTTCCTCTTCCTGGAATGAAAAAGAGGGACGTCACTCCAGATACTAATTTTGAGGGTCCCACCTGTTGGCACGACCTCAGCACTGGAGACCAGGTGTGTAGCATCTGGTGTCCAGAGACCTGGGAATTCACTGACATCCAAGAGTTTTGCAGGCTCCCTCCTTTCCATAGGTGGCATCCCAGGTTGCAGGCATGGACGACATGTATCTTTCAGTTTATGTTTTTCTCAGAGGACAAAGGTCCAGGCTTTGGGGTTGGGAGATGGTTTAGATCTGCAACTGTGTGCCCTTGGACAAGTTGTGTAACCTCTCTGGAAATTTCTGAATTTTGAAACACATCTGGTTCTGGGGTTTGGGATTAAGGATGGTGGGCCCATATTCCTTTTGATGGTTACCTCTTATTTCTGGCAAGCATTTAAGAGTGGATAAAGTGAGTTAGTTTAAACAAACAGAAAAACAGCAAGTAAATAATAATAAGAGAAGTGCTCAGATCTGGTTTAAATTGTTGAGCGGTACAGAAAGGACGAAAGTTCAGGAAAAGCTGTCCTAAAGGGGATTTTCCATCCTTTTTTAATGACCCGTCCACTCTTTTCTCTTGTTCCCTTCCTTACGCCACTCCGTGATCACCAAGCCGCCCTCTTATTGCCTCCAAACTCAGACCATCTCTGTGTGTGATGGTGAGTTAATGAACAATCCCGTCTTACCCATAAAACCAGATGGGGCGCCAGAAGCTCATTTGACATTCCTGACACTTTTGAGAGACCAACTTTGAGGTTGCTGAGGACCCCTTGCAGGAAGACATTCCCTGGAGATGTGGGGTTGGGGAAGGAACTGTGACTCTCAGCATTCGGGGTCCCGAGGATGGGCTTGGGGTGCAGGATGTGGCTTCTAGACCAGGCTCGCTAGAGTGCTGTGTTCTGAAAGGGGCTGCTTCAAGCCTTTCAAGGGGCAATCTCCCTGGCCTTAAGTAGTTCTTAAAACACCAAACAACATTAGTGCCCACAAATGAGGGACATTTAAACCTAAACCCGATTACAGCCAAGAGTGGCGAGGCGGCCAAGGTGCTATAAAGAAATGATGTTATTATGTCCAAGGGATGCCATTAAAACTCTGTTTACAAACCAAATGTGCCAGAGAATGGGTCAGGGAAAGAATTATTAGCAACAGAGCTATTTGATCTCTTTTATGATCCAATGAGTCATATTGCTCCATGCTCTAGAAGGTGAATAATGAAAACCTCAAGCCTGTTGATTTATAAACAGGCCCAGAATTCCCTGTTCTTTAACCTCAAATGCCCTCTTAAGTGTGACTTACCCTAAATCACACGTGACATCAGATGCCACCGGGCCTATCCCTGCCCCCACCCCCACAAGAAGTAATTGAAGAGGTGATTGGCGTAAAGGGTGCATAAAATTCCCGTTCACGATAATGGATAGCTGGGGGAAGGGTCAACGGCCAGGACTTAGAGCCACGGCTTTGTTTCTACATGCCCCTGTCTGCGGGGCTTGCAGCTCCAAAGCCGTCTTTGTTCACGCTCCTGGATTCTCCATAGACCAAGGAAAGTGAGGCTTGAGGTGCACATGATCCTTTGTCCTAGTGGTCACAGTCTTGCCTCTCTCTCCCCGCCCCCCAGTCCCCAAAAGATGTCTGAAGAGAAGGACCAATGAAGTGTTCCACCTGAACTCCACCCATTACTGAACGCAACCTTGGGAAGTTTCCTTAGGGTCTCTGAGTCTGTTTCCACCTCTGTACAATGACACAGCCATCTTCAAGTGCTTCCTGACTATGTGAAGATGCTTTACACATGCCGTGAGCCAGCTTAGTCCAAACCTCATAATAACAGACTCTTTAATCACGACTGGACTATGTGGCAGACATTGCTTTAAGAACTTTGCATCTGTCCATGTACTTCATCCTCACAAGATCTCTGTGAGGTAGTGCTGAGAACCTGAGTCCTACAGACGCCGCTACGACAGGACTTGAGTCTGAGTGGTTAATTTGGGAGATCGCAAGAGGCTGCATAAGAAAGTAAGAAAGTAAGACTAGAAAGAGAAAAAGTTGGGCAAGCCACCCCCTTGCTCAGTAATATCAGCATCTCTACAGCGGGCAGCTGGGGTGAAGTTTCCGTGGGGATCTTCAGAAAGATAGCATTGGACATGCCTGAGTTGTCTCACTAGGCAGGAAGTTGGGGGTAGTTATGTGTCAACTCCAGCCCATCCTAGTGCATGGAGGGCTCCTCCAGGGGTCTTAACTCCTGGTACCCCTCATCTGTGCCATGTGAAGGCCAAGTGGGTCCCTGGGACCAAAGAAATTCCTTGGGCAGAGAATTGCCAGTTCTTGTAGTTGGATACATTGGGTCGACCTGCATGGGAATGGTGTGGAGAGGGTATGGGTGTGTCCCCATCTTGTCCACTGCAGGTCCGCGCCAGGTATAAGAAGACTGGGCCACAGAGAGCTGGGAATCTTCCCAGAGCTTCTCCAGCTGGCAGGAGGGGGAAGTGTTAGTTGGTCGGTCATGTCCGACTCTTTGCAACCACGTAGACTATAGCCTGCCAGGCTCCTCTGTGCATGGGATTCTCCAGGCAAGAAAACTAGAGTGCCATTTCCTTCTCCAGGGGAATTTCCAGACACGGGGCAGGAGTGGGGAGCCTGCATCTGTATCCCCTGGTGGATAGTTTTTTTTTTTTTTTTTAAGATTTTTTTTTTCTTGATGTGGACCATCTTTAAAGTCTTTTATTGAATTTGTTACAATATTGTTTCTGTTTTATGTTTTGGTTTTCTGGTCATGAGGCATGTGGAATCTTAGCTCCCCAAGCAGGGATTGAACCTGCACCCCCTGCTTTCAGAGGCAAAGTCTTAACCACTGGATTGCCACGGAAATCCCCAATGGCAGTCTTAGATTTAAAAAAGAATTTTGGCTGCACCGTACAGTATGAGAGATCTTAGTTCCTCTACCAGAGATTGAACCCATGACCCCTGCAGTGAAAGTGTGGGGTCCTAACCACTGGACCACCAGGGAATTGTCTCCCTTCGTGGTCTGATTTCAGGGTCCACAATGAAAGTTCCTGGGCTACACATTATAACGCTTTGAGGAAGGTATCACTATCCCATTTACAAATGCAGCATCCAAAGTTTAAAGGGGTGAATTGACTTGGTCCCACAGCACATTGGCCACTGATCTAGGGTTGCATCTTGGCCCCTGCTGACTTCAAAGTCCAGGTCAGCTTCAGCACACTGCCTGCCTTTTGCCTGCCAAGGGGACCCCCGACTTGTCCTGAATTAGAGCAGTGCCCCAGACTCTCCAACCAGAGGCTCAGGCTATAAGAATGCGGAGAAGGTTCATACTGTCTCATTTCCTTAAGGTCAACCTCGTGGCTGGAGGTGAAGGAAGGACTGTGTATCCACCTCCAGGCTGTCTCCAAGGGGCTGTCTCTAGTCTCTAGTCCCTCAGTCTGGTTCTGGCCCCTAGAGACTGCCAGATTCAGCTTGGTCTTGATTCCATCTCCCCTTGTCCCCTAGGTTATCTGCCTTCATGCTTTGCGGGCCTGTCAAAAATTCTGCACCTTTGAGTTGGAACTGGCATGAAAAGCTATAATTATATATCCTAAAATGGGATCTTGGAGGCCTTTAAGCAGAAACTCAACTCTCCCCTTCCTCCTTCTTCCTCCCTCCTCCCCTTCAAAGAATGATAGAGGCTTTGAAAGTCCCACTGGGCTCGCAGGCACCCTGGCAGAGAGTTGCATTAGGAAACCGCACGGCGCTTGTAGACACTCTCGGCACGCTGTGGTTTTCTAGTCCACTTCGGTAGACTGTGCCCAGCGCTGTTCCCGGAGTAGTCTGTCATTGTGCTTACAACTCACATCACAGCCCGAGCCAGCCCATCACCCTGTGGAGCCAACGGCCTGGCCGTTTTCATGCAAAGCCAGCAAAAACAGACTGCCTGGTGGACTTGGAAAACACACAGGCTCCCAAGCCTCTTCTTTCTTGCAGAAATAATAAATGATAGCAGCATTAAGACTGACTGGGGCCAGGTGATGACAAGAAGAAAAAGAAAAAAAAAGAAACCAGTATCTTCCAAGGTGGGGACTGGGAGATCAGGTCTGGCTTGAACACACATTTCCTGGGTGACCCTGTGTTTTGTGCCTTCCTGTCTCTGGGTCTCCTCTGTTTTCTCATTAGCGAGATGGAAATATTGGGTGAAAATTCAATCTCAAGCTCTTTTCCAAAATTTGGGTATTGTATTTGTTTCCTGGGGCTCCTGTGACAAAGAACCACGTACTGGGGGACTGAAAAGAACTGCAATGTATGCTCACCCAGTGTGGAGGCTACGGTCTGGGATTGAGGGGTTGGAGGGCTGTGCCCCCTCCCAAGGCTCCAGGGAACGATCCTTCCGTGCCTCTTCCAGCTTCTCGTGCTGGCTGCCCATCCTCGTCACTGCTTGATTTGCAGCTGCACCTCTCAATCTCTGCTCCCGTCCTCTCATGCCTTCTTGTCTTCTGTGTTCAAAGTTCCCTCCTCTTATAGGGACACCCGTCATATTGAGTTACAGCCCATCCCACTTGAGTATGACCTCGACTTGACCTGATTGCATCTGCCAGGACCCTATTTCACAGGCTCCAGGGGTTAGGACATCAACATGTAGTTTTTGGGTGACACAATTCAACTCATAACAGGTATCACTGAGTGCTTTTTTTACCGAATAGAAGGTAAGGAGATTCACTTTTTTTTTTTTTTTTTGCATGGCATGTGGGATCGTAGTTCCCCAGCCAGGGATCAAACCCTTGCCGCCCGCCCCCACCCCCCACCCTCCCCACACACAGTGGTCGCTTGGAGTCCTAACCACTGGACCGCTGGGGAATTGCCTTGGGAGATTAAGTTTTGAATTTTGAGCTAGGAGATGTTCATGGCTTGACCTTAGTGGGGAAGAAATTGAGGAAATGAGCAGGGACCAGAATTCACCGGGGCTGAGATTAAGGTGGGATGTGTGGCTCCCTGACAGTCTGTTAAAATATCAGGGGACTGACCCACTGCCCTGAGATGTCCCTGCCCATGCATTCCTCTGTCCCTTGGCTGCCATGGGGGCACGGTGATTTGTTCAGGGTTTTTCCATCGCTGGAGTTTCTGATTGGTTTTGCGACTCTGCTGAGCAATACAGGGGATCCACTGTGATGTCAGGACACCCTCCGTGAAAACCTTGGCCACGTTGGCTGAGTCTCATCTTCCATTGTACGCTGGCTGTCCCATAGATCATAAACTCCACGAGGCTGGGGATGTCTGTTTGACTTGCTCACTCATGTAGTTCCTGGCTCAGGGAATTAGGGGCCAGATCACATAACGAATGCATGCATGCTCAGTCGCTAAGTCGTGTCCGACTCTTGTGACCCCATGGATGGTAGCCCACCAGGCTCCTCTGTCCATGGGATTCTCAAGGCAAGAAAACTGGAGTGGGTTGCCATGTCCTTCCCCGGGGGATCTTCTTGATCCAGGGATGGAACCTGTGTCTCCCATGTCTCCTACTTTGGCAGGCAAATTCTTTACAACTGAGCAACCTGGGAAGTCCACATCACATAACAGACACTCAATAAATATTTGTTGAATGAATACACAAGATCTTTGACAAATGCGATGACAAACATTAGCAAAGGAAGCCTTAAGAAAGAATTTGTCTGCACCAAAATGCTCTCTTGAAATGTTCAGAGTCTCTTAATTTGGTATCCATGCATACCAGGAATAGCTATCTTGGAAGCTGGAGTCCTCTAATATTCTTATAGCTATTGACCTTGTCCTCATTTTCCAGCAGAGCCTAATGACACTAAAAGAGGTTGAATTCTTGCTCAAAGGCACATAGAAAATAAGTGGCAGAAGCTAAAACCCTGTTCAAACCTGACTAGCAGGGCTGGTCTCTCTCCTATTCCACACTCCAAGAGAATCATATAATTCGCTCCAAGGCTCATGCATGATCACATACTTCTTTGTGTGACTGTGTAAGTAATGCCTGTTACCTCCACTAGACTGGGAACTCTGTATTTTTTAATTAATTAACTTAAAAGATTTACTTACTTATTAATTTGGCTGTGTTGTTGAGTCTTGATTGTGGCATTTGATATCTTTTGTTTTGGCCCTCGAGCTTAATTGCCCCAAGGCATGCGGGATCTTGGTTCCCTGACAGCTACTGAACACACACCCTCTGTAATGGAAGGCGAAGTCTTAACCACTGGACCATCAAGGAAGTCCCTAGGAATGCCTGCAACTGTTGGTGGCACAGAGTAGGTGTGTGCTGTTGGCATCTACCAAGATGCCCATGATCTTTGCCTTCTGGGGTTCATGCTCATGGGTTGTCCCTGGATGCACAAGTTGACCTCTGTATCCAGTAGTGTCTTGTGAAAATAACTAGGGTTTGCAATATAAGAGACGCTGCAACTTCCAGCCTCTTTTCTCTTGGGTCCCTTCAGGGAGCACCCAGCACTCAAGAAAGATGTGTCTTTTTATAGACTCCACCGGGGCTTCCCTGGTGGCTCAGATGGTAAAAAATCTACGTGTAATGCAGGAGAGGTGGGTTCCATCCCTGGGTCAGGGAGATTCCCCTGGAGAAGGGAATGGCAACCTGCTCCAGTATTCTTGCCTAGAGAATTCCATGGGCAGGGGAGCCTGGTGGGTTATAATCTATGCGGTTGCCCAGTCAGACACGACTGAGTGACTCACACACACACACACACAGATGCCTACTGAAAGTGCAGACTATCCCTCTGCACTCTTTTGGGGGTTCCAGACTATCTGGCAGGGCTTGACCTTATGTCCTGTGTCTTCATTGCCATGTCCGCAACCCCCAACTTTCCTTCTCTTGAGCTGATGTAGTGAACTTGAGCTCCATGGGGACTTGCAGCTGCCAGGACACAGATGCTCCCTCCCTACCATCAGTACATGTCTCCCTTGCTAGGAGAGGTGAGACTGACATTGGAACATCTCACATGTCTTCCAGTCTCTGTTCTCCAGGGCAGGGAGACCTCTTTGAAGAACTCATTCTTTGCCCCTCAGTTGGCCAAGAAAACTATTCTTTCTCCAGTTTGGGGACTAAGAAATCAGTCCTGGGCCAAACTATAACCCAAGTTCACCTCCCTTGGGACATCTAACAGGTCACTTAGCCTCCCTGAGCCTCAGTTTTCCCATCTGTAAAAAGGGAACCATTGTAGTTCTTACCTTCCAGTGTGCGCTGAAGCCAGACAGTTTCTAGTACCATGCTTGACACCAGTAAAAGCTTTATAAGCACCATGTGGGTTACTACTGTTACTGTTTTTATTATTTGAAGTGCTAAATGATACCTCTTCTTCCTGGAAGTTTCAGTTCTCATGGAAAGGATGCTCTCCATGAAAGACAAATCTGTTTTCCTTCCCACACATACTGTACACACTGCTCCCTTGAACTTCAAAGAGAACCCCCACCCCTCACCCCCGCCAGGAAGCTCAACTTGTTATAAGTACAGCAGGAGAAATATGGGCGCTGCTGCCACGGCCTGGGAGCAGCTGTTTGATATCACACCGGGGTGGCCAAGACTTCGGGACGGGCCTGTTTACTCCTCATAGATAATATCTGGAATGAACCGCGGGAAGGACACTCAGGGTCAACCTTCACCTTTGTAGTTGTTTAAATATCGATTATAATGCATCTGAGGCTGAGCTGGACGAGGGTGAGGAGTGAGCGATGTGTTTGCAGACCTTCCATCCATCCACTTGCAAACTTCATTTAGAGAATCTTAAATCTCTTAACCGAGCAGGCGATTCCCAGTGCTCATTTTTCCAGTTAAGAAAGAGTTAAGCAACTCCTCATTAAGGACTGATTGTTGAAAACTCTAAGATGCTAGAGGCCTCCCCCATCTTAATTACATTTGCCAGGGAACATATAAGCCAAGATGGAGCTTTCTCGCTGATTTAGAATGGGAGCAGGATGGTAATTGGATTTCAGGAAATAAGGAGTCCATGGACAGAGATGTTTGGGAAGAAACTTGTTTTTAAAAATGCAATGATTTTTCTTAACTGCAGAACTTTCCAGTCTCTCAGATGTTAATGTGCATCTTGTGATTTTTTTCCCCCTGAGATGGATCCAGTAGGTCACATTTCTGAAACTCTTTTGGACCATGGAGTCTTCAACTTATGCAGTATATCGTGAGACCAGCATTCTATGGAACACTTTGGTCAAGGCTACTGTGTGAAATAAAACAGGCAGAGGACTTAGTACAGGGCATACAGCCCTGTGTATGCCCTTGGTAAATACCAAACATTTTTGTTAATATTATAGAGGGGGTTGAACTTCAAAGGCACCTCCAAGTCTAAAAATCCGTGATTCTAGTTATAGTGCTATCACGTAAAAAAATGATTCTAATTATAGTGTTACCACAAATTAAGTGGGCTTGTTGGCTTGGGAAAAATGAAAAAAAAAAAAAAGAAATCAAATAATTAGTAAGGCAAGTCAAATAATCCCCAAGAAAAACTCTAGGTTACTCATTTCAGCGTTTGGAAGAAAGGCATTGTCTTGGGAAGGTGGCATAGTTCAGTGAAATATGGGTTGGATCCATGTCCTACTTGGACCTGCATGAGCCAGGAAATATGGAAACCACCTCACTGCTTGGGTCCTGGGCTTCCTAACAGTCAAACATAAACAGGAGATGAAAATATCCCCTTGCCACTTGTAGCGTGGTCCACAGAGATTAGCAGCGTTGACACTGCCTGGGAGTTCTTTTCTTTCTTGGAGAGCATTCCACCTACTTACCAGTTCCAGGCTCTGTTTGGAGACTTGGTAAAGTGGCCACTCGCTTGGCCAGATGTGACAACACAACTTGGAATTCCAGGTTAAGAGGGCAGTTCCTGTTTTAGGGAGAGGACTGGTGCTGATTGTAACCTACATCTGTGGTTCTGGCTCTCTATGCGAAAAACCTCATCAACCTGGAAGACTAACTCTGGGTTTCCTGTCACCTCCGTGATCCTTTGCTCTCTCCTCTTTTCCATAATAAAACAGAAATGTAATCAGACTCTGGAATGTGCCTTGGCAGAAGGAATAAACTCAGGCAGCTTAGTTTATTAGCTGTTTCCATGGGAGAGAACTCTCGGGGCCAAATAGATATTTACAAATACTGAAATACTGTGCTGATCCCCAGTAGTGTCTGGAGATAAATAGCTTCTCAGAGAGGTGGTACTTTTTTTTTTTTTCCTGCACCCTCTCCTCCTCCATCCTCTTTATCTATTTTGCTTTCATCTGGATCATCCAACATGGAGAAGGTCTTCAGAAGAAAAATTCTTCCTTGCCTTTGCAAATTCAGGACCCAAGGGCATGGAATTTAGTACTTCAGGGCTTGAGACCATCCAGTGGGGTTTTGAAAGATGATCGTTTTGGTACTTTCAGTGATTTAGCCAGCTGGAGCCTTTGTGAGCAGAGGTGAGTATCCTGTAAGAGGTGTTCTCAGCCAAAGAGCTCCTCAGAGGGGTCAGAGGACCAAATTCAGGGATTATGTTAGCATCCTCTTCCTCTGAGTATGTACTCATTCAACAAATAGGCATTGAACCCCCTACACATACAAGGCAATGTATTCAGCACTGGAGTTTCCATGTTGTATCTGTGAGGGTCTGGACTGAAAGTAGACAGCATGAGAGGTCCTTCAAGCAGAGAGCATTTAATGCAGGGGATTGAATCCCTAGGTGATGGAAGAGTCAAGGTGGCAAAAGGGGAAATGAGGCAACTCAGAGATTACCAAGAGCAGGAAGTCATTACTCTCCCTAGGGAAAAGGGACAGAAAGAGAAGCTTGTGTTATGAAAGCTGAAGTGCCAGGACCTCCACGTGGAGCCAAGGTTGGTTAGCTGCTGCCAAAGCAGGATGGATGAGTGGAGTGAGAAATACCATGGCGTTTTTCTCCTCCTTCCCTCCAGCCTGCCGCCAGGGACTGAGCAGGAAACCAGAAAGCAAAGCAGTTTGGGAAATGTAGTTCTCTGTGATTTGGAGCTGCTCATGGCTGGCACAGGTGGTAGATGGGACCTGCATAGTCCTTACTCTCTTGGAAGGATGTGGGTGCTGACTATTGCCTGGCTCTACCCATACTCTTGACACCCATTTCCCAAATTAAAACTGAATCTAAAGGGTAAGAGACCAGTCTTTTTTTTTTTTTTTTTAAATCTGAAAATATGGGAATTTGCCAAGGAGAAAGCAAGTTCACATTTCAGAGGGAAATCCACTTGGAGGGTGAGCAAAAATGTGGATGAAGGAGTCCACAGTGGTGGCACCTTAACTTTTGAGCCCCAGGCTGAACTTAATATCAGGTCTTCTTCCAGCCCTGAAAACACCTTCCCCTGTAATAAGAACTAACATTTTTGGGATGCTGAGTGTGTTGTGGTCCTAGATGCCTTCCATACATTATCTCATTATGCCTTATATCAGTAAACCTTATGCCAATCCCGTGAGGTAGCTAGGCTTATTACACCCAATTTATAGATTAGCAATCTGCAGCTTAGCTAAGCAAATCACTTTCACTTTTCCCATTGTCACGAAGTGGTAGAGCTCGATCTGGAGAAAGTTAACCTGACTTCAGAACCCGTTATCTTTTCTAAAACTTTTTATTTTTTATTGGAGTATAGTTGATTAACAATGTCATGTTAGTTTCAGATGTATAGCAAAATGATTTTTATACATATACATGCATCTATTCTTTCAGAATCCATATTCTCTTTTTAAAACCTTTTTATTTTATATGGAAATATAGCCAATTAAAATTTTGTGATAGTTTCAGGTGATCAGTGAAGGGACTCAGCCATACATATACATGTATCCATTCTCCCCCAAACTCCTCTCCCATTCAGGCTGCCACCTAACATTGAGCAGAGTTCCCTATGCTATACAGTAGGACCTTGTTGGTCATCCACTTGAAATGTAGCAGGTCGTATATGTTGATCCCAAACCCCTTTACTATCCTTTACCCCTACCCTTCCCATGAGTCAGAGTCCTGTATTCCAAGCCTTGTCTCAACACTGCCTCTAATGTCTTATACATGGGAGATGCATAATGATGGTGGATTTGATTGTGTGGCAGATAAAAGGAGAATGCTACTACTTTGTGTAGGGTATAGTTCAGCTGCTTGAGGAGCAATTCCAAACACTTATAGCTTAAATGATGTAGATACTTAATTCTCTTGCACATAAAAAACTGTACTGGCTGCTATGACAACTCTGAACCTTGGGACTTTTCCCCCCCGGGTTTCTTCTTTTTTTAAAATCATCCTTCAGGTGTTTCCACTGTCAACACTTTTTTAGGTAATTTAGCACCAAGTCTATAGTCTAGCCCATGAAAATAGGACAATGAAGATGGGAAAGAAATGTCCCTTCTCCTTAAGGGCTTGGCTGGGAAGTTGCACACATCTGTCTCCATCTCCATGCTTATAAATCCCCACTTAGCTGCAAGGGAGCTACAAAAAACCCACCTAAAATCCAGTTGTTCTATCAATATAGTAGAAAAGAAAAACTGGGATTGGAAGACAACTGTGATTCTCCTTTCTTCTTTAATTTTCTGATTGCAAAATTTTACCATGTTTCATCTCATCTCATGTACAAATCTTCAACATGGGCTAATTTTGTCTGCAATTTACATGCGAGGTGACGGAGGACAAAAGAGGTGAAATTATTTTCTCTAGGTCACCAACTGTGTCAATTATGTGGGGAATGAGGTTTTCATGGGAATTAATTTTATAAGTGGCCATCCACTTATGAATTCTTTATTTTATAAATGGCTTTTTGCTTCCAGATATAACCTCATTACTATGTTAGAGTTGGATAATAAATTCTTATGTAATGAAGACCCCATGCCTATAAACACCCTTCTGTTTTGTGCTCAGAGCTGTTCAACTATTAAGAATTATTACTGAGAATATTACCAAACTCAATTTTTGGACATTTACACAGTTCCAGCAAGTCTGAGCTAAGTACTTCATATGAAACAATAAAAAAAAAAAATTAGTGTCAGAGCTCAAGTGTCTGGAGGATTTAGTTAAGAATATTTGTTTTTGTGGACAGAAACTTAGTCTAGCTCACGCCAAAAGGATTAAGTGTAGCATACACCAGATGATATCCTGTGTACTCAAGGGTTAGAAATAAAGTTTAGGAGATCTCATTAACTGGGAATTCATCGTCTGAGCTCATGTTGTACACAGTCATGCAGAGAATCAAACGTTGTCATGATATGGTAAATAACCAATAAGCTCATCATGCATGCTAAGTTACTTCAGTCATGTCTGACTCTTTGTGACCCTATGGACTATAGCCCACCAGGTTCCTCTGTCCATGGGGATTCTCCAGGCAAGAATACTGGAGTGGGTAGCCATGCCCTCCTCCAGAGAATCTTCCCAACCCAGGGATCAAACCTGTGTCTCTTATGTCTCGTGCATTGGCAGGTGGGTTCTTTAACCCCTTAGCTACCACCTGGGAAGCCCATAAGCTCATCACTTATGCATATATTCCCCCCTTCCACTTCACACAAGCCTAATTGTCAACCAGGGCACCAACATCTTTATGGGGAGGTTGCCAGATGCTAGAGATACCCAACAGTATGATGCAAATATGATGCAAATGCTTGCAAAGTGGAATTGCAAATCTTGCAAAAGATGCAGGGTTTCATAAAATGGATGAACGTCTTGCTGGAGAGTGGGTCTAATTACAAGCGAAGCACTTGAGGGATGAGCATGTCGTAGCATCAGGCCAGTTGACACGACAGGTGCTTCAAAAGAAAGTGATTTGTGAATCAAAGGATTAAGAGAGTCTCTTTGGAAAATTGATGGAGCCCTCCAGTATTTCTGAAAAATTATCTTCTTTATGCTCCTGCTGCACAAAGTTATATGTGAAGGGAATGTGTCATGTTACGGTGTCATATTATCTATCTATCTACCTATCTATCTGTACAGATAGTCTCTGAAGACTTGCCGAAACTTGATTTGAGCTTCGTTTGTTCTTAGAACAAACGAACAAGCACAGTTGACATTACAGCTGGACTGTTGTTAGAGATGATAAAATAAAACCTGTTTTGATGATTTTCGGTTTGAAGAGTTTTCTACCCCCTAGGGTCCCTTGCATGTTTTATTAGATTCTGAAGTTGATTGACTGTACCTTCTTGCAAGGTGGGAATGGAGATCTTGACTTGCCTGTCGATCATATAGCTTTAGATGGCTGGAAGGGACACAAGGAAGCAGTACGTGATGGGGGAACCCCAGTTCCTGGCAGCTTGTCTGGGCACTGGAGTAATAAGGATTTTCTGGTGATGATAACAAAAACAATAATAACAAACATTAATTGGGTCATTATTATGTTCCAGGCAGGGTGCCAAATACTTTGCATGGGTTATGTCATTCCATCTTCAGATAACTCTGTAAGGTAAGTACTGTTTTATCCCCATTTAACAGTTGAAGTGATAAGGGTTTAGCAGAGTTCAATGCTCTGCCACTCATGTTCAACATTCAGTCCTTTGGGAGACTAAATTACCCCCTTTGTGGTGCAGAGGTTAAAGTGTCTGCCTGCAATGTGGGAGACCTGGGTTCGATCCCTGGGTCAGGAAGATCCCCTGGAGAAGGAAATGGCAACCCACTCCAGTATTCTTGCCTGGAGAATCCCATGGACGGAGGAGCTTGATGGGCTAGAGTCCACGGGTCGCAGAGTCAGACACGACTGAGCAACTTCACTTTCACTTTCAATTGTAGTAAGAACATTGAATATGACATTGAACAAATTTTTAAGTGTATGATACAGTATTGTTGACTACAGATAGGATGCTATGAAGCAGATTCCTATAACTTATTCATCTTGGATCAGAGAAGGCAATGGCACCCCACTCCAGTACTCTTGCCTGGAAAATCCCATGGACAGAGAAGCCTGGTAGGCTGCAGTCCATGGGGTCGCTAAGAGTTGGATACAACTGAGCGACTTAACTTTCACTTTTCACTTTCCTGCATTGGAGAAGGAAATGGCAACCCACTCCAGTGTTCTTGCCTGGAGAATCCCAGGGATGGGGGAGCCTGGTGGGCTTCTGTCTATGGGGTCACACAGAGTCGGACACGACTGAAGTGACTTAGCAGCAGCAGCAGCAGCATTCATCTTGGATAACTGAACAGCATCTCAGGGACTTTCCTGGTGGTCCAGTGGCTGAGATTCTGTGCTCCCGATGCAGGGGACTCAGGTTTGGTCCCTAGTCGGGGAACTGGATCCCACATACCACATGTAAAAGTTTGCATGCCACAACTAAAGATCCTGCATGCAGCAAAGATTAAAGATCCTGTGTGCCTCATGTAAGACCTGGCACAGCCAAACAAACAAACAAACAAACAAAAACCCCTCCCCATTTATTTCACTTGGTGTAATGTTCTTCAGGTTCATCCATGTTTCCCTGTAAGGGAAAGGATTTCCTTCTTTGTTTTTTAAGGCCGAATAATGTTTCATTGTACGTATATACCACATTTTCTTTATGCTAAATTCCCTTTTGATTCCTGCAAGCTGATCAAAAATAGGAAAGTGACTGGGAGACACGCTAGAGTGAATTTGAGATCCAAATCAAGTAGAATTCACATCTTAGCTTGCTACTAACCTTGGGGAAGTGACTTAATCTACATCACATATTTCCATTACTTTTGTGTGTGTGTTGGTAACATTTAAGATCTATACTCTTGGCAACTTTCAAGTACTGGGTTGGCCAAAAATTTCATTTGGGTTTTTCCATAACATTTTACATCTCACTGAAAAACCCAAATGAACTTTTTGACCAAGCCCATATACCGTCTAGGATTATGAACTCTAACCACCATGCTGTACGTTAGATCCCAAGAACTTATTCATATTATAACTAGAGGTTTGTGCCCTTAGAATACATTTTTAAAAATTATTCTCTTTCTTTCTTTCTGACTGGGCTGGGTCCTTGTAGTTGCCCTAGCTTCTCCCTAGTTGCAGAGAGTGGGGACTACTCTCTGGCTGTGGTGCTTGGGCTTCTCGTTTGGTGTCTTCTCTTGCTGCAGAGCACAGGCTCGAGGGCACTTGGGTTTCAGGAGTTGCGGCATGTGGGCTCAGCTGTTGCGGCTCCCGGGCTCCAGAGCAAGGCTCGATAGTTGTGGCACACAGGCTTTGTTGCTCCTTGGCATGTGGGATCTTCCCCGACCAGCAACTGAATCCATGTCCCCGGCATTGGCAGGAGGATTCTTTACTACTGAACCACTAGGAAAGCCCCAGAATAATTTTGAAGATTTTCTTAGAAACTTATCACCAAGTTTAACCAAATCTCCCCACCTCTCACTGCCACTGTGTTTTGCTCACAATAACTGATATGTACTGCACTTTGCACAATGGAAAGGATTTTTACTTTTATTCTCTTACATCAGACTCACAGTGACTCTGCAAGATAGAAATGAATGATTAACCCCATTCTCAGATATAGAAAGCGAAGCTCAGAGAGGTTGAGTGACTGGCTTAAGGTCACACAGCTGGTAAACCTTATTCTCCACAGCAGTAATATTACTCCCAATCCTAAACTTCCGTTCCGCCTTCCTAGCCTGGTCTCAGCATCCCACAGTCATCATAAACTTGCCAATGCCTGTCTTACAGTTCTGTTGATAGGGACATTTATTTATTCGTGCTTATTTCCCTATCAGTTGAAAAGTTAGCAATGTTAATAAAGTGATGGTTAAGTTCAGGCTACAGTCCATAGGGTCGTAGAGAGTCAGGCATGACTGAAGAGACTTAGCGTGCACGCACGCACAGGTTGGTTTTATCATTAAGTGTACCCTTAGATCACTTAGATGCCAGGCTGTCAGGAAAAGCTAGCTAGGTCTCTGCAAGCTCAAGGATCCCACTGTTGATGGTTTCCTTATGTATCACCCAAGCATGGCAAATGCAGTTACCCAATGACATCTGCGCCCAAACTTGAACTTATTTACAGTAACTACACCTGCTTCTCCAGTAAGGAGGTCCTGCGTAATTGAGTGGACCAGGCAGGAATTAGATCTGGGCCCGTGATCTATACAGCCTGCCCATAGCTTAATCTATGTCAATTATTTCCACTGATCGTTGTTCTGTAGCAAAATTGAACCATGTGGCTTTTGGAAGGCCAAGAGAAGGGGCAGCAGCGGATACATTCAGAAGAGGGTCCTCAGGATAGCATGACTCGTCAGTTTTAAGACGAGAATAGCTTTGGGAGTGGGCTTGGCTATTTTTTTCCCCATAAACTCCAAATGCTCTCTTCCTGGCACCCTGGGCATCTTCTTCTCCAGGAAGCTTTTCCTTCCCCTCCTAACAGTATCCACCCTGTTTTGAGATATTCTTTATTTGTCCGTCTCTCTGACTGGCATTTCCTGGACATCAGGATTGTGTCTTGTTTATTTCTGTATCGCTAGTATGTCATCCAGTGCTGGGCACATGGCAGACGCAGAGGGATTGCTAAATTGTTGAACTGGAAGTAATGGGGAAAAAAAAAAAAGAAAGGAGAAGAATGTCTCACTCCACCCTAAGGCTCCATGGCCTTCCTCCCCGTAGGCTACCTCTTCCTTCTCACTAATGTCTGCGGAGGGTAGAGCGTGGTTCATTGTAAATAATGCATTTGGCATTCTGGAATTGAGACAGGATGTGAGAGGTAACCTGAAATGGCCTCGAAATAAACTTTTTTAAAAATTGAAGTATAATTGGTTTGCAATGTTGAGTTTCAGGTGAGTGGCAGAGTGATTCACTTATGCATATATGTGTGTGTATATATATATATATATATATATATATTCTTTTACAGATTCTTTTCCACTCTAGGCTAGTATATTAAATATAATTCCCCATGCTATACAGTAGGTCCTTGTTTATCTCTTTTATATCTAGTGGTGTGTATCTAATCTCCAATTGAAATTTATCCCTCCCCTCTATAAATTCTCGACTAGTATCCAAGGCTTTCTCTTCTTTTCTTTTTTTCTCCTCCCTCCTCTCCCCTCCTTTCCTCTCTCTTCCTCTCTGTCTTTCTTTCTCTAGGACCCTGAATATTACATTTGATCATATTTTTCTTTCGAAGGGTCCACTTGTATAATTAACACATAGAAGGTTCTGAGAAGCCCTATCGTAATAAAGAAACTAGAATCATTTTCTTCAACTCAATATTTTACTGATTATTTTGACCCTTGACCATTTTTTTTTTCTTCAACTCAATATTTTACTGATTATTTTGACCCTGGGACCATTTTTTTTTTTAATTCCCTTCTTCCTCCCTCAACAAAGTCCCAATTGACAATCCATCCCTGGGTTCTTTCATTCACGTGTTCTCAGACTCATCCTGTATTATTCGTGACTGTTTGGGGTAGCAAGTGGTAGAAACCCAATTAAAGAAGAGGGAAAAAAGGGAACTTCCCTGGCAGTCCAGCAGTTAGGATTCCATGCTTCCATGGCAGGGGGCTTGGGTTCAATTCTTGGTTGAAGAACTAAGATCCCACATGGTGGGGTATGTGCTGCCCCATCCACCCCCACCCAGCAAAACAAAGAAGAAGGAAAAAAGAACCAAAATTAATTTCTTGGATCATCTAATTGTGAAGTTCAGAGATGGACCTGGTTTTAGGAGTATAAAGACTCTATGAATTACCCTTTCTCTCTTTTTATTTTTTTCTCTTTCCATTTTTAGCTCCATTTCTCCTTCTATTTATACTGGCCTCATTTTCTTCTACAGCAACTGAATTTCCTTCTTTGGGGAGGGAGTGGAGAAGGAGAGGTGTGGTCAGAGGCAGTTTCAAGCTGATATTATCCTAACTTAGTCACTTCAGAGCAAAAAGCTCTTTTTTTTTCTCTAGTATCTTTGTAACAAATCCAGGCAAGGAATATGGTTGGTTGGTTTGTGTTAACCCCTCCTCCTTTTTATGCCATTCATTCTGGTCATTGGGATGAGAGTCTACAATACCCAGTTTGGGTGTCATGCCTATGCCTGTGGACAGGAGGCTAGGATAGTTTGTGATTTTCAGCCCATCAAAACACAGAATGGGTTTCTCAAAGAAAGAGGGAATGTTATTTCTAGAAGACAACTGGACATGGAGTACCAGGCAGACTGAAATAAGATTCCATTATACCTTCTTCTACTATCACCTTGTGATCTTTGCCTTTTGTTTAGCAGCCATTCAAGAATTTATATGATATGCAAGATGGCAGAAATAATAATTTGGTCCCTAGTGGGGCCATACCAAGTTAAGCTGTCTCATTTGGGGGGCATTAAATGAACCAATATTACTTGCATCTGAAGATTAACTATCTCATAGAATTGAGGCCTGTTAGGAGAAGAGAGAATGTTAAGTGTGTTACAGCCTAACCCTTTTTGGAAATGCTCTTCAGGTTAGTGCAACAGTTAACCACCTTGGGGGTGCCCAGTATGGGTTTGCAGCTACTTATCATTCCCACAATCCCCTTCCCTGAAGATTGAACGACCTTCTTCTGTGGTGGCACCTACCTGGACAGCTACGTTAATCAGGGTTCTTTGGGGTTTGAGGAATCTGTGCTCACCCAAACAAATCCAAGTTAAAAGGATTTTTATTGTAAGCTTATTCTCAATAGTAGGGAATATTATTATCATTATTGATAGCAGACCCACAATACAAGAAGGAGAAGGGTATTTTGAGAGATTTGGAGTTGAGAACTGGGAAGTAAAGGCCATCATTCCTCCTCCTGGGGGGGAGGGGGTGGCCCTGTGGTCCCTCTCATCTTTCCATTCTCATTTAAAAATAAAAATAGTTTGTTTTTTCATTCTTTTTCAATTTTTTCCCCTATTTAGATTATTATAGAATGTTGAGCAGAATTCCCTATGCTCTACAGTAGGTCCTTGTTGGTTAACCATTTTAAATACACACTGCTGGTGGCTCAAATGGTAAAGAATATGCCTGCAACACGGGAGACCTGGGTTCAGTCTCTGGGTTGGGAGGATGCCCTGGAGGAGGGCATGGCAACCCACTCCAGTATTCTTGCCCGGGGAATCCCATGGACAGAGGAGCCTGGTGGGCCGCAGTCTGTGGGGCCGCAGACATGACTGAGTGACTAAGTAGGAGCAGGAGGAGCACATTTAGGATAGATAACACATTCTCCTTCTTGCCCCAGCCTGTCACTGCTTGGGGTGGCTAGGCCTGTGGCCTCAGTGCTCCCCATCATGACCTCTCTTCTCCCAGTGCTCCCCATCAACTAGCAGGTTGGTTTACTGATTCTAAATTCTTGGAGCAGGATTTATGGCTGAATCATGTCTTAGTGGACAGAGCCTTATCTAACAGCATATGGGTGGTCTCCTGTAGATCAGATTACCTCCTCTGGACCAGCCTGGGGCTGGGAACACAAGACCTATAGGCTTCTCACTGAGGGCTCTGGACCAGGATTCATCTCCAACCTCTTTCTTACTCCAGACAATTTGAGTAAGATGCTGGGCTAGTGTGACCCACATTTTTAATAAAATAAAGACACCATGGCAACCAAAAATGTCTTTAAGTGAAGTTGCTCAGTCGTGTCTGACTCTGCGACCCTGTGGACTGAAGCCCACCAGGCTCCTCCATCCATGGGATTCCCCAGGCAAGAATACTGGAGTGGGTTGCCATTTCACATTGTCAAATATCCTCTGGAGAACTAAATTATCTTCCCCATTTGAGAACCCACATCCCAGAGTAAGAAGATGACAAAATAAGGGCTGACTCAGTTTTGGCCGACAACACGGATTTCAAAGGACCTCCGTGTTTCAAAGCAAAGTGCTAAATCACCTTAGCGAGATTTTCAAAGGAAGTATCTGAAAACCAAATGGTTGTCCCAATGGCGTTCACCCATGGATGCTTCAGGGCAAGTCTCCTTCACCTCCACTTCCAGCCCAAGTCTTGACTTCTTCCCCGATTTCTTCTTCCCACTCGTTCTTGGCCTGTTCAGGAAAGGGATGGCAGTGTCCATGGTTCACTCATTTATCATCTTAGTCATTTTGTTTTTCACTCCACAGGCTACCCTGTCCCTATCTAATCAGGGGGCTGCTTCCTGTTTTTGTTCACTGCCATTTGTCCTGCGGGAGCGATTTTTATCATCAAACAATATGAAAATAGAATGCTAGGAATTGGCACCCCTCTCCTGTTGGGAGGCCGTGGGCCTGGCCAGTTGGCTTGGGCAGAAGATACGGAAACAGCAGGAGACCCAGCCATGTATTGTGTGCGCGACAAATACCAGAGCATGCCTCTAGTTCCCTTCACATGGAGGCCCCTCAAAAAAGAAAAATAATGATGCAATTTGTTTAAACCTGAAGACATGTATTTACAAGCACTTCATGGTCCTTCTTCCTGGGGAGTGGGGGGCAGTTTTCATAGTTTGATGAATGGGTTCCTTCTGCCATCCGGAATGTGCACAAAGGTGGGCATTCCCACTCAAGGGTGGGTCTTAGCTTCCTCCCTGGTCAATGTCTGCCGCCGGGAAGGAACCATGGTTCTCAGTGTTGTGGGAGAATGGCAGCATAACGGTGAGATATCGGGGTGAGCAGGAAAACTCAATGACATGACGTTCTCAAAAAAGCAGTTTTCTCTATAGGTTCATCAGTTTTTGACATTGCATGAACTTAGGGGACTCACCATCTGCCTGGTGGGAGGAAAGGTGAAGTGCTGGGCTTGGGCTCATGGCTCAAGCACCTACGGGGTGCCTAACATCAGTTGCTATTATTGTTTAGTCCCTCAGTCGCGTCTGACTTTTTGCTTCCCCATGGACTGTAGCCCACCAGGCTCCTTCCTCTGTCCATGGGATTCTCCAGGCAAGAATACTGGAGTGGGTTGCCATTTTCTGTTCCAGGGGATCTTCCTGACCCAGGGATCAAACTCGTGTCTCCTGCTCGGCAGGAGGATTCTTTACTGTTGAGCCACCAGGGAGGCCCACCAGGTATCAGTAGAGCTGCTTCAAGGGAAGAGAAAGAATTGGAAGATCAAGAAGGAGAAAGTGTGGTAACCATGTTCTTTTAAAAAAGGTTACCACTTCCTTAAAAAAAAAATCAGCCACATTATTATTTATTTTGCACATTCATTGATAAACCCTGGTTCTCCTTCTCTTTTTTCTCATTAAAAAAAAATGACCCGAGTTCAACATCCTAATGATCCCATTAATTATACATCATTACAAATCTGACCTGTGGTTGTAAATATGTGGCTTGCATGCCTTTATTCTCCATCCCAGACCCACAGCAGACATTGCTGATCAATCATGACATTCTTTCTCCCATTTGTTGCTGTGGCTTTAGAATCATTCCTGGAACATCATTCCAAAGTAAAAAATATCCCCTCCTGTCCCTCTTGGAAGAGCCCTTTCCTTCAGAAACTATCATAAGCTCAACAGGCAGCAAATCAGTTGAACTGATTCACACACAAGCCAACAGCTCTTAACCTTTTCCTTTCTGGAGGCTCAGTCAGTAAAGAATCCACCTGCAATGCAGGAGACCCAGGTTCAATCCTGGGTGGGGAAGATCCTCTGGAAAAGGAAATGGCAACCAATTTCAGTATTCTTGCCTGGGAAGTCCCATGGACCAAGGACAGAGGAACCTAGTCAGCTACAGTCCCTGGGGTCACAAGAGTCAGACACGACTCAGACACTGAGCCACCAGAGTTGCCAGATAAAATACAGGACACTCAGTGAAACTGGAATTTCAGATAAATAACTAAGAACTTTTACTTTAAGTGTATCCTCACGTATTGCACACGACATTCTTATACCTAAAAATATTTATTGTTCTTCTGAAATTCAGATTTTCCTGGGAGTCCTATATTTTTAATTGTGAAATCTGTGCCCACTACCTAACACCCACTTCTAGAAACAGAGTTGGGAGGCTCTAACCTGTATAAATCTGTAAGGTTATCATTTCAGGCCCTGACCAAGAAGAGGTGAGACTTATACTATAGTAGACCTTGGGAGGGGAACTACTTTGCTGCCAGCTATGGTGGGAGGTGAGAGTCTTCTTTGTCTTGATATTACACTCCATCTTCCTACTCAGCCTATAAAACAAATAGTGGATACTGAGACAATAAACTGCAGAAAATTCTGAAAGAGATGGGAATACCAGACCACCTGACCTGCCTCTTGACAAACCTATATGCAGATCAGGAAGCAACAGTTAGAACTGGACATGGAACAACAGACTGGTTCCAAATAGGAAAAGGAGTACGTCAAGGCTGTACGTTGTCACCCTGCTTATTTAACTTCTATGCAGAGTACATCATGAGAAATGCTGGACTGGAAGAAACACAAGCTGGAATCAAGACTGCCTGGAAAAATATCAATAACCTCAGATATGCAGATGACACCACCCTTCTGGCAGAAAGTGAAGAGGAACTAAAGCCTCTTCATGAAAGTGAAAGAGGAGAGTGAAAAAGTTGGCTTAAAGCTCAACATTCAGAAAACGAAGATCATGGCATCTGGTCCCATCACTTCATGGGAAATAGATGGGGAAACAGTAGAAACAGTGTCAGACTTTATTTTTGGGGGCTCCAAAATCACTGCAGATGGTGATTGCAGCCATGAAATGAAAAGACGCTTACTCCTTGGAAGGAAAATTATGACCAACCTGGATAGCATATTGAAAAGCAGAGATATTACTTTGCCAACAAAGGTCCGTCTAGTCAAGGCTATGATTTTTCCAGTAGTCATGTATGGATGTGAGAGTTGGACCGTGAAGAAAGCTGAGCGCCGAAGAATTGATGCTTTTGAACTGTGGTGTTGGAGAAGACTCCTGAGAGTCCCTTGGACTGCAAGGAGATCCAACCAGTCCATCCTACAGGAGATCAGTTCTGGGTGTTCATTGGAGGGACTGATGTTTAAGCTGAAACTCCAATCTTTTGGCCACCTCATGCAAAGAGTTGACTCATTGGAAAAGACCCTGATGCTGGGAGGGATTGAGGGCAGGAGGAGAAGGGGATGAGAGAGGATGAGATGGCTGGATGGCATTATCAGCTAGATGGACGTGAGTTTGAGCGAACTCCGGGAGTTAGTGATTTCTGTGCAGGATTTAAGATGCTGAAAACTGGGATTAAGACACTCCACTGTGGCTTCATTGGCTGTGTCCACAACACTTTCTTCGACAGAGCTGGTCTTCACTGGGCACATCCAGGAGTGGCCTCCCTACTTGTTTCCAGCAGGCAGACATTTTGATGGAGTCACAACTGTCTGCAAGATGTGACCTACTTTATCGGCCACCCTTGATTTTAAAGGGTGTCAAGGTGGCAGATGGGCACGGAGAGTTGAGAACAAGTTCTCTGCCTCACCAGTAGTCCCCCAATTTTCTGCACGTTTGAGTCACGTGCAGAGGTTTTACCAGGCCTGCTGTCCTGATGTCATGGCTCAGACCCATCAGATCAGAAGGTCTGGGGATGGGGACCAGGCATTGCTAGATCTCCAGTTGATTCCCATGTGCAGCCACGTTTGCGAACCGCCGGTCTGTGCTTAACATGCTTCTCCTGCTCCAGCCGATGCAATCTCAGCTAGACATCCATGGATCTGATGGGGTGGGTGGTGGTGGTGGTGGTGGGGGAATATGGAAACTCACCCTGCCTTGTCCGTCTAGGGGGAGGAAGAGGGAGGAGGGAGGGGGGTTCCCTTAGGATAGAGTGGCATTGTTTTGTATCAGTTTCTGGCTTTCTAGCTTGGCTGGGTTGGCAGAACAAAGAAGGCTTCATGCGGGACAAAAGCGCACTGTTTCACCTAATGAGGAACAGTTGAGAGGTCTGGTGACAGCGCCCCATCAGTGAGGGACAGAGGGCGGCAGAAGAGAGAGGCTGTCGGGCCGCCTAATGAAGACCAGTTGAGAGGTGCCGGCCAGACACCAGACTCAGCTTTCTTTGTGAGGCCCCAACACTCACCCCCCCAACCTCTCCTGTCTCAAGAGGCTTGGCCCTGCTTCCAGAGAGAGAGAAAGAGACAGAGACAGGCTTAGATTCATCTGTCACGGTGACGGGTCCTGACCTCATGACCTCTTGAGCCGTGCCCTCCGGCCCCTGGATTTGACCTTTCCAAAGAGCCCCCGGTCCTCAGCCAGAAGGTCCCTATTGACTACCTGCTAGTGGCCACCTGCTGAAGCAGCCCCTGAGAAATGAAAGCCAGCAAATGGTCCACCCGGGACCCTTTGAGGCTTTGCCGGATGGAGTGCTGTGTGCGGGGCCCCTGAACCAATCTCTCTAATTGTGTTGCAAGATGCCTTTCTACTTCTTTTTAAGGGCTTGGAGCTTTGTTGAACTTGGGGGCTTGTAAAGAACAGCACCGTGAGACCGAGAAAGAGACAGAGTTGTCGGGAGGACCTCTGAAGTCCTCCGGCTTGCCCCAGGGTCTGGGTGGGAAGAGGGGAGTGGGTGCAGGCAGGTGACCCGGGAGGATGTTCCTCTCGCAGGGCACTGGCTTCCAGGAACACAGCCACTCTGCGCTCTTTATTGAAACAGTGTGCATCACTCCATAACAGGCTGGTGTGCGTCCAGACCCTTGAGCCCTTCCTTCGGTCATTGTAGAGATTGTTCCACATGGAACTGCCTTTTTTTGGTGTGTGGTTAAGATGGTCAAACACTGGCAATTTTATAGCATTTAAGCTAATGAGGGGGCTTCCTTGATATCTCAGTTGGTAAAGAATCCGCCTGCAATGCAGGAGACACTGGTTCAATTCCTGGGTCAGGAAGATCTCCTGGAGAAGAGAAAGGTGACCCACTCCAGTATTCTTGGGCTTCCCTTGGAGACCTGGGTTCAGTTCCTGGGTTGGGAAGATCCCCTGGAGAAGGGAAAGGCTACCCACTCCAGTATTCTGGCCTGGAGAATTCCATGGACTTCCATGACGTCACAAAGAGTCAGACACACAACTGAGCAACTTTCACTTTCAAGCTAATGAGTGAAATTGGATAACTCGGATCTTCTCTAAAAAAAGAAGTGATGATATAGCAGTTACCGGCTGCTACTGCTAAGTCGCTTCAGTCGGGTCCGACTCTGTGCGACCCCATAGATGGCAGCCCACCAGGCTCCCCCATCCCTGGGATTCTCCAGGCAAGAACACTGGAGTGGGTTGCCATTTCCTTCTCCAATGCATGAAAGTGAAAAGTGAAAGTGAAGTTGCTCAGTTGTGTCTGACNGAAAGTGAAGTTGCTCAGTCGTGTCTGACTCTTAGTGACCCCATGGACTGCAGCCCACCAGGCTCCTCCATCCACAGGATTTTCCAGGCAATAGTACTGGAGTGGGGTGCCATTGCCTGCTCTGAGCAGTTACCTATTATTACCTCCTAAATTAGAGGCTTAACAGGGCAAACATTTATCATCTGAGCGTTTCTGTCGTTTAGGACTTTGGGCTGCTTAGCTGGGTGAGTCTGGCTCAAGGTCTCTCTTGGGGGTGTTGTCACGATGTCAGCTGGGGCTGCAGTGTCATGTGAAGGCTTGGCTGTGGTCAGAGGAGCCACTTCCAAGATGGTTCATTCTGTTGGCAGGAGTTTTCTTGCCACAAGTGGACCCCTCCACGGGGCTGCTTGAGTGTCTTCATAACATGGCAGCTGGCTTCCTTCCAAATGAATGATCTGAGAGAGAGTGTGATGAGGAAGCAGTATTGCCTTGTCTAGCCTTGGAAGTCACCCTCTGATGCTTCCACAATATCCTATTGGTTACGAAAGCCAGCCCTATTCAACAGAGGAGGGGAGCATGCAAGTATATGAATGGCAAAGGCCAAGGGTCTTGGGGGCCCATCTTGGAGGGTGGCTACCACAGAGGGGCCTTGTTTCTTACCTTCCTCTGCAACGTAATGATTTACTGCTCCCTGGTCACTTCCTTTCCCCACTTCCTGATGCATCTTCATGTTATTTGAAGGCTTAATCTCTCTGTCAGCTCTCTTCCTGCGTCCACTGTGCTAAATGGGAGTCTGGGTTACCCAAGAGCTTTTAAAACTTGTAGCTGGAGAAGTAGCAGGAATAGACAGGGTCGGCAAGCATGGACATCCTTTGCTATTCAGCTGCCAGGATTTGGGTGCCCAAATCCTCTTTTAAGAGAATTTCAAATCTGACAAAGAGGAGCACTGGTATGGCATTTATTGTGTGATTAATTTATCAAATATAGTT
Organism: Redunca redunca; assembly: GCA_006410935.1. Taxonomy (NCBI): domain Eukaryota; kingdom Metazoa; phylum Chordata; class Mammalia; order Artiodactyla; family Bovidae; genus Redunca; species Redunca redunca. Next base: position 220,191 of record SJYQ01093173.1, read on the forward strand.
AAGCCTCCTAAGAAACTCTAGCTTACACATTTTCCCACCAGCAAGCACAGAATAAACTAGTGAAAGATGCTAATATTTATTGGGTGTTTACTGTGTGCTGGACCCTTGACTGAAGGCTTTGCCTGCCTTATCTAATTTAATTCTCATCATAACCCTAGACTGTCTGCACTACTATTATCTTAGTTTATGGAAAATGAGATTCAGAAGAGTTGGACTTGTCCACTGTCACATGGCTGTTTTGAGCGGTAGGATTTGAATGCCCATGCATGACTTTGGAGTCTGAGCTCAGAACCATGATAATGAGCCAGTTTGAATGAAGGGGAGGGAGGCTCAGTTGGATGACCCTTCACATCCATTCCATACTATGACTCAGTGATTCCAGACTTTGGTTCCTGCTGTGTCATGGCTGATGAGCTTCTCCAGATGAGCTGACTCCGAGATGGAGATTAGCATGCAGAAAGTTTATTAAGGAGACAACTTGGGGCCAATAACTGTAAAGGGAGGGTAGGAAACCAAGATTAGGTGGAGGGAGAAACTGAGCTTTGACATGAGCCCAGGATGGGCCTCAGCCAGCCCATGGGGCATCTGGAGCTCAGATGGGTCCTTCACAGATGTCCCAGGTTGGGGTGAGGAGTCTGGTCTCTTACACCCTGATGTTAGTTACCTAGTGTGGGCTCTAGACCCTCTTCCATCTTGGAAATATCCAAAGAGGGCTGAGTCCAGAGGACCGTCTTTCAGCATCACTCCCAAGCAATAGTGACAATAAAATCCTTCCTTTATGAAGGGGGATCTAGGGGCTACATCACAGTGTTTGGTATCAGTTTCTAATACAACTAAGAAAGTCCAAGTTTATAAAGCCAGATTCACAGATGCACACACTGGCACATACATGGGCACACCTGCACTCGCAATGGGCAATTCTAGGCAGCAGTCAAGAATAAATTCAGCTGTAAGAACCCACTTGAGTGTTCAGAAGAAGGGAAAACATACCTTTGAGAGCTTCACAGGAATTTCTGTCCTTTGCAGTGTCCCACTCTCCGTGTTAAATCCATCCACTTCTGCCCTCAGCATAGACATACCCAGTCACCAAACAAAATATCTGTCTACAACACTGCTATGTTTAAAATAACCAACAAGGTCCTACTGAATAGCACAGGGAACTCTGCTTAATGTTACGTGGCAGCCTGGATGGGAGGGGAGTTTAGGGGAGAACAGATACATGTATATGTATGGCTGAGTCTCTTTAAAGTTCACCTGAAACTATCACAACATTTTTAATTGGCTAAACCTCAATACAAAATAGAAAGTTAAAAAAAAAAAGAATATCTGTATACATGGTACAAAATGCAGCAACATATATGGAACACACACCTACTTACAGACATGATTTATTCACACGCTACACTAACAAGTACCTACAATATCCACACATGTGTTTGTAGATATTCATAGCATGAATATGCCCATTCAGGGCTTCCCAGGTGGCTCAGTGGGTAAAGAATGTGCCTGGAATGCAGGAGATGCAGGAGATATGGGTTCAGTCCTTGAGTCAGGAAGATCCCCTGGAGGAGGGCATGGCAACCCACTCCAGTATATGTGCCTGGAGCATCCTGTGGACAGAGGAGCCTGGAGGGCTACTGTCCATAAGGTTGCAGAGTCGGACACGACTGAAGTGACTGAGCATGCCTGCACACATGCCCACCTAAACACAGTACACAGTTACATGCCCCCGACAAACATACAGATGGTGGGGTTAGTCTCAAGTCAGTGAGAACTATCTTTTAAAGACGAAATTATCTTTGTATAAAAATAAGAATATAGTTGATTTACAATGTATTAGTTTTAGGTGTATAACTAAGGGATTCAGTTATACATATATATAGTTATACATATACATATGTAAATATGTATATATATATTCTTTTTCAGCTTCTTTTCCCTTATAGGTTATCACAAGATATTGAGTGCAGTTCCCTCTGCTTATCTATTTTACATATAGTAGTATGTTTATGCTTCTGCTGCTGCTGCTAAGTCGCTTCAGTCGTGTCCGACTCTGTGCGACCCCAGAGACGGCAGCCCACCAGGCTCCACCATCCCTGGGATTCTCCAGGCAAGAACACTGGAGTGGGTTGCCATTTCCTTCTCCAATGCATGAANTCTCCAGTGCATGAAAGTGAAAAGTGAAAGTGAAGTTGCTCAGTCGTGTCCGACCCTTAGCGACCCCATGGACTGCAGCCTACCAGGCTCCTCCGTCCATGGGATTTTCCAGGCAAGAGTACTGGAGTGGGGTGCCATCGCCCAAACTCTTATCCAACATTATCTTTGACAAACCGATTAAATTACTACATTTTGAGAGACACATGGGGAACTAGACCAGTTTGGGGAACAACAGAAGCACATTTTACACCTGAAGCCTTCCCTGGGTCATAAGATGTTCATTGAGTAAAATGGGTGTATAGAGTTCAGTTTATATTATTTACTTTATCCCTCTATGTCTCTGTGTCTTGTCTCTCTTCTTTCCCTTATCTGTCTCATCCTCTCTCTCAGTAGCTGAATTAGTATCAGATGCGGATGAGATGGCTAGATAGCATCACTGATTCAGTGGCCATGAACTTGAGCAAACCCTGGAAGATAGTGGAGGACAGAGGAGCCTGGTGTAGCGCAGTCCGTGGGGTTGCAGAGTCGGACATGACTTAGCGACTGAACAACGGCAAAATAGACACATGAGGTTTCTGCACAACATCGTGTTACCTACACACACACGCGCTCGTGTGCGCGCACCAGCGATGGAAGAGAATTCCAGTAAAGATGGGAAGTCAAGAACTCCTGCCTTTCTGAGCCCAAACTAGCATGTCAGTGGAGAAGCACCCAGAGCTGTGGGCTGAAGGTGGTGGGTCTGCTGTTGTTCTCACCACCTTCCTATCAGGGTGCTGTGTCTACAAGCCTCACGGTCAAAAAGAGGGCAACGTGGAAAGAGATGACTAGACAGGTCTGGCAAAGGTCTCTGGAGTGATTGGCAGTTGGTCTCTTATCCTGGGAGGAAACACTCTGTAAGTTTGGAGGGCCCCTATCAGATCTTGGAAGGTTACCTCTCACCATCAACCATAGTTGGAACAGAGCTTTCTTTTTCTGTTCTTCTCCTTAAGCAATCAACTCCTTCTTTCCCTTTCCCACTGGAAAGGGAAACCCTCTCTCTCTCTGCCTGTTGACCTTACATTGTTTTGAAATGACCATTCCTATTCCCACCTGTCCAAGATCAACCCGCTTCTCTCTTCTGATGGTGGGCTGCCCATCTGTGAGTTCACCCTTCATTTCTCATCCAAGGTTTCCTTCTGTTCCCAAGTCCCATTTCAGCATCCCCCTTCTGCATTCCCACAGCCCATAACTCTCAGGCCAGGGGATTAACGTGGTGATTTATCTGCAAAATTCCTTGAGTGAGAGATGAGGAGGGAGGAAAGCCCAGAGAGACCTTTGTCCCTGAATATTGAGTGGCGATTCTGTACATTTAGGAATGGGGGGAGGTGACTAGATGGTTTGAGTCCAGTTAGAGGGTATTGTCAGTCTGGAAAGTTCCAAGATTTCCTCTCCATCCTCTGCCCGACCTGTATGTATAGCCCGGTCTGTTTTTGTTAGCAATGTAATTCTTAGATATACATCCCCCTCTGCATTCCTACAGCCCATAACTCTCAGGCCAACTCATCTACCTTCTTTCAAGACCCTCTCACCCCCATGGAAATACCTGTTGTTCCATTAGTAACCACTTGACCATACTTATAAACAGCCATGGACAAAAAGACCAAAGAAGCTGTCTTCTTGTATCACTGATCAAAGAAGGGGTAAGGAAAAAATAGGAGGAAGGGATTGAAACAGAAAGTGTGATGAGGACTTCCTTGGTGGTCCAGGAGTTAAGAATCCATCTTCCAATGCAGAGGACGAGGGTTCAGTCCCTGGTCAGGGACCTAAGACCCCACATACCATGGAGCAACTAAGCCCGCATGCCACAACTAAGACCCAATGCTGCCCCAAATAAAATACATAAATAAAATAAATATAGTTTTTAAAGTGTGATCAAAGTCTCTTTCCCACCCAGCTTTGGCTGTGATAGTTACCGTTTGTGATGACTGTCCCTAAAGATGTCCACAAGGACAACTCCATTCACTACCTGTTGTTCGTTCTGTCGTAGGTGCCTTTTCTACTAGTTGGGAAGTGAAAACGAAGATCATGGCATCCGGTCCCATCACTTCATGGGAAATAGATGGGGAAACAGTGGAAACAGTGTGAGACTTTATTTTTATGGGCTCCAAAATCACTGCAGATGGTGACTGCAGCCATGAAATTAAAAGACGCTTACTCCTTGGAAGGAAAGCTATGATCAACCTAGATAGCATATTCAAAAGCAGAGACATTACTTTGCCGACTAAGGTCCGTCTAGTCAAGGCTATGGTTTTTCCAGTAGTCATGCATGGATGTGAGAGTTGGACTGTGAAGAAGGCTGAGCGCCGAAGAATTGATGGTTTTGAAATGTGGTGTTGGAGAAGACTCTTGAGAGTCCCTTGGACTGCAAGGAGATCCAACCAATCCATTCTGAAGATCAGCCCTGGGTGTTCTTTGGAAGGAATGATGCTAAAGCGGAAACTCCAGTACTTTGGCCACCTCAGGTGAAGAGTTGACTCATTGGAAAAGACTGTGATGCTGGGAGGGATTGGGGGCAGGAGGAGAAGGGGACGACAGAGGATGAGATGGCTGGATGGCATCACTGACTCGATGGACCTGAGTCTGAGTGAACTCCGGGAGATGGTGATGGACAGGGAGGCCTGGCGTGCTCAGCGGGGTCGTGTTCATGGGGTCACAAAGAGTCAGACACGACTGAGCGACTGAACTGAACTGAACTGAATGCAACAGTACACCTTCTCTTCTGGCTGTCTTAGCATCCCATACCATCTGTAAGTCAACCAGCCTAGACCAAAGGCATAGTTTGTTGATGGAACATTAAAAAAAAAAAGGAGCCCAAAGAATGTTTCCTTTTTATTTCTCTTTAGTCCTTCTCTTAATAATGGCATTTCAAGGGCTCTAGAACCTCAGTGCGGAGGGAGGTGGCAATGCCCCTGATATATGATAAAAATCCATAGGGAATGCTGGGAGGGAGAGTGTGGCACCTGAATTGTGTGATTCCTGTATTAACGTAAATGATGGACAGGGAGGCCTGGCGTGCTGTGACTCATGGGGTCACAAAGAGTCGGACATGACTGAGCGACTGAACTGAACTGAACTGAGAGAATCTAGAAAAATGGTACAGATGAACCTATTTGTAGGTCAGGAATAGAGACGTAGAGAACTGAAGTGTGGGTATAGGGAGGGGGAGGGAGGGTGGAGTGAACCGGGAGGACAGGACTGACATATATACACACGCTACCATGTGTAAAACAGACAGCTAGTGGGAACTTGCTGGAGTACAGCAGTTCAGCTTGGTGCTTCTTGATGACCTAGAGGGGTGGGATGGGGAAGGGTGGGAGGGAAGCTTAAGAGTGAGGGGTTCTACGTATACATATAGCTGATTCATTTCATTGTATAGTAGAAACTAACACAATATTGTAAGGCAACTATACCCCAATTAAAACAAATAACAAATGTACCAGTATTGGTTTCTTACCTTGTGATAAAGGCACCAAAGTTGAGTTAGGTGTTAACAGTAGGGAAAACTGGTGAGGGGGACATAGAGAATGCTCTGTATTATCTTTTCAACTTTTCTGTAAGTCTAAAAGAATTCTAAAATGTAAAATGTAATATAAAAGCATTTGCGTGCATTGGTATCGATAAAAAAAGGCACCAAATAGAGACCCTCTAAAAGAAGGTAAAGATCCCCTGGCAAAGGGAATGGCTGCCCACTCTAGTATTCTTGCCTCGAGAATTCCATGGACAGAGGAGCCTGGTGGGACCGGGCTACAGCCCATGGGACTGCAAAGAGTCAGACAGGACTGAGTGACTAATACACACACACATGCACACACACACACATGCACACACACACACACACACATGCACACACACACACATACGCACACACACACACACACACACACACACACACGAAAGGTAAAGTGTGGATTTATTGGGAGGAGGGCTGAGATGCTGCCCAAATCACCTGTGAGAACAGGGTTATTCTGTTACTGCTGTTCATCTGTCCATAGGCAGGGGAGCTGGGGAAGCTGAGATAATGAAAGAGTACAAATAAACATGTGAGACAGAGAAACTGGTAAGGTGGTGATGGAAACCCCTCCCCCTCCCTCAGGCATCTTTGCTTCCTTCCAGCTGTTGGCTAAAAAAGACTTGAGGGTAACATTCTATATTGAAGCTCAGAGTTCACTAAAGAGTCCTTGCCCCAGATTTTCGAATCCCCCATGGTTTACCCCTCTCTCCACTTAAAGCACTCCCTCAATGCCCTTTATTGCCTCTTTTTCAAAAGGGTGTCAACAGCCATTGGAGATCAATACACATTAGTCCATCTGTTTCCACTTTGAGGTGCTGCCTTCAGCATATGTCTTGCAGTTCTTCTGATTGATTACTTTGAGCACCTCCATATTGCTTCTGAGTCGGAGTTCATTCTCTTGCCTTTTCTGCAGTCGAAATTTCATTTGTAACCAACCAAATGTTTCATAAGATTTCTGGCAGAACATTGCTTCTCTTTGATGTTGCCCAAAACAGAGAAGAAGGTAGCATGCTCCAATCATGAAGGCTCAAACCAGGAATATGTTCTCTGGTCCTTGACTTGGTTCATCCTTTTGGGTACCACTAGTATTCCCAAAGTCCAGCCCAATGTACATCCATTTATTTACACAAGAGTCTGCAGAGCTGTTTTACTTTTTCAAACCAGATGCCGAAGCAACTAGCTGCATTTGGAAAATGAACTTGTGCGTAATGAAATTGGAAGGAGACTAATTCAAGTGGGGCCCCACCCCCCATCCTGGGCCAATGCATTACTAGTTTTTTTTTTTTTTTTGCCACATAGCATATGTGATCTTTGTTCCCTGACCAGGGATCAAACCCAGGGCCACTGCATTGGAAGCACGGTCTCTGACTTTAGTCTTCACTGGACCACAAGAGGAGTCCCACATTGTGAGTTATAGGTGAGCAAACTCTGGAGGGTACTAGCAACTGTGTTCTGATAAATGATGTTTTATACAGAAAATATAACGGCATTTTGTAATAGGGACTGTCTCTTAGTGCTCTAGCCAATAATTCCTCACATCTGATGTGAGGTCAGATGACTGGGAAATGGGATATTTCCATGGTTGAGGTTGTGAATGCAAAAGTACAAATTACTGAAGGCTGACCAAAACCACACCATGAAACCCCTAATTACCCATGTCCACTGAGAGAGGCATTTTAGCACAGATAATACAAAAATGAGTACCCAAGGTGTCATTTATCTTTGGTTTTGGATTATGTGCAATGACTGCTTTTTTTTGCATCAGATTTTCCGTATTCAGTATTGTTATGATTATCATTATTAATTTTACATAAAGTCATAATATTTCAGAATTGCAGAGCTGGAAAGAATTTGGGGATTTGATAGTTTCAGGATTTTCAGACTGTGTTCAGTGAGGGTCCAGAGTTCTGGAGAGAATCCCTGGGAAGTAAGGGGAGGAAAAACAGGGTGCAGGTCTCCCATTGTACAGATCACAAAACTGAGTCCCACAGAAAGGGTGAGAACTTTCTAGCTGGTTGGTGCTGTGATCCTCTCTCACTGCAAAGAGAGAAATTCTTTTTTTATTCGTCTTTCAGATTTGGCTTATTAAAATATTTCTCATCAAGTTGTTCTTATCAGTTAATAAGAATTTGTTTTTCTTTTCACACAAATAGCTCTATTTAGCATTATTATATTTTACTTAAAAAAATTTTTTTTGGCCATACCATGCAGCATATGGGATCTTAGTTCCCTGACCAGGGATCAAACCTGTGCCCCCTGTATTGGAAGCCTGGAGTCTTAACCACTGGGCCACCAGAAAAGTCCAGGAGAAAGTGGATTTAAGGAAGGAACTGAGGGAAAAAGAAGGAAACGAATACGTATTTTCTTCCTTATATCAGACCCTTTACATCATTTATTTCCTTAAATCTTTACAATCCAGTGATGCTGGGATTGTCACCTGCCTGTATGTTACAGTCAGGAACAGTGGAACTTCAAGAAATGACAGTTTCTTGCCTAATGTAGAGCAATCAGAAAGTGTCAGAGAGTGGAGGTCATGCGCTTGTGCCAACTCAAGTGTTAGATCTTCCCAGGAGGGAACATGAAGAAAAATAACAGCCGAGAGAGGTGGCTCAATCCGATCCAGTGAAAACGGTGGCGCATTAAAGTCCAGGATGGATTTGTCAGGTGTGGCTCTGTGAGCGTCTTGGTAAAGAGAATGCACTGGCTGCCCAAAGTGGTTTCCTTTGCTTTCCTTGTCTTTTTTTTCAAGATTTTTTTTTTTTATGTGTACCATTTTAAAAGTCTTTATTGAATTTGTTACAATATTGCCTTTTCTTTCTTTCTTTTTAATGTTTTGGTTTAATGGCTGCAAGGCACAGTGTAATCTTAGCTCCCAGAACAGGGATTGAAGCAGCACCCCTTGCCCTGGAAGGTGAAACCTTAATCCCTGGACTGCCAGACAAGTCCCTTCCTTGTCTTCTTTACAGACCAACAGAGCACCCAGCAGAGATAAAACTCACTATGTACCAACCCTTAATTTACCCAGCTAAGGAGCATCCAAAGACCAGTAAATTTCCTGTCTCCCAGTTTGGCTGGGAATGTTTTTCTTGGATAATCACCCCATTTTTTTTCACTTCTTTTTCTCCCCTTGTAGCCCTTGGCATACTTCCATACCACCCAGCAACTACAATAGAAGCGATATAAGATTTTCCCCTGAAGCCAAATTCCTTGGGTGTTAAAGTTGCATTGTTTTATAAAGGTTGATGATGGCTTAGCCTCAGAAGAATGAATATGACACTGTTCTTTGCTCCTTGCTGGGGAGGTGCCTGTGGGGTGGTGTCACCTATAACTGGGAGACAAAGAAAGTCATGTTTGTTACTCTGAATGGCATCTCTGTAAGAGTCACTGACCTTGTTTGTTGAAGTCCTGCCTCTTGTCTAGCAGGTTGCAGCCTTTTTTTTTTTTTTTTAAAAAGGCTCTGTTCCAGATTTCCTTTGTGAATGCCACCTTCTGAGATTTGGGGATCTAAGAGACCTGTTTCTAGTGGCTTCCATGATTTCATCTTTCTGCCAGTTGTTCCTAAGAAAATGAGCTTCCCATAGTAGAACAACTTCTGATTCTGCCTAGCAGCTTTCATAGAAACAGGTGGCAGAGTGAATGAGGTCACATCTTTTCTCTTTTCACCTGGACCATAAATGTGAGGCTAAGGAAACCATGAGCTTTTTTGTTTATCTGCTATCTTCTGTGAACTCTCAGTAAATGAGAACTAGCTTTATACAAACCAAGAAAACAATGTTAATTGTGAAGAATCTGATAAAGTTTTTTTTAAAGCACTACTACTCAACGAAAGGCCAGTATCAAAATTGTGGAGGAGAAAATTCTATAATCCTCCTTGGTGATGTCCTTCGATTCATGTGCAATCCTCATAGGTATTTGGTCTTGAATATAGATATTTATGGATTACCTACTACATGTTAGGGCTTCCCTCGTGGCCCAGATGGTAAAGAATCTTCCTGCAACATGGGAGACTTGGGTTTGATCTCTGGTCGTGAAGATCCCCTGGAGAAGGGAACTGCTACCCACTTCAGTATTCCTGCCTGGAGAATTCCATGGACAGAGGAGCCTGCAAGGTACATAGGATTGCAAAGAGTCAGACATGACTGAGTGACTCACACACACCCACTACATATTCAGTTCAGTTAGTCACTCAGTTGTGTTCGACTCTTTGCCCCATGGACTGCAGCACGCCAGGCTTCCCTGTCCATCACAACTCCAGCACTACTCACAACAGCCAAGACATGGAACCGGCCTAAATGCCCATTGCCAGGTGGATGGGTAAAGAAGGCGTGGTGCACACATACAATGGAATGCTCAATTCAGTTCAGTCGTGTCTGACTCTTTGTGACCCCATGGACTGCAGCATGCCAGGCCTCCCTGTCCATCATCAGCTCCCGGAGCTTGCCCAAACTCATGGCCATCAAGTCGCTGATGCCATCCAACCATCTCATCCTCTGTCGTCCCCTTCTCCTCCTGCCTTCAATCTTTCCCAGCATCAGGGTCTTTTCCAAAGAATCAGTTCTTCACATCAGGTGGCCAAAGTATTGGAGTTTCAGCTTCACCATCAGTCCTTCCAATGAATATTCAGGACGGATTTCCTTTAAGATTGACTGGTTTGATCTCCTTGCAGTCCAAGGGACTCTCAAGAGTCTTCTCCAGCACCACAGTTTGAAAGCATCAGTTCTTCGGCTCTCAGCTTTCTTGATAATCCAACTCTCATATCCATACATGACTACTGGAAAAACCATAGCTTTGACTAGAAGGACCTTTTTCAGCAAAGTGACGTCTCTGCTTTTTAATATGCTATCTAGATTGGTCATAGCTTTTCTTCCAAGGAACAAGCATCTTTTAATTTCATGGCTGCAGTCACCATCTGCAGAGATTTCGGAGCCCACGAAAATAAAGTCTGTATCTGTTTCCATTGTTTCGCCATCTATTTGCCATGAAGTGATGGGACCAGATGCCATGATCCTAGATTTTTGAATGTTGGGTTTTAAGCCAGCTTTTTCACTCTCCTCTTTCACTTTCATCAAGAGGCTCTTTAGTTCCTCTTCACTTTCTGCCGTAAGGGTGGTTCATCTGCATATCTAAGGTTATTGATATTTCTCCTTTCAATCTTGATTCCAGCTTGTGCTTCATCCAGCCTGGCATTTCACATGATGTACCCTGTGTATAAGTTAAATAAGCTGGGTTGCAATATACAGCCTTGATGTACTCCTTTCCCAATTTGGAACCAGCCCCTTGTTCCATGTCCCGTCTTACTGTTACTTCTTGACCTGCATACAGATTTCACTACATATTAGGCAGTGCAATAGAAGTACAAGAGCAAAGCAGACAGATATTGTTTCTTAGGGAACTGGGGAGTTGACAGGTCATTGGGAAGGAGGGACATCAAGAGAGTATTTAATAACTAGAGTCCATTGAAGAAGGGTGTATCATTGGAAGGGAGCTTGTAAGAGGGAGTCTTAACTTTGGGGATCAGGGAAAATGCCCTGTGCGCAGTGACTCTGAATTCCTTGGCACCATGTCCTATTTCTCCAGTCTGCTAGACTCAAGCTTAAATGGTGTCATCTGAAAGCTTAATTCTCTAACCTAGAAGATTCCATGACCACTATAAACCCTGTTAGCTCCGGATCATCCATCACATCTTGACACTCAGAGGCAATGTCAAATCTCTGATAACAAATCTTCTTTGAAGTTTGCTTTCCATCCTAACATGATTGTTGAGTCTAGATGTATCCTTCTATTCTTTATGCGAGTATTCAGTGATGGAGGGAGGCATGTGTCCTTTTTTTTCCTCTGTATATCTCAGATCTTCATTACAAAATGATAGCTGTGATATAGCCTATTAACTACTCTGTCTTGTAGTAGGTTTAGGAGCTATTAGAATCTCTTAACAGTCTTCTCACATTTCTACAGACTTATGAGAAGAAAGGGAGAAGGAAATGGCAACCCACTCCAGTATTCTTGCCTAGAAAATTCCGTGGACAGAGGAGCCTGGTGGGCTGCTGTCCATGGGGTTGCACAGAGTCAGACTCGACTGAAGCGACTTGCAGGCATGCATTGGAGAAGGCAATGGCAACCCACTCCAGTGTTCTTGCCTGGAGAATCCCAGGGACAGAGGAGCCTGGTGGGCTGCCGTCTATGGGGTCGCACAGGGTCGGACATGACTGAAGCAACTTAGCAGTGGCAGCGGCAGCAGCATGAGAAGAAAGGATGGAGACTTTTATCATCATTGTTATCAAAAAGGAAAAATAAAAAGACTTGGCTTCTCATTCTCTAAAACATTTAAGAGTTTGAATAGCCATAGTTAGGTTTTTTCAAAACCAAGAATTAGTTGATTATGACCAAGTGTATCCCAAGTATCATATGACAAACATTTGTATCAAACATCCATATGTTTTTAGGAAAGGTGTCTCTTCATTTTTATACTTTAATTCTTTAATTTGTGAAACCAGAAAGTGAACTAGATAATCTCAAAGTTCATTTCTACTCCTAAAATTTCTAAGTTATGTCTTAGACCTTAAAACATCTTATGATATTCAGATTTTATAAGGTCTAGCCTATGGTGGGGGGTTGGGCTTCCCTGGTAGCTCTGCTGACAAAAAATCTGCCTGCAGTGAGGGAGATCCTGGTTCCATTCCTGGGTCGGGAAGATCCCCTGGAGGAGGGCATGGCAACCCACTCCAGTATTCTTGTCTGGAGAATCCCCATGGACAGAAGAGCCTGGTGGGAGACAGTCCATGGGGTCACAGAGAGTCAGACACGACTGAGACTAACCGCAGCACAGCACAACCCATAAGGACTTCCAAAATGGTCTTTGCTATCTAAAACCAGTTAAAGCAACTGGGTGAACTTTGAAACATGACCCGTAGGTACCATCTTGTTTTCAAAGACTGATCATCTGGAATGTGAGAATATTCTGGAAGCCAGTTTGAGAGATGGGCAAGGCAATGTAGAACAAGAGAGATGAGAATCTGCCAATAAATGTGCAAATAATGGAGTGATTATATCGATGAGTGGAGGGATGGATGAGGAAGTCTTCATCTCTGACCTGGTGGTGATTCAATCACCCAAATGGACCTCAGGGAGGAAATCCATCTCTACTAAAATAGACTGAGTGCTGGAAATGGTAGAAGCTCTAGGTTCAAGTCCTGGAACCTCCTGCCATATATACTTACTTGCTACATGGTTTTGATGGGTTTAAATAACCTCTTTGACCTTCAGGTTATTCAACTGGTAAATTTGTTTGGTGTGAGGATGCAATGAGATCCTACATTTATGAATTATTGGCTTATATGTAAGTGCGCATGCTCCATCGTGTACTACTCTTTACAACATTTTGGACTGTAGCCTGCCAGGCTCCTCTGTCCATGGGATTTTCCAGGCAGGAATACTGGAATGTGTTGCTGTTTCCTCTTCCAGGGGATATTCCTGACCCAGGGATCAAATCCACGTCTCTTACACTGGCAGGCAGATTCTTTACCATTGAGCCACCGGGAAAGCCCTCATTGGCTCATAGGACATGCTCAATATAAGTGATGAGTCTGATTAGAATAATGATTTCTTCACCCAATTCGCTGAAAAGCAGTTGGTCCATTTGATAGTAAAAGTAACCAAGCAGCTAGTGTTTGTGTTCCAGTCTGTAATCTGGAGAGTTTTTCTCGTGTCTCCCAACAGTGTTTTGCTTTTTCATTTCTTCCAGTCTCTTCTTCACCTCTCTTTGCTCCCTTCACCTGAGAATCTCGTCCCTCAGTTCTTCTACATGGTATACTCCTATTTTTTATTTCATTTTTCAATTTTATTTTATGGCCACATCAGGCAGCATTCAGGATCTTAATTCCCTGACCAGGGATGGAACTTGGACTCCCTGCAATGGAAATGTGGAGTCTTAACCATTGGGTCACAGGGGAAGTCCCAGTATACTTCTACTTTTATTTTCAGGGTAAGTAGCTCTATCTTTTGGAGAAGGCGATGGCACCCCACTCCAGTACTCTTGCCTGGAAAATCCCATGGACGGAGGAGCCTGGTGGGCTGCAGTCCATGGGATCACTAAGAGTCAGACACTACTGAGTGACTTCACTTTCACTTTCCACTTTCATGCATTGGAGAAGGAAATGGCAACCCACTCCAGTGTTCTTGCCTGGAGAATCCCAGGGACAGGGGAGCCTGGTGGGCTGCCGTCTCTGGGGTCGCACAGAGTCAGACACGACTGAAGCGACTTAGCAGCAGCAGCAGCTCTATCTTTCTCCAGGCTTCCTCCCCTGCCCTCCCCCATCGAGCCTGGATTGCCACCCTCACAGGTCTCCCGCACCCTATACTCACCCATCCAGGCATGCTCAGTCGCTCAGTTGTGTCTGACTTTGTGACCCCACGGTCTGTAGCCCATCAGGCTCCTCTGTCCTGGATGTTCTCCCAGGCAAGAACACTGGAGTAGGGTGCCATGCCCTCCTCCAGGGGATCTTCCAGACCCAGGAATTGAACCCACGTCTCCTGCATTGGCGGATGGATTCTTTATCGCTGAGCCACCAGGGAAGCCCTCTATACTCGCCCACCTCACTTCTCAGCTGTCTCCCTGTTGGATCCTCAGCACCCAGCCCAGTCTGGAAACAGTCCAGACTCTCAACACACATCTGCTGGTTGAGTGAAGAGGGTGCAGATGGATAGGAGTTCTGGGCACCACAGCGAGAGTGTAGGGAAGGGCTGACAAAATGGCGGCCACAGATTGGTCAGATGGGGAGCCGAGACTGCCTGGCCTGCTAACTTCTGTCCTGTCAGCTCTCCAGTGGCCCTCCAGCGAAGGCTCCATTGCAAATCCTGAGCTGCTTGCCATTGCAAGCGGAGCGAGCCCCCTGGCCCACCCAGAGGAGGCCAGCTTCCTCCAGCTCTCTTCGTCTGCAGCCTTCCCCCTGCCCCCACTTTCCATTCTGGGGCTCTGTCTGCTTGTGGAGTCAGGAGGGGACTGTCTGCACCTTCTGCAGAGACAACAAGGGAACATGACGTTTCACTCTGGCCCCAACCCCAAGCGTCATTGGTGTTGGCTGGGGATCAAAGCCGCCGTTCCATTTTTAACCTTCGTCAGGCCCCACCTCACCCTGAGCATGTGTTCCCGACATTTCATTGTGTGCCAGGGGGATAAACAAAACCCACCCCCTGAGTCCAGGGGAGGATGCCTTCGGGGGAGCTCTGAACCCGGCTGAGGCAGATAAGTGACTTTTCCACCCAGAGCCCCCCTTGAATGCTGTGGTTTTTCTTGAGCTTACATGACACCACAGTAAGGGAGATGGATGGCTTTATTTTTGTGCAGAACAAATCTACAGATGGTGACCCCCAACCAAAAAAAAAAAAAAAAAAGCAGAGGCCGGGAGGAGGGTCAGGGAAGTCTGTCTTAGACTTTCCTCTTTCTGTCTCCAGTCTCTGAACTCATGTCTCCTGAGTCTCCTATAAATGTCTCCATCGGTGATTATCGGGGGATATCGACAAGAGATAATTTGATTTGATTTTCAAATGAATCCAGATACAAATGAATATATGTTTTTAGAATTTTCAAGCAATTAAGAATACATAGGAGGAAGAAAGGGGCTTCCTTGGTGGTCCGCAGTAAAGAACCTGCCTCCAAAGCAGGAGCTGCAGGAGACACGGATTCGATCCCTGGATTGGAAAGATGCCCTGGAGGAGGGCATGGCAACCCACTCCAGTGTTCTTGCCTGGAGAATCCTGTGGACAGAGGAGCCTGGCAGGCTGCAGTCCACAGGGTCACAAAGAGTCAAATACGACTTAGCAGCCAAACAGCAAACAATACTATACTATATAGTGCTGTGGTATAAAAAGCATAGTTCACACTATACATGCAAACAGGATCAGACTCTTCATGGTGTTTCACAAACTGCTTTTTTTTTTTTTCACATCCTAGATGTCTTTCCATGTGTGTGAATTTAGAACAAATTCATCGCATTTCACAGCTGCCACGTAGGCATTTGTGTAGCTCTGTTATCACTTACTTAACCAGTTTGAGAGAGCTGGTTTGAAATCCCCACCTTAAAGTAAGCTCATACTTTATTCTTATTCTTGTGATGCTGCCTCTCTGCTGTCTTGACCCAGCTGAGGTCTTAGTTTTCTGCTTCCTCGATTGCAACCTTGTCAGCACTAAGATGGTGGATGCACGCTGGCAGAAATCCATTTGGATTTCTCCATTACGCTTTAGCTTGGAAAAAGCAGCCCATTTTCCTTGGGCTTCACCCCCACCTAACGTGCTCCACATTTGTTTCTTTGTGGTGGCAATTATTACATCAGGCTTTCAAGGATGGGGTCTGGAGATTTATAGTCTCTCTCTTTTTTTCTTTTTAAGATTTTTTTTGATGTGGACCATTTTCAAATTATTGAATTTTTTACAATATTGCTTCTGTTTTATGTTTTGGTTTTTTGACCGTGAGGCATGTGGGATCGTGGCTCCCTGACCAGGGATGGAATTCCCACTTCTCTCATTGGATGGTGAAGTCCTAACCGCTGGACCACCAGGGAAGTCCCCGTAGTTTCTAAAGAGCTCTTTGTGTGTTCTGATGACTTCTAGAACCAAGAAACGTGAAAAAGCATGGAAAGAAATGACCTCTGTTGTCCAAAAGGAAAAGATCTCATTCTATCTCTGATTTTGAGAAAGCGACTTTTCAGTTCAATTCAGTTCAGTCGCTCAGCTGTGTCTGACTCTTTGTGACCCCATGGACTGCAGCACACCAGGCCTCCCTGTCCATCACCAACTCCCGGAGTTTACTCAGACTCATGTCTATAGAGTCAGTGATGCCATCCAACCATCTCATCCTCTGTCATTCCCTTCTCCTCCCACTTTCAATCTTTCCCAGCATCAGGGTCTTTTCAAATGAGTCCGTTCTTCACATCAGGTGGCCCAAGTATTGGAGTTTCAGCTTCACCATCAGTCCTTCCAGTGAATATTCAGGACTGATTTCCTTTAGGATGGACTGGTTGGATCTCCTTGCAGTCCAGGGACTTTCAAGGGTCTTCTCTTTTGAACCACAGTTCAAAAGCATCAGTTCTTTGGTGCTCGGCTTTATGGTCCAACTCTCACATCCATACATGACTACTGGAAAAACCATAGCTTCAACTAGACGGACCTTAATTGGCAGGGTAATGTCTCTGCACTTTACCTTGCAGGAAAACACAGTTTCTTTGTCTGCAAAGTTGGGAAAATTATAACCGAAGTGACCTAGCAGGATTATTCTGAGGATGAAAGTAAGCGTGAAGGACACAGTTGTCGCTTAATAATGCCAGCTTTTCTTATTTTCTGAGAAGTGTTAGAAGTAAGAGATGGTCCATTTCTGGGTTTGAATCTAAGCCTCACCTCTTTTCAGATAACTGGATAACTAACTAACCCCTATGAGTTTCCATTTCCTCATCTGTAGATTGGTGCTGAAATAGTCATCAAAAGTTATTGTCAGATATATTGAAGACTTCCCTGATGGTCTGGTGATTACGACTCCAAGCTCCCAATTTAAGGGACTCGGGTTTGATCCCTGGTTGGGGAGCTAAAATCCCACATACCTTCCGGCACAGCCCAAAAAAACAATTTAGAATATATTGTATAACACGGGAAATATAGCCAGGATTTTATAAAACTATAAATTAAGCATCAGTTCAGTTCAGTCGCTCAGTCGTGTCCGAATCTTTGCGACCCCATGAATCGCAGCACGCCAGGCCTCCCTGTCCATCACCAACTCCCAGAGTTCACCCACACTCACGTCCATCGAGTCGGTGATGCCATCCAGCCATCTCATCCTCTGTCGTCCCCTTCTCCTCCTGCCCCCAATCCCTCCCAGCATCAAAGTCTTTTCCAATGAGTCAACTCTTCACATGAGGTGGCTAAAGTATTGGAGTTTCAGCTTTAGCATCATTCCTTCCAAAGAACACCCAGGGCTGATCTCCTTTAGAATGGACTGGTTGGATCTCCTTGCAGTCCAAAGGACTCTCAAGAGTCTTTTCCAACACCACAGTTCAAAAGCATCAATTCTTCAGCACTCATAACCTTTAATAATTGTGAATCACTATTTTGTATACCTGTAACTGACATATACAGCAACTATACTCCAATAAAAAATTCTATCACAAAGCTTACAAGTAATGTATACAAAGGCCCTAGTTCAGGCGCTCAAATGGTAGCTGTTCTTACAGTTTACTTAATTTTAATTCTTCTGCTTTCACTCTAGGCAGGGATTGAATTGTCTACTATTCCCACACCTGTGGCCATGCTTTCAGGGCTTTCTTACTTGAAGAAGATGCTTATTTATATATAGAAAATATGGAGACAAAAGTCAGAAACTTCATTCTAATCCTGTCTTTCCTATTTACTTCTCATATGGCCTTGGACAAGGCACTTGGCCTCTTACTTTTGTTATTTCTAAATTGTGCCATTATTTGTAATACAAACAACACGGTGTTTCCCTGATACTTAACAGTTTATGAATCATCTTCATAGTCCTTATTCTAGGCCAACTTCCTGTTCGGTGGGTTGAAAATCATAAATACACATTCAGCACATCAATGTTCTATCAAATTTGGAGCCCCTGCAAAAAATAATTTTTTTTTTTTTTTTTTGGAAGCAAGTTCGGGCAGAAGGGTGGGAATGGGTGTTAAGATTTCCTGGGCTACTCAAGAGTATTTGCTTGTTCATTCATTCAACAAACATTGTGTAATTGCTTGTAATGTGCTCGTTCCTGTACTATGATTTGAAGATAAAAGAAGACATCATTATCATTACTCTTGGGAGTTTCTTTGTCGAATGGGAAAGATGTACATGGAAACATTTAATATGCTGGAGTGGCAGCAGGTAGTCTGATTGAGGCATGTGGGGGGTGGGAAGTGGAGAAGTGAATCCTGCTTGCAAGGCTGGGGTTTAGGGGTGGTGTTAAGAAGAGGTTTTAAGACAACGATATCCTTGAATTCATCATCAGTGATATGAGTTCACTGAATCAAGATGTGGTTGATGGGCATGATGGGGTCAGAAAGAGAGCTTAAAGCTTCCCTGGTGGCTCAGATGGTAAAGAATCTGCCTCCAATGCAGGAGACCCAGGTTCGATACCTGGGTTGGGAAGATCCCCTGGAGGAGGGCATGGCAACCTGCCCCAGAATTCTTGCCTGGAGAATTCCATGGACAGAAGAGCCTGCTGGGCTACAGTCTTTGGGGTCACAAAGAGTCGGACACAACTGAGTGACTTCCACTTTCACTTTCATCGAATGTTTAAAGTCTTATAGGCAGGATCCATTATGGCATCTTCAAGATACTCCAAAAACCCTATGGAACAGTATATGAGAACAGGAGATGAAGTCAGAGTAGTCAGTGGGGCAGAGCTTGAGAACCCTGGGCTCCCTAATAAGGGACCTGTCTCTTCTGAGGGTGATGATGGGCGGGCCACATGGGGGCCCCCCGCTGTGTTTCTCAATGATGAGATTTGGTATTGACCCAGTTTGGGTTCTCCAAAATGCAGAGCCTGAGGCAAGGATTTGGGTGAACGGGATTTCTTTGGCATGTGAACCCAGGAAGCACTGGGAGGGGGTGGGGAAGTGAGTCAGGAGAGGAGAGAAAGCCAAGGAAATGTGCCCTACTGGGCAAATGAGGTTCCAGGCCTCCAAGCCTTTGAGACACATTGTGGACATCTCAAGGTTTTCCACGGTGGGTGAGGAAGCTGGGTGTTTATCCATCAGCTCCCCCCATCGCAGGATGTGGGATGCTCCTGGGACATCCACTCCCTGGCAGTTCCTGTACGCCCCTCCTGGGCTGAGCATACTCTAAGTGAGAGAACACTCTTGGACAGAGTGACAGGATGGTTCAGGCAGGAAGCCAGGTATGAAGACTGTCACTGAAGCTTCAGGTACTTTCTGCTTCTTCTTTTTTTTTTTTTTAAGAGTAATCAATCAAAGAAGTTTATTTGTTTATACTTTTTATTGAGAGCACCACTTTTTAAAAATTGAAGTATACTTGATTTACAATGTTGTGTTAGCGTAAGTGTAAAGCAGTGACCCCATCATAAGTGTATGCATGTATTCTTTTATAGATTTTTTCCCCCTTATACGTTACTACAAGATATTGAGTATAGTTCCGGGTGCTATATATTAGGTCCTGTTGGCTATCTATTTTGTATATAGTAGTGTGTATCTGTTAATCCTAAACTCCTAATTTACTCTTTCCCCCTTTCCCCTTTGGTAACCGTAAGTTTGTTTTCTATGTCTGTGAGTATATTTCAGTTTTGTAAATAAGTTCCTTTCTATCATTTTTTTAGATTCCACATAGAAGCAATATCACTTGATGTGTGTCTTTCTCTCTGACTTACCTCCCTTAGTACAATGATCTCTCTGTCCACCCTTGTTGCCGCAGATGCCATTATTTCACCCTTTTCCATGGCTGCATAGTATTTCATTCTATATATACGCCACATCTTCTTTATCTATTCATCTATTGATGGACCTCAAGGTTCTTTCCATGCCTTGGCTCTTGTAAATAGTGCTTCAATGAACATTGGGGTGCATGTATCTTTTTGAATTGCAGTTTTCTCTGGCTGTAAACCCAGGAGTGGGATCACTGCATCATATGGTAACTGTACTTTTAGTTTTCTAAGGAATCTCCACACTGTGAAAACAAACACGAAATCCTGATGGCATCATTTGAGTATCAGGATCCAGTCATGCCTAAAGGCAGACAGCTTGCTCCTAGACTTTTTTTATGTGAATTAAGACATTATTTTTATTCCTTAAGTCTATCTGAGTTGAATTTCTCTCCTTTGCAAACATAAAAACCCCAATTAATAATGTCTTTGGGGGCATAGCAGGATCTCTTTGTCTAGGCATCTAGGATACTAGGATATTGAACCACCCAAATAATAATAACTAAAACCTCAGCAACGACCTATTGAAGGCTTTCATACAGCACATAACTAACTACATCCAGAGGCACTATTGTCAATCCCATTTTATAGATAGATAAATCGAGGCTCAGAAAGGTTAAGCAGCTTGCCCAAAGTCACACAGCTGGTGAGCGACTAGCAGCCACACTCCCGTTTCTCTGTCTCTTGTCTCTGCCTTGTCAACGTCAGCTTCCCACGGTTCCTGCCTGAAGCGTCGGAAGTCCCCTACTGAATAGACTGAGATGAGTTGAACTTTGCTAAACACTCACGGAGCATCTGTGGTGTCACTTCATTACCAAGGTGTTAGCGGAGGTCAACAAACAGACAAGAGAAAGGTCGTGCTCTCGCTCAGAGCCTTTAGCTCTTCTTCCCTCCCAGCCAGTCTGCTAGCGTGCCAGCGTGGCTGGGAAAATGGCCTGTCACCAGATACTCTGTTCATCTCCGGGTTTCTGTATACAATCTTATTTCCTGTCCTGATTGGAACCTCCATTAGGGGGGCCGTAACAAAGTCTGCCCTATAAAGTATACACATATAAATGCTGTCTCTGGAGCCCCCAGAATCTAGACTATCAAGTGTACTTATCCAAGTATCTCCTAAAGCTTTGAAACATTAATCCTGTTTGCTCCTAAATTCTGTATAACCTCATGCAAAAAGCAGAGAAAGAGCCCTGGTCTTGTGGCTTTTGGAGATGAAAGATTTTGATAGCACTGAGTGGTGCCCAGCCATTGAAACTCTAACAGCCATTTAACGAAGCTCCTGCACCTGATAGATACAGTTAAATACCAGGGAGTGTCCTCAATCTAACACTGAAATCAGAGATATTAAAACCATTTAAATATTAAAAAAAAAATTCTGAGTCCATCCAGTGTTAAAGATCTGCTAATAGTTTTAAGGGCTGCTTAGCACAGGGAACTCTGCTCAGTTCTCTGTGATAACCCAAATGGGAAAAGAATTTGATAAAGAATAGATAAATGTGTTGGGCTTCCCAGGTGGCTCAGTGGTAAAGAACCCACCTGCCAGTGCAGGAGACATAAGAGACATGGGAGGAAGGCATGGCAACCCACTCCAATATTCTTAGCAGGAGAATCCCATGGACAGAGGAGCCTGGTGGGCTACAGTCCATGGGTCACACAGAGTCGGACACGACTGAAGTAGCTTAGCACACACACTTGCAAATACATGTGTAGGTACAACTAAATCACTTTGCTGTATACCTGAAACTAACAAGTTTTTAATCAACTATATTCCAATATAAAATAAAAATTAAAAACAAACCAAAGCCAAAATCAAAGAAAGCCCACTCTTCTTCTATTCCTCAGTTTGGTTTTAGCTGTTTTCTGAACTCTGCTCAAGCAAGAAGAAAGGTGGAGTGTGGAAAGGGTGTACCTCTGTAAAAGTGGGGATGTAGTGATGAACTGAGAGCCAGCTGGTCTCTCACAGGAGTCTGCAGGGTCTTCTGTGACCTAGAGATTGAATAAAGGGGCTGGGATTTTCCCCATGTTTATTCTCAGGACAAGGGCAACCAGAGGGGGGAAAAATACAGAAGAGGGTTTAGATGATTCAGAAGCCCAAGTTAAAGTCTCATCTATGCCACTGGTTGGTCTTGAACAAGTTCTTCTCTTTCTCTGAGCCTCAGTTTCCTCCTCTGCTATAAACAAATTGGACTGGTAACTCCAAAAGTCCATCGTTGAACCCCCATGTTAGAATCACCAGGGCCAAAGGCATTAAAACGCAGTTTCCCAAGCACTAGCCTGATGGAATCAGAATCTCCCACCCAAGTGCTGCTGCTAAGTCACTTCAGTCGTGTCCGACTCTGTGCGACCCCAGAGACGGCAGCCCACCAGGCTCCCCCGTCCCTGGGATTCTCCAGGCAAGAACACTGGAGTGGGTTGCCATTTTCTTCTCCAATGCATGAAAGTGAAAAGTGAAAGTGAAGTCACTTAGTCGTGTCCGACCCTTAGCGACCCCATGGACTGCCGCCTACCAGGCTCCTCCGTCCATGGGATTTTCCAGGCAAGAGTACTGGAGTGGGGTGCCATTGCCTTCTCCAGCCCAAGTGCTATGAACCTATATTTTTAGCAGGGTTCTTCAGGTGATTCTGAGTCAAAGTCAAGTATGGAAATCACCTGAGTAGCTCGGCCTGTGGTCCCTCCCAGCTTTAGCATTCTCCTAGGAAGTTTTTGGGACAGATGTCTGGGTGTTCTGTTCTCTTTAGGAAGAGAGACAGGGGTTCTTGGGGGCTCTGAGTGAAACAACCCGATCAGCTTTCTCAAACCAGCCACATGGGAAATAAGCTGGAGATCTAGAGACTTTGGGTCTATCATTTAAAGAAGAACTCAAGGACTTCCCTGGTGGTCCAGTGGTTAAGAATCCACTTGCCAATGTGTGGGATATGAGTTCAATCCCTAATTGGGGACGATTCCATATGCCGTGGGGCAGCTAAGCCTATGGCACTGTCACTACCGAGCCCATGCTCTAGAACGCGTGCTCCGCAATGAGAAGACTGTGCAGGGCAACCAGATGGCCGAAACTGGAGAAAACCCCCCACGCAGCAACGAAGACCCAGCGCAACTAAAAAGAAAGAAAGAAAGAACTAAGCCCCATTTCTACATTAGCTAGACAAAGGCACTGGATGTCAATACTTGTTGAGCACTTGCTCTGGGCTACACACTTCACATGGATTACTCTTTTCAAACTCCCCATCCTAGAAGTTAGATGCTATTATTAACCTCGTTATAGTACATTTGAGGGGATGAAGGCTGAGTCATTTCCTCCAAATTCCAGAGCTAAGAACTGTGGCGACTATAATCACAAACCCAAATAGTCTAATTCCTGATGCTGAGTGTCTCATAACCATGCCCTCCGGTTGCTACTGCTGTCACGACCACTTGTGATTGATTTAGCATCTGCCCTGGTGGCTCAGACGGTAAAGAATTCACCTGCAGTGCAGGAGACCTGAGTTCAGTCCCTGGATCGGGAAGATCCCCCGGAGAAGGAAACGGCCACCCACTCTAGTATTCTTGCCTGAAGAATTCCCTGGACAGAGGAGCCTAGCAGGCTAAAATCCATGGGGTCGCAAAGAGTCGGACATGACTGAGCGACTAACGCTTTGACATGTGCCTGAAATCTTGCAAAGTCTTTATGCTTATTCACTGTTTATGAAAACCTTGTTGATACTGTTTATTTTTTTTCTCATTTTAAGGATTAAGAAATTAAGGCTAAGAGTGCTTTTCTCTATTGTGCCCAGACTTACATAGAAGTTGGCCTTAAATATGTACACTTGGCAGAGAAAGTCCACCCATAACATAAACGTCAAGAGGGATGCATGTACGTATGTGTGTTTGTGTCTATAGCCCGATTACCAAACAACCCTTTGTGTTTAAAGGGATGGACTTTGCATTGTCCAGAACAGTTGAGAGGGTGCAGACTTCAGTCTTTAATTCCCTTTTTGTAAGAAGTGTTGTCCAAATAAAATAAACAGAACTTGTAATGGCTCATTGTGTTGCTGGCCTGAGCCATCTCACACGTCCGGCCTCTGTCATCCCATCTGGAAGCTGCCCCTTCACTAAAAGGAGCTGGGAACATTAGCAGTGGAGTATATATTTTTTTAATTATAGAAAGGGATTGTTTAGACTGATCTCAGGACCATAACGTGGAATCATAGAGCAGCAGGTTGAGACTGATTTTGCTAGACAAGAAAGGACTGATTTCATGATGGTTTTGGGGGCTGCTTCCCCATCACTTTTAACATTAATGCTGAGATACATGGTGGAATGGGAAGTAGTGGGGTTTGATCACTCTTGGCTTCAGTTTACCATGACCACACCTCATGTCAGGTTTGTTTAGTGTGCAACAAACCTTTGTTTTTGTGCAAAGACTGAAAACGAGGGACAGGAAAGTGTGCTGGGCTGAGTTGGTAGGTGACTGCTTGCCACCTTGGAAGTCTCAGTCTGTCCATCTGTATAATAGGATGACTGGGTGGGAAGATTCCCCAAAATCGGGCTGTTTTTGGCTGGAGACCTGGGAGTACAGTAAGTGCAGCCACAGTCATCACACCTGGTTTGCAGGCAGATGCAGTCGAGTGCCTAGAGTACAGGACATGGATTTAAAAACCTGTCTATAGCCTGGATGGTAGGGAAGTTTAGGGGAGAATGGATACATGTAAATGTATGGCTGAATCCCTTTGCTGTCCACCTGAAACTATCACAACATTGTTAATTGGCTATACTCCAAAATAAAATAAAAAGTTAAAGTAGTAAAAAAAAAAACAAAAAAAAACCTGCCTCTGCCACCATCCAACTGGATGACCTTGGGCAAGTCCTTTACCTCCCTGAGCTGTTTCCTAACGGCATGGGGCTTACAGAAAGAAATTTCTCAAAGTGCAACCAGAATACTTTCTGGATGAACAAACCCTGGGGCGCTTGTTAACAACTCAAATCCCTGGATCACATCCCAGATCTGCTGAATCTGAATCTCTTGGAGGGGAGAGGGGAGGAAGGGGATATGCATTTCAGCAAAGACCCCAAGGTGATTCTTAAGCACATTGACATCAGATAATGTGTTACAGTGCCTCACAATTTTTGACTGAAGGTTCCAGGCATGATTGATGACTTTTATGAATTCACGCTCTAAGAAAATCACCTACTTGGCTCCATTGAGCAGTGTCTTATTGCACCTGTAGATTTTTTCTTTATTTATGAATATATGTTAAACTCTGTTTACTGAACACTTATCCTGTACCAAATTTAACGTATAGAGCCTCACTTATTCTTACAAGCACCTTAGGAACTAAAGACTATTTACTTATTTACTTAAATATTTATTTGTATTTTTTATTTATTTGACAGTGCCAAGTCTTAGTTGCAGCACGCAAACTCTCAGTCGTGGCGTGTGGGACCTAGTTCCCTGACCAGGGATAGAAGCCAGGTCCCCGGCATTGGGAGCTCAGAATCTTAGCCACTGGACCACCAGGGGAGTACCAGAACTAAGGACTATTTAAAGTAAGGAAAGCGGCCTTCAAGGAGATTAAAAAGCTTGTTTGGGATTGTGTCCTACGTAAGATATGGAGCTGGATGTGAACCCAGATGCATCTGACTCCAAAGCCTATTTAATAGGCAACCTCCCGCTCTTTCTTAACCAGGGCTACCATGATGAACTTCTCCAGGGGTGTGGGGCACCGTTCATGTAGAAAATAACACGAACGGTGCCCTCCGTCCCCCAGAGTTCTGAATCAAGGTTGTCTGGCAACCCTCTATTCCTCTTCTCTGCATCCTTCCCTCATCTTCTTTCAGTCTTAGCTAAAATCTCCTTCCTTCTGGCTAGAATAATCCAGTCCTAAGTGATAATATTTTTATTTTCTACTCGATCTTCACATATGACATCAACTGTCATGCTTGTGGGGATGGACCGAGAGTTATCCCTACCTCCCTCCCACCCCCACATTTTTTAGGTTGTAATTCTTTTGTTCTAGTTATCTATGGCTGCATAACAAACTGCCCAAAACTCAGTAGCTTGAAAACAAAATTTGTTACATTTTTAAAACGTTTTGCAGATTGGGAATGTGGGCAGGGCTCAGCTGGGTAATTCTTCTGTCCCTTGCAGCATTAACAGAAGTCACTTGGGGTGGTCTAGAGCAGAGGTCAGGAAACTATGGCCTGCAGACCGAATCCAGCCTGGCAACTGTCTTTGTAAATAAAGTTTTATTGGAACACAGCCATGCCCATTCTTTTTTTTTTCCTTTTCAGATTTCACACTTTAATTTCTATTTTTCCAGTTTCAAAGGTAAAATATCCTTATAAAGATCAAATAAATTACATATGTCAAACAGAGATAATGAAATTGTTGCACATGTTCTTCATCTGGAAAATCTGTGGAAATATTCTTTGGTTAAAGCTTTGAGAGCATTCCTTCAGAGAATTTTCTTTGGGGATACACACATTTATTTCAATGAAATAGAGAGACAATACTAAAAATATATTTATTATTCTACATGTATTTTTCTAATTCGCAGTCTTACAACATTTTCAGGCTGCACTTTTTACTTAGCAATAAGCTCTGAACATATTTTAGGTCAACATATATATTTGTACATCATTTTATGAATCACTCACTTTTCAGTAAGATTGCTTCCAATTTTAGGATTTTTTTCTGTTCACAAGTATATATCATGCCCATTCTTTTATATACTGTCTATGAGGGCCTTCAAGCTATAAGAGTAGAGCAGGAACAACAGATGCTGGATGGCCTGCAGAGCCTTCAGTGTTTGATCTGGCATTTTGTAGAGAAAGTGTTCTGATCTGTGATCTGGAGGGGCAGAGCAGGGGGTGTCCAAAAGTTTCACTCATTTCTCGGGGGCCTTGGAGGGTCTGGCTGGCAGAGCGGCTCAGTCAGAATTGCTAATTGAACTCCCTGTGAATGGTTTCTCCCCAACACAGAGAAATGAACTGCTTCCATAGCAGCTAAGGCATAGAAAGAATGTTCCAAGGGGTCCAAGTATAACTCAGAAGGCCTCCTATGACCTCGTCTCGGAAATCTGAGAGCATCCTTTGTGCCAGATTCTATTGATCAGAAAGTTTACTAGAATCAGTACAGATTCCAAGGAAAGGCATTAGTCACCTCTCAGTGAGAAGGGTAGCAAATAATTTATGACCATCTTGAATCCACCACACCTCATTTTTGAAGAGCTTTTCTAAAACATCTACATCTCCTTTCTTGCCTTCCTTGGTAGCTCAGATGGTAAAAAGTGTCTGCCTGCAATGCGGGAGACTCGGGTTGGATCCCTGGGTCAGGAAAGATCCTGGGATGGGAAGATCCCCTGGAGAAGGAACTGGCCACCCACTCCAGTATTCTTGCCTGGAAAATCCCATGGATGGAGTAGCCTGGCGGGCTACAGTCAACGGGGTTGCAAAGAATCGGACACGACTGAGCAACCAACACTTTTACTTTCTTGACTTGGCCGATAATGATCACAGTTGAACTATTCCTTTGTTGCTTAAATATCTAGGAGACACTTGAGTGGGACAAGGGTCAGCATTTATCTAATAAACATTCACTGCACTCCTAGGAAGCACTATACACTCCACTAGGTATTAAGGACGCAGCAGTGACAGAAAAACGAGGCCTATATCCTCATGGTGCGCACAGTCTAGTGAACACAGATCAAAAAGATGCAGGAGGCACTGGAAATTAAGTCGAATATGTTCTGACTCCTCCTCTGACTAAATTTCTGAATCCACCTTCACTTATTTGTCTAATCCATTCTTTTTTTCCCCTAAAAGTGAAATAAGAAAAAAGAGTTATGGTTAACTGAAAGTTCAGTGAGTCAGAACTCTGGTTCCATACTTTTTCATTTTTTATAGTGCTTGTGTGTAGATGCTGTTTTGTCATTTGTATACGTGATAGTTTTACTGACAACCTTCATTTCATCGGTGCTTTTTTTCTTCGTCTTAATCCACAGATATGTTTATGGCACCACTGTCTATAATACCCCAAAGACACCTAAATGTCTATCAGATATAATCTATTAAATAAATGAACAGTAAGTTCTACGCAACAGAATGCTATACAAATAATACATCTATATTTAAGGGCAAAGGAAAATGTATCCATTCTATATGAGATGAGGAAAGGTTACTAAACAGAGTATATTATGTGATCCATTGTTTATTAACAAAATACTGGAATGTATAGAAAAAAAAGTATCTCTCTCTCTATATATATACATGAATTTAAAAAGGTTTTAATTGAAGTAGAATTTTTGTATATGTTACCGGTGTACCAGGCTGTGATTCACACTTTTTAAAGGTTATACTCCTTTTATATTTTTCTAAAAATATGGGCTATATTCCCTGTGTTCTTCAATGCATCTTTGTAGCTTGTATTGTACATAAGAATCTGTGCCTCTTAGCCCTTCACCCCTATAACGCCCCTACCCTCTTCCTTCTCCTTGCTGGTAATCACTAGTTGGCTCTGCATATCAACCACAGATTTTCATTTTCTTTTTTCTAATTCTGCCACAAGGGGTCTAAACCGACACCCCCTGTGTTCTAAGTACCGTGGTGGTGATGACCAGAATCCCGTCTCTCACTGCCCCTCAACTGAAATTCAGGCCCGGCGGTGGTTCTGTCCTGATGGAGCACCTTCACGGCTGCACATGCAAATGACTCTTGGGAATCTGGAATGAGAAGGACGGATTCTGAATCTGCCTCCAAGAGTCTACTTGATGCTGTGCATTTGTTCACTGGCCTGTCTCTAACATGGAGGGTTCTCCATGTATCTGTTAGTTTGGCCCACAGGAATTTCCTGACAGTCTTGACCTGTTGGCCCCTTGGGAGCTGATGCTCAATCCGTGTCACATCCTGGTGCCTCAGTGGCCGGGGGTCTCTGGAAGAATAGAAGCTTTATTAGTCTTTTCCCACACCTATCACATTTCCATCAAATCTCTTCCCCCCTCGGACCTTTCATGGTTGGGTATCAATGGCTTCATTGTAGTGAGAGACTCTCATTACCTGTAAGTTCCTTTCTGCTCACCTTTCTTTTTTTCCCTTAGCTCTGGAAGTGGAGGTTTCTTTGTGTGTGTGTGTGTGTGTGTGTGTGTGTGTGTGTGAGTGTGTTTTAGTGAACCTACCTGTATGTCCATTGATCTATTTTCATTGAGTATGTCATGCCTAGGAGGTAGTATCAATATTTTTTTTTTGGAGGGGGTGTAAATAAAATCTTTAAAGAAACTATTTTACTGAGGTATAATTGATATACAGAAAGCTGTGCATATATAATATATACCACTTGATGGTATTGGAGATAACTAAGTATATGCCCGTGAAACCATCTCTACCTGTATAACATAAACTTATCCATCACTACAAAAGTTCTTTCCTTCCTTCCCTCCTCCCTCCCTCTTTCTTTCTTTCTTTCCTTGATTGTTCATAAGATAATGACATAAGACCTACTGTCTTAGCAAATTTTCAAGTATGCAGGTCAGCATTGTGAACTATGGGCACTGTGCTGTATGCAAAACTCTAGGATATATTCATCTCGCATAACCGAACCTTTGCACCCTTTGACCAACTCCTCTCTCTTTCTGTTGAGCCCCTGGCAACCACTGTTCTACTCCTTTTCCATGAGATTCCTCATAGAAGTGATATCATACTGTGTTTGTCTTATTTCACTTTGCGTCATGTCCTCCAGATTCACCCATGTTGTCACAAATGGTAGACTTTCCATCCTTTTTTAAGGCTGAATAATATTCTTATGTACGTACATACATACGCACACATGTATGTACACACACATACACATGTATGTACACACATGTATTACATACATATGTACATATGTATGTACACATTTTCTTTATCCATTGACCAGCTGATGGACATTTAGGCTGCTTTCATGTGGTTGGCTGTTGTGAATAATGCTGTAAGGGATGCAGATATGGCTTAGAGATCCTGATTTCAGTTTCTTTGGATGAACACCTAAGAGTGGAATTGCTGGCTCATATGGCAGTTCTATGCTTAATTATTTGAGGAACTTCCATACTGTTTTCCACTTGTTTGGTGGCTTCACCGAATTCCATTCCCATCAACAGCATACAAGCCTTCTCTCTCTCCACATTCTTACCAATATTTGCTAATTTTTGTTCTTGTTTTTTTTGATAATAGTCATCCTAATAGGCCCAAGGTGATGTCTCCTTGTGGTTTTGATTTCCCTGCTGAGCATACTTTCCTGTACCTTTTGGCCATCTATATGTATCTCTTTTTTGGGGAGAAATGTCTATTTGGTTCCTTTGCTAATTTTTGAATTGGGTTGTTTCTTTGCTGTTGAGTTGTAGGAGTTCCTTGTATATTTCAGACAGTAATCTTCTATCAGATCTACATTTGGCGAATATTTTCTCCCATTCCATAGCTTGTTTTTTCACTCGATGATTTCCTTCACTCTGCAGAAGCTTTTGAGTTTGATGTCATTCCACTTGTTTATTTTTGCTTTTGCTGCCTATACGTCCAGTGAATAATTCTGTTAGGAGGTGACACTTCCCTTGACTCTTCTCCCTAAATTCTCATAACCTTTGTGTTAAAACCATGTTATGAGCTTATTTTCCAGAGTCAGGTAACATAGGGGTTGGTGCTGTCATTTACTCTGTGACTATGAGAAAGGTGTTCCATCTCCGAATATTTGTTTTCTGTAAAATGGGAGTGATAGAACTCAGCTCAAAGACTTACTCTGAGAACTAAGAAGGCTCATGGCACAAAGAAAGCATTAAATAAATATAATCAATAATCATTATTTACTACCACCCTTCCTAATGTTCAGAAAAGGTCGCAGAGGCTCAGAAAGATGAAGTTACAAACTCAAGGTCATATAGCTTATGAGAACAGAGCCAAGATTTTAGCACAGCTTGAGGCTTGATTTTATTTTATTTTTTTAATACAAGTTAAAATATGTGTTTATTTATTTTTGGTGGCACTGGGTCTTCATTGCCGTGGGAGCTGGGGCTCCTCTCCGCTGTGCTGGGCTTCTCATCGTGGTGGCTTCTCCTGTGACAAGGCACGGGCCTCTAGAGCGCAGGCGCAGCAGTTGTGGTACCCGGGCTTGGTTGCTGCACGGCGTGTGGGATCCTCTAGGACCAGGGATCAAACCTATGTCCCCTGCATTGGCTGGCGGATTCTTATCCACTACGCCACCAGGGAAGTCCAAAGTAAATATTTTTATTTGGCTGTGCTTGGTCCTAGTTGCAACACCCAGGATTTTCAATCTAGTTCCCTGACCAGGGATCAAACTCGGGCTCCCTGCATTGACAATGTGGAGTCCTAGCCACTGGACCACCTGGCAAGTCCCAGGCTGGGGGCTTTAGTATGTGTTCTTTCTGAAGGTTCTATCAACGCCTCTGTGTGTGTGTGTGTGTGTGTGTGTGTGTGTTAGTCACTCAGTCGTGTCCGACTCTTTGTGACCCCATACCAACGCCTATCACCCCCTAGTCCACACATGGCCCTTGGTGTGTGCAGAACAAATCATGGTAGAGCTAACATCACTCCTGCCTTTTTTTTTCCTTCTCATCTCCTGTTGGGCGAGTATCTTTTCCCTCTAGATGACCTTTCTTTTTGGTGATTCTTCTAACATGGAGCAAAACACACACACAAAGGCAAACTAAACAGGGTCCACATTTGCAATCAAGAAAACACTTCACAGATGTCTTCAACTTGGAAAGAGCACAACAATCAAAACAGATAAACAATCCCTGGCTAATATTGCCCAAGACTTGGAAAGCCCGAATGCTTTCTGGAAAACCAGGGTGGACTGGCCCAGGATCGTTCCTGTCCACAAGAGTAACTCCACATGAGCGGTCTCAGCTGGGTCTGGAGACCCTCTCTTCAGTTTCCACATATGTGTGACTGTGGGTGGGAGCTGGGAACATTTCAACTCACAAAATCTGGCAGTTGTATTTTTTGACATGTGCGTGGTTGACAGAATTAATTGTGAATAACTGGAGACCGCTGACCTCATCTGGGGAGGTAATGGCATAAAAGGACTGAGTTGAGCAGCCTGGGGTTCCATTTGCAAAATGTGTTTTTTACCCTCTTTGAACTCAAACCGAATGCAAATAGAAGGAACTAGTGCAGATGAGAAAGAAACCTACCATTTCATATACCTTTAGCTCTGACTTCAGACTTCTACTTTCATCTCTTGAACTCCTTCTCACCCATTGCCTTGTTAGTCCTTAAAGCACACTGTTGATTTTGACAGTGAGAAAAGCAAGGTCCTAGGATAGGTTGCTTTAAAGCATTGCAAAGGAGTGATGTGGATGGACGTAGAATCTGTCATACAGAGTGAAGTAAATCGAAAGGGGAAACACAAATATCGTATATTAATGCATATATATGGAATCTAGAAAGATGGTACTGATGAACCTATTTGCAGGGCAGGAATAGAGACACAGAGAAAAGACCTGTGGACACAAGGGGGGAAGGAGGGGATGGAACAATTTGAGAGAGTAGCATTGATATCCGGAGAAGACAATGGCAACCCACTCCAGTACTCTTGCCTGGAAAATCCCATGGACGGAGGAGCCTGGTGGGCTGCAGTCCATGGGGTCGCTACGAGTCGGACGTGACTGAGCGACTTCACTTTCACTTTTCACTTTCCTGCATTGGAGAAGGAAGTGGCAACCCACTCCAGTGTTCTTGCCTGGAGAATCCCAGGGACAGGGGAGCCTGGTGGGCTGCCGTCTATGGGGCTGCACAGAGTCGGACATGACTGAAGCGACTTAGCAGCAGCAGCAGCATTGATATATATATATGCACCATGTGTAAAATAGGTAGCTAGTGGGAAGCTGCTGTATAACACAGGGAGCTCTGCTCAGTGCTCTGTGATGACTTAGAGGGATGGGATGCGGCCTGAGTGAGGCTCAAGAGGGAGGGGATATATGTATACATATAGTATAGCGGAAAATAACACAATATTGTAAAGCAATTATACTCTAATTAAAAATAAATTAATGGGTTATTCCTCAAACAAAACAAACAGTTAAAAAATAAAGTATATAGGAGAAAAGAATTAAAAAGATATATATATATATATAAAATCATAAAATAAAACATTGCAGAAAAAATATCTTCCCAAATGCTTTGCACACAGAGCAATATTAAACACTCCAGTTGCTAATGGAGGAAGAATCTCATTACTTGGTTTTATAATAGCTAAATATTAAGCATTAATTACAGCATAGTTTAATGCATTAAGTTCATCACTTCGAGAGTCTGGCAGGCTTGTGTTTGACGCCAATCTCAACTGGGTGAACTTAAACAATTGCTTAACTTCTATGATCTTCGGTTTCCTCCTGTGAAATGCCATTAGTAACAATCCCTGCCTTTAAGATTGTAGGGAGGTTTTTAAATTTTTTTAAAACCACAGCACATGGCATCCACTAAGATCTTAGTTCCATGACCAGGGATTGAACCTGTGTCCCTGCAGTGAAAGCATGGAGTCTTAACCACGGGACCTTCAGAGAAGTCCCAGGATTGTTGGGATGTTTGATATGAGTTATGTAAAATTCTTGGTCTTCCCTAGTGATTCAGACAGTAAAGAATCCACCTGCAATGAAGGAGACCTGGATTTGATCCTTGGGTTGGGAAGATCTGCCAACCCAGAGAAGGGGGTGGTAACCCACTCCAGTATTCTTGCCTGGGAAGATCCCATGGACAGAGGAGCCTGGTGGGCTACAGTTCTTGGAGTCACAAAGAGTTGGACATGACTGAGCGACTGAGCATGCATGCATACAGAAAACTTCACAGTGAGTCTCTAGAATAATGCCTTCATTTTTTTTTCCCCTGAAGGTATCCCACAACCTAGATGGAGATTATAAGATACTTTCCTCTCTGTGAATAATTCCAATCTACTTGGCTCAATGTACCAAGGTTTATGGTAGAGTGTTTAAGACAAAGCCAAGCTTGGGTTTCTTTGAAGGACAGCAAGGAGTAACTTACTGACTTTATTCCCATTTAGGATGGTTTAAAAACACACAAACGAATGTTCTCTTCCAAACATCAAATGACGGCTCCAAAAATACAGGCTGAAAAAAAAAATCCCATCATCCAATTTTTTGGCCACAACTAACAACAGTTTACGAGAAACAATAGATTCAAGAGACACGGCAGCATTCCTTAGCGTCTAATGTCAATTGACAATCAGCAGGAGAACCACAATAAACAAGCAGCTGCAGGCAGAGCAGAAAAGTTACAAACCCACACCATATGGTGGGGCTGCCACTGTTGGCCAGCGAATCACCTTCGGTCCCCCTGACCTCATAGAGGACCAGGCACAGCCATGTGACTCTGAGATGGCATTGGCTCTGATGGAACCCCACCATCCCTCCAGCATCCCAGAGCATGAGATAGTGCACACATTCATTGCATATGGTCTTCTCAGTCCCCTGGCATCTCAGCCAGGAACTCTTCCCTCCAGATCACCTAAACCACGTTGCCCAAACTTTGTTCTCATCCCAAGAGATGGTCCTTAACGAACTAGTTCCAAGGTCAAGCAAGGCTCAAAATGCTACCTACATCATTCTCATCAGGGACTCAGGTGCCTTCTCATTTCCTGTACTGTGAATCCTAGAGCATCACCTGCATTTGGGGTAGCAGAGAGAGGAGGACAGAAGAGAAACCCCCTCCCTCCAAGAAACTTCCTGGAAGTAAAATCATTCATTTAGATCACTGCTCATTCAGAATGAACAAATAGATCATTCTTTTAAAGTCTGTTGACCTAAACTAGGGCCCATGGCTTCTCAGGGTTATAGAAAGGCTGAAAGAAGTGGACTTTTACCTGGGACGTAACTACACTATTGAAAGTTAGGACACTAAGACAGAGGATGAGCAGAGATGCTGGGATTGGGGTGGGGAGCACCTGGAACCCTGCTGTGCCACCATGATCCACTTCTCATGAAACACTGGACACGATAATGACTGACATTTAACATTTTTTGATTGCTTATTATGTACCAGGCACTACAGTGAGCACTCTGTATCTCTTACCTTGTGAGTCCTCCAAACCGATGAAGTTAGTACTCCTATTTTACAGATGAGGAAATCAAGCCTCAGAGAGGTTAAATGAGTTTTCCAAGGACACCCAGCTGGAAATCAGTGCAGTTTTCTGCACTAATTCAATTTCATCTTGACTTTGCAAACAAATGAACAAAACTCATGCTCTTAACTGCATAGTATTAGTAGATCATTTTATAATTCAGCATCCCTGCACCAGGCTCTTATTCTGACTTTGCCTTAATATGTGCCTCTTGGAGAAGGCAATGGCACCCCACTCCAGTACTCTTGCCTGGAAAATCCTATGGACGGAGGAGCCTGGAAGGCTGCAGTCCATGGGGACGCTGAGGGTCGGGCACGACTGAACGACTTCACTTTCACTTTTCACTTTCGTGCATTGGAGAAGGAAATGGCAACCCACTCCAGTGTTCTTGCCTGAAGAATCCCAGGGACAGGGGAGCCTGGTGGGCTGCCCTCTGGGGTCACACAGAGTTGGACACGACTGAAGTGACTTAGCAGAGTGGACTTTTATTCATCCATCAAGGCCTGTCATAGATGTCCCTTCTTTTGCTAAGTTTTCTTTGAACCCTCCAACCTCTGTAATATGACAACTTGATCATTCATTTATCGTTTCAACTATCATCTGTGGAATCTTATGGATTAATCATTGTTCTAGGGGATATAAAAAAGGGGGAAATACATGATTATCTTCAATGTTTGTAGGTTTCTTAGACCATCAAGAGCAATGCTGTTCCAATTGAACTTTCTTCAGTGATGGAAATATTCTATATCCCTACTTGTGCAATATGGTAGCCAATAGGTATTGGGACTGTTGAGTGCTTGAAGAGTGACTTACACAACTAAAGAACTGAATTTTCAATTCTGTTTAATGTTGATTAATTTAATTTCAAATTTAAAAACTGACATGATTCAGCTATCGGAAGCTATTCAGCTGAAGAGCGTGATTCAGCTATTCAGATATTGGTTTTCAAGTATGTCTGAAACAACTTTAGCGTGTGAATCTGCACTTTTCAGCTATAATGATTATGACTCCTAAATATAAAATTTCCAGAATTTTTGATGAAAATTTAGCATCCAAATAAGAAGGGTTGTTAGTATAAAATATACCTCTTTTTGAAATCTTAGGATGAAAAAAGAATGTAGAATATCTCATTGATAATGTTTATCTTGATCACATGATAAAATGACCATATTTTGGATGTATTGGGTTAAATAATATACTTAGTAGATTAATACATGTAATGATATTAAATTAATTTCACAAGTTATTTTTTAAAATGTGACTGCTTGAGGGAATTCCCTGGTGGTCCAGTGGTTTCACTGCCAGGACCTGGGCTCAGTCCCTGGTTGGGAGACTAAGATTTTGCAAGCTACACAGCATAGCCAAAAAATTTTTTTAAAGTCACTGCTCAAAAATTTAAAATGACAGATATGGCATCCCTTAGATTTGTATCAGCTAGTGCTGGGCTGGAGTGTAAACCATTTTAGAGATCTGTTCCTTCTGCTGAAAAAGTATCATTTCTGAATTACCCCTGGTCTTAGCATGAATCTAGCACACAGCAGCTTCTCATTTATTAACCACTGGAAGAGCAAAGAGGTATCTCTTTATAAGACCAGTGAAATATTTTTTCTCTTTCTGGGTGTCTCACCACAGTCGCTGAAATCTTCCAACTCATGTGAGAGGCTTCCCTAGCTATTTCACATTTGGTCAGTGACTCCATGGTTTATGACCTGAAATACTTTTCTTATAGTGAGACAGTGTTAGGTCTCAGAATTGACATCAATCTAGAAATAAGAAAACTGTCATTGGCTTCATTCATTCATTCAACAAATCATGGAGCCTCTACTCTCTGCCCAACACTGCCTTCAGAGGCTGAGGGTACAGCAGGGAGGTAGCCAGAAATAGTCCCTACCCTAGAGGGAGAACAAAGAAATCATAAGAAACATGTAGATACCTCATTTAAGAAGCTGAGCTACTGGATGTCTTTCCCCATGATCTTTCAGTTGTTTCTCTTATGGAGACTCTTTTTCTTTTTTTTTTCTCCCTTCCAGGTGAGGTTAGGGAAATCCAAAGAAGAGGTTTTGTGATGAAATCCTCCTTGCCACTCACACAGGCTCCTGGAGGGACCTGGGAGAGGAAATCTCAAGCCAGACCCCAGGATGAGACCATCCCTCCAACCCTATGATGGCTTCTCCGTCTTCAGTTCTTGACAGATAGTTAAGATTAGTCAGCAGGAGGATTGACTGGGGCTCTTTAAAGTAGCATATAATTATAATGCTCGGTACTTAAGGGTTGTCTTTTATTTCAAGCTCTTTCAGCACAAGCATATGATAAGTCCTAACTCCATAATCTTGGCAATTTTCACTACGTTATTACTCATTTTTTATGAAATTGTAAAATGACCTACTTGAACACCATTTTGAAGAA
This sequence comes from Redunca redunca, assembly GCA_006410935.1. NCBI lineage: Eukaryota > Metazoa > Chordata > Mammalia > Artiodactyla > Bovidae > Redunca > Redunca redunca. The sequence goes on from SJYQ01093173.1 coordinate 257,821, forward strand.
AGCCTTTTTATTAAAAAGCATTAATCTTCTCAATGTTCTTTTCTGTCCCTCCTGTTACGATCTACTTTTCTGAGCCTACTGTGTGCAACTTGAAAGCCAGGTTATGCCTGCTTATATAGCGCCCTACGTGCCCAGTCGCTAAGTTGTGTCCAACTCTCCGCAGCCCCATGGACCGTAGCCTGCCAGGTTTCTCTGTCCACGTGATTTCCCAGGCAAAAACACTGGAGTGGGTTGCCACTTCCTCCTCCAGGGGATCTTCTCCATCCAGGGAGGGAAACCAGGTCTCTTGTGTCTCCTGTATTGGCAGGTGGATTCTTTACCATTGTGCCACCTGGGAAGCCCCATGTGGTACCCTGTATATGCTTTTTCTGTTTTGGTTTAAGAGAAAAGATTGTTCCATTCTTCTACCCATTCACTGCTCTAGCCATAATGTGTTGAGTTAGTCAAGGACTTTTTAGGTCATGGGGAGCAAAATTTTATGTAACTTATACCCAGAACATGAAAGTATTGGAGGACATTGGTGGATATTAAAGAAAACAAGGGCATGGGTACATGGTAGACCGCACAAGGGCCTGGGACTAGGACCCTCAAAACTCCGGATCCAAGATGGCTGTTTTCATCTGTTGTGGTTCACAGGGCTTCTCATCTCAGGTTTCTGTTTCTGTATATCAGCTTTCTCTTCTTTTCTCTCTGTTTTTCCCTGTTTACTTTCATATGGGCCAGACACGGCCACACTTGTTCCCGTGTACTACAGAGATGAAGCCCCAAACCTCAGTGCCTGACTCAATGAATGTTTATTTATCTCTTCCATCAGTCTTCTGTGTATTGGGGGAGCCCTTCTCCATCTTTTTTGCTCTTGTGAAACAGTACATGACCGCTAAGTTTATCACAGTGGAGGAAGAAAGGGCTAAAGAGTTGCATGCAGGGTATTTTTATTTTATTTTAATAAGAAATTATTTATTTGACTGCACTGGGCCTTAGTTGGGGCATATGGGAACTTCTGTTGTGGCATGCAAACTCTTAGTTGTGGCATGTAGGATCTAGTTGCCTGACCAGGGATTGAACCCAGGTCCCCTGCATTGGGAAGTGCAGAATCTTAGCCACCGGTCTATCAGGGAAGTCCTCTGGAGGGTGTTTTTAAAGGTGGGGCTATCTCTGTCCACATTCCCATCAAGCAGAACCCAGTCAAGGGACCCCAGTCTCATGTCAAAGGACCCTAGTTTCATGTCAAGGGCCGCTGGAAAATGTGGAGCAACACAGGGAGAGCTGGTGAATACCGTTGCCTCTGACAGACCGCCCTGGCAAAACGTAAGCCTACTGAAAAGAAAATACCCTCCATGCAACTCTTCAGCCCTTTCTTCCTCCACTGTGATGACCATAGGGGTCACGTGCTCTTTCGCAAGAGCAAAATGTCAGGAAGGGACTTGACTGAGCCTTCTAGCACTTGTCACATGCTAAACACAAATTAATGAAGACGTAAATGAATGGCAGCTTACTATCTGGAACTTCCATTTCCTTCTTAGTTATGAGCTGCGTTGTAACATTCATTGTGAACTCTGTCTTATTAATTCCATTTTCAGTCTTATTAGGGTAGGGATGAATCTTGACATTCTTTTGGATCCACCCTTTAATACCATCCCAAGTTCCTTGCGGATGTCCTTCTCTTTGGAGGAATAAAGACAACTTCATTTACCATAGTTCCCAGAAGGAAAACTGGTAACAAGACCTGAATGTTATTCTATTATGGTTTCTATTTTTCATTGCTTTAATGATTTTACAAGCACTCTCTAACATCGTTATCACATGCCAGAATTAGATTCCTTGCCTCCGTCTTATGCTTTCTCTCCCCAATCCACTTCCTTAATCTTCTGAAACTTTTCAGGCCTTGAGTCAATGACCCTGAAGATCCTAGCATCCAGATACAAGGATTTCCAGCTACATTAAAAAAAATCCTACAAGTTACTTTTTCTAGGCTAGTTTGTGGGGAGTCTGTAAGACTATGGCTTTATATGTCAGAATCTGTTTTTTTGGTCATGAACTCTATCCTCCGGATTTTGACCTTGGTCCCAGGAAGATTTGGAGATAAAGTATAAATGTCTCCATAAGGGCTCAATACTCCTACTACAAAGTTCAGACCACAGAACCTAGAGCCTTGTTTTCTAAGCTCTCTTCAGTGGGAGTTCCGTAAGAGGTCAAAAAGTATTTCAGCAGGAAGAATTTCCTGGTGAAAGAAATTTGGGAAAAAATGCTTAGTATGTCCTCCTTTTGGGAATTTGCAATATAAAGTACAATATTAAAGGCACTGAGAAGGTCTGCACATACACAAATGAAAAAAGCAAGCAAACATATTTAATTTTGTTTTGCTTAGTTTATCCTGACTTATTCAACCATGGATCTCTTTTTCATGCAATATGTGTTAACATCTTGTGGACTTAGAATCCTTCTGAGCATAGTTTTGGAAACTCTGCTTTCACCTATGTGATTTCCAATTCTTATGTCCATTGTGCAAACTTTTCCATATGTCAGAATTAAGGCGCAGGGAAGGGAAGGAGCTTATGCACAGTAACTGAAACTCATGAGTTACATAGCTGGAATTTGAGCTCTTGCCTGATGGATTGGAAGCCCCCCCCTCCACCCCCTTTTTCCCTCTCTCTATCTTATACTATTCCCAAGGTATGGTGAGTTGCCTGGAATTCATTTTAATTGTTTGATAAAAATAATTTGTAATTAATCGTTGATTGCCTGTCAGTGAATGCTATTCTGGAGAACTTGAAGACAGTTTATTCTCAGCTCCAACAGTCTGCTTTGCATTATCAATTTGTTAAGAAACTCTCTCTCTCTTTTTTTGTGTGTAGAACTGTGCAAAAAGCAACTTCCATCCAGACTGTCTGAATTATCCAAAAATTCTGAACTGATGGCATCCAAATGAATAAGACTTTACAGAGCTGCAGTGGGAGAGTTGATTGGATTTGTCAGTTTTCCTGTGGATATGAAGTCCTGGGTGGCTTGACTGTAAGTACGTTGGAACATAAATAATCACCAAGTTTTCAGGTGAATTCCACAGAGTCCATGGGAAAAGAAAAACTCTGGCTATGTGTTTGGGAATCTATAAACTATCGGAGAAAATCCAGCACAAAATTCCAAAGTGGGAACTCAGGGATGAGGGTGTTTGGGGGAAAAGAAAAAAAACACACACGCACAATTTTTTTTTCCCCCGAAGCTAAATTACTTTCCAGCAACCAGTGCTAAGTTTTAACAGCCAAGAAGGGTCAGGGTAATGAACTTTCCAAGAGTTCATGGACACTAGGCATTCAATAAACTCCCCAAACTCCAAAATGCTAGAGGGTCAGAAAGCAAGGAAAACATGTTTTTATAACAAAAAAGATGACGTCTTGGATCAATTTATTTATTTATTTCGCACAAAGGTTTTTTTTTTTTTTTTTTTTTTTTTTTTACGGTGTTCTGTCTCTTGGCTTCTTGATCTCTTCCTTGTCTATGTCAGGGGAGGGTGAGAGCTGGGGCAAAGGCCTTGCAAAAACTAGACTTGGATCCTTCTCATGTATATTTTCCAGAGACTTCGTGCTGGTGATGAAAGGTCTGACCCAGGAATTTGAAGTTCATCAGAGGGGTGTGGGGTGGGCGGGGGGAAGCCAAGAGGCCTCCTCACCCCAGCTTCCGTCTGCCCCTGTTGGCTGGCCTCCAGCCACTCTCATTCTTGAAGGCTTGGGTCAGTGCTGCGGCCTACTAGTCGCTCTATCTTCCCTTAGAAGGAAATGGCTTTTGCTTCTTTCCAGGATTTGGGGTGTGAGATCTGGGGTGTGTTTGGCTTCCCTGGCGGCTCAGATGGTAAAGAATTTGCCTGCAATGTGGGGAACTTGGGTTCGATCCCTGGGTCGGGAAGATCTGGAGAAGGGAATGGCTGCCCACTCCAGCACTTTTGCCTGCAGATTTCCATGGACAGAGCCTATGGTCCGTAGGTTGCCAAAATGTCAGGCATGACTGAAAGACTAATACTTTCACTTTCTAGTGTTTCTAGGTTAGAAACAGACAACACTACCTCTATCCTCTTGGGAATTCCCACATATTTATTTTTATTGGAGTTTAGTTGCTTTACAATATTGTGTTAGCTTCTATTGTACAGCAAAGTGAATCAGCCACATGTATACATAAATCCCCTCTTTTTTTGATTTCCTTCCTATTTAGGTCACCACAGAGCCCTGAGTAGATTTCCCTGTGCTATAGGATAACTTCTCATTAGTTATCTAGTTTATATATAGTAGTGTATATATGTCAGTCATAACTTTCTATTTCCTCCCACCTTTTTTTTCTCCCCTTGCTCTCTACGTCCAGTCTCTATTTCTGCTTTGCAAATAGATTCATCTGTACCATTTTTTTCTAGATTCCACATGTATGCATTAATACACATTTGTTTTGTTCCTTCTGATTTAGTCCACTCTGTATGACAGCATCTAGGTCCATTCATGTCTCTGCAAATGGCACAATTTCATTCCTTTTCATTAAAAAAATGTGTGACACCAGCTTGCACTGTAGATCACATGGACTGAGAGGCATCATTGGAAATCATCTCTTCCAATCCTCCCATTTTACAGAAGGGAAGGCAAAGGTGCAGACAGGAGGAAGGGGCTTGCTCAAGGCCACATCATGGGTTAGTTACAAAGCCTGAAGAAAGATCCAGTTTTCTTGCTTTTTAACCCAGATCTCTTTCCTTAGAACCACGTTGCCTCTCACAGTTGATTCAGTTCGTCTGTGCTGAGCCCCCACAGGGCACCATGGACTGTGCTGTTGTTGTGCAGTCGCTAAGTCATGTCTGACTCTTTGCAACCCCATGGATGGCAGCATGCCAGGCTTCCCTGTCCCTCACTGTCTCCTGGCATTTGCCCAAGTTCATGTCCATTGAGTTGGTGATGATGTCCAACTGTCTCATCCTCTGCCACCCTCTTCTCCTTTTGCCTTTAATCTTTCCCAGCATCAGGGTCTTTTCCAGTGAGTCATTTATTCACATCAGGTGGCCAAAGCATTGGAGCTTCAGCATCATGAACTGTGTTAGGTGCTATTAATATCTGAAACTCAAAGATATCACTCAAGAAACTGAAGATCTAAGCTGGAGGCTGTAGACCCTTAAGTCATGCACTGGGAGATGTAGAGGGGAGAGTGTGGAGTTGGAAATCAGATTAGCTTGGGTTCAAATTTTGGTCTTCCATCAATTCTAATTCATCATGTATTTTGGGCAAGTTATTTAGCCTTTCTGAGCCCCTTATATGCAGACTCTAAAAAGAAATGATCCAAGTGAACTTATTTATAAAACAGAAACGGACTCACAGACCAAGAGAATGAACTTTCGGTTGCCAGGGGAGAAGGATGGGTTGAAGGGATAGTTAGGGAGTTTGGGACAGCCATGTACACACTGCTGTATTTAAAATGGGTAACCAACAAGGCCCTACTGTATAGCAAAGGGGACTCTGCTCGATGTTGTGAAGTTGTTGTTTTAAAGTTTTCTCATCTTTAAAACAAGAATGGTGATAGTATCTACCGCCTGTGAGTTGGGGGGAAAAAAGCAGTAATACATGGAAAATATCTTGCAAAGTGCCTGGCATAAAATACAGAACCCTGCATGGTTGTCATGAATAATAACTAATGTGGTAAGTGCTTCAGATAGTTAAAGTTACAGGATTCTACAAATACATGGGAAGAAGCAGCTAATTATGTCCCCAGGCAGAGATGAGAGAAAGTGGAGCTCTCTTTTGATTGGATTTTTCTGCCTGATTTGTGTGTGGGGAGAGTGTATATTTTATGGCTGAAATCTCTCTACAGGCATTTCCAGTCTAAGAAGTGCATTTTCCTATACGAAGTGACTCTAAGGACAGAGCTGTATGCTGATGTAAAATGCAAAACAGGACTCTAGTTATTGACCAGCCAGACAGGAGAGTCTTTTAATGGCTATGCGCATGTCCAAGTACAAGGATGACCCATGTCCAGAGGATGACCCAAGACACAGGAGTTCCCAAAATGCCTTATGCATCATCAGAGATCAAATGAGTTGAGTCATTTAGGTTTATATACATTTTTTAAAATGTTGGAATGCTTTGAAAATTGACAGCGCTATAGAGTTCATTTTCTGATAATGCTCATAACAGTTGGTCTTGACAAGCGTTTCCCAAAGCTTGCTTTGTGGAACACTAGACCCATGACATGCCCAGAAACCTTGGGCAAAAATGTGTATTCAGATACTCCCAGTTGTACCTTTGAACTGATCCACTTCTTGACCCAGAAGACTTTTCTGTAATCCCTAGATTATGAGGCCTATGAGTATAGAAATTGTACCTGTTTTTTTTTTTTTTTTCTACTGTATCCTCCAAACCAGCACTATTTCTGGAACACGTCCTGTGCTTAATCGTGTCCAATTCTTTGGGCCCCATGGACTGTAGCTCACCAGGCTCGTCTGTCCATGGGGATTTTCAGGCAAGAATACTGGAGTGGGTTGCCATGCCCTCCTCCAGGGGCTCTTCCCAACCCAGGGATCAAACCCTGTCTCCAGGTGGATTCTTTACTGTCTGAGCCACCAGGGAAGCCCAGCAATCCTGGAGGGGGTAGCCTATTCCTTCTCCAGGGGATCTTCCTGACCCAGGAATTGAACCAGGGTCTCCTGCATTGCAGGTAGATTCTTTACCAGATGAGCTACCACGGACCACTTAATACATATTTATTAAAAGCAATTTTGTATTTCTTAGGCAGGAGGAGGGGAGAGGAATGAATTACAAAAGAGCAAGAAGAAACTCTTAGAGGTGATGAATATACTTTTTAGCTTGATTGTGTTGATGACACCATGGGCATATATATAAGTCTGAATTTTAAGTTCATACTGTTTATGTCAATTGATAGGTAATCCAATTATCAATAACACTGTATTTTTCAATTTGAAAAAAAAAATTATGTATTTCCTAAACTTTCCCATAGAAACTCCTTGTCAGTCCACAGTATACCTACCAGCATTGACAAAAACGAAGTTTCTTTCAAATCAAAATTGCACAGTTTGTCCCAGATGGGGCTCCAAAGGTGTCTTAGGGTAGAATTGGGGAGGGGGGAACATGAATGGAGTTCCAGACCCCCAACCCTTGTCTTAACCAGACCACCCTTGCTGTCACAGTAACTACTTTACTTACTAGGATTTCTTTTGAATTAAGAGCTATATGTTTTTACCACATTTGACATATGCTTGTTTGAGAAGAAATTGCATCCCTTGGGGGTGTTGATATCACTGAAGGGAATAATAAGAGTTGGGCTTGACAGATTAACTTGATGTGTTTTAGGGGAGAAATGTGACTTGAAACTCATTTGATGATAGACTCATTCCTCTATACTTATTGAATGCCTTTAAATGCCAGGCGCTCTTCTAGTGTTTGAAGCGACAGGTAGTATGATAGACAAGATCTCTGAGTTCAACAGAGAAGGAGAAATATTGCATGTTGTTCTTCAGTCGCTCAGTCGTGTCCAACTCTTTGCGACCCCATGGACTGCAGCACACCAGGCTTCCCTGTCCGTCACCATCTCCCAGAACTTGAAATATTGCATGATGTCTCTTATATGCAGACTCTAAAAAGAAATGATCCGAGTGAACTTAGTTATAAAACAGAAACAGACTCGCGGACCGAAAGAATGAACTTTCGGTTGCCAGGGGAGAAGGATGGGTTGAAGGGATAGTTAGGGAGTTTGGGATGGACATGTACACACTGCTGTATTTAAAATGGATAACCAACAAGGCCCTACTGTATAGCAAAGGGGACTCTGCTCGATGTGGTGACAGTCTTAATGGTGTGTGGGGGTAGTTCGTGTATATGTATGGCTGAGTCCCTTTGCTGTCCAACTGAGAATATCACAACATTGTTAATCAGTTTTACCCCAATATAAAATAAAAAGTTTTTTTTTTTTAAAAGATGTCTGACTTTAAGGAGCTTACAGTTTGGGAGGGAAGGATGCTGGTTAATAAACCAGAAACCAATCCCCTAACAAGCACGATTCCATATAGACACACATGTTGTGAAGACGCTATGGCAGTGAGAACGAAGTGGGAGTGTTAAGGGGAGGGATGGTAAAGAACAGTCTCTACCGAGATTTGAGTTGAGATCCAGGTCTGATGACTAGAAAAAGGGGTCAGTCTGGGTGGAGGGGACAACATGTGCAAAGACACTGAGGCAGGAGCAAGATTGGTGTGCTCTAAGAAAATAAGGCAAGCCAGTGTGGCCAGTGTAGGGCAAGCTAGGGAGTGAAATGAGATCGAATCAATGTAGGAGGCTCAGTCATCTTCTAAGTGCTGAGCACTGTATCAGGCAAAGACCAGGTAGCCACGGATATTTGCTGAATGTACGTACGATGACTGAATTTGCATCCCTTGGTTCCTGTTCTCCACAACCTTCAGTTCAGTTCAGTTGCTCAGTCGTGTCCGAATCTTTGCGACCCCATGAATCGCAGCACGCCAGGCCTCCCTGTCCATCACCAACTTCCAGAGTTCACCCACACTCACGTCCATCGAGTCGGTGATGCCATCCAGCCATCTCATCCTCTGTTGTCCCCTTCTCCTCCTGCCCCCAATCCCTCCCGGCATCAGAGTCTTTTCCAATGAGTCAACTCTTCGCATGAGGTGGTCAAAGTACTAGAGCTTCAGCTTTAACATCATTCCTTCCAAAGAAATCCCAGGGCTATTCTCCTTCAGAATGGACTGGTTGGGTCTCCTTGCAGTCCAAGGGACTCTCAAGAGTCTTCTCCTCCAGCACCATAGTTCAAAAGCATCAATTCTTCAGCACTCAGCCTTCTTCACAGTCCAACTCTCACATCCATACATGGCTACTGGAAAAACCATAGCCTTGACTAGATGGACCTTAGTCGGCAAAGTAATGTCTCTGCTTTTGAATATGCTCTCTAGGTTGGTCATAACTTTTCTTCCAAGGAGTAAGCGTCTTTTAATTTCATGGCTGCAGTCACCATCTGCAGTGATTTTGGAGCCCCCAAAATAAAGTCTGACACTGTCCACAACCTTAGGTGCCACTGTTTATGCATATTTTATAAAGTAAAGCTAATTAACTCCATAATACTGTTTTTGCTATTTTCCTAAGTGTGATTGTATTCATGGGGTCAGTGTAAAAGACGATTTGATACTGACTATTCCCCTAAAACCCAAGATTTTGGTGAAAAGTGTTGCCTGATTAACTGTCTAGAGATGCAGAGGAATTGCCATCTGCTACTGAAGGATTCCCTTTAAAGGCTGAGAGATCCAGGAAGGACCAATGGTGTGGCTGAGGCCACACAGGGCACTTGTTGTATACCAGGGGTGGGAACCCACTTTCTCACCCTGAGATCGAGCTTGTGGCTAGAAGGATTAGCTGATCCATTTAACTCCATTTGCTTTGACATGCTCACGCTTGACACTTCCCCAGTACAATGTGCTCAGTTCCCCAAATATGGGATTTTTGAGTGAAACCCTGATATTTAGCTCTAGGGCTAAAAGCAATGCTTAAATCCCCCAATTAGAAGCAGAGATGGAGATGAAATGGTCCCAAGGAATCTGGAGACACAACAGTTTCAAAAGGCAGCAACAGGCTGGGGCAGAGAGAGGGAAGTTTTAGATCTTGCACCAGGAATGCAAAGCTAAATAAGAACCAGTCGAAAGCTCTGGGGGTTATGAAGTGGAATTCCCTCTTGTATGGTACACAAGAATTATTAAGTGTGTATATAAGACTCCTGTTTTACTTCATGTACATGATTATTTTATACAGGCGGGTTTGGAAAGAATTATAGGCTGAGAGCTGGCCAAGAGGCAAGACGAGCAGTAGGGAATGGGGGTGGCTATTGCAATGTCATTCTTGGGAGCTTGGGCTATTTGGAGAATGCCACCGTGGGCTCCATCATGGGCTGAGGGGTTGGGGAGAAGCAAAGTGGAACTGGATTTTGTGTGGATTCATCTTCAAATCGGCTTCCCGGGATTGCTCTTTATAGGATGGGGCCAGGTTTGAGAACGAGAGGAGAGGAAGCTGGGATGAAGCCCAGCCAACTGGGTTTGGTCCACTGATGTCCCGAGATCAGGAAGATAAAGAATGTCAATCTGACTTGCCAGACTTTAAGACATGAGCGACCTTGGGTTGTTCTCAACACACCCAAGTGATTTCAAAAGTGAAAAATACATTCTTTTTCTGAAAGAAGTCCAGGAGGCAGGGAGCTGGGGCTAGAGGGCTGCTTCGAGCAGAGATTCAATTACCTGCAAGACCCGCCTAGTGCTTCTTTCCCGAAAGCAGTTGAGAGGCAGTGAAATTGGTCTCCTTACGTTGTCCTGGGTTGTTGTTTGTTTGTTGTTGTTGTTCAGTAGCTAAGCGTGTCCAGCTCTTTGTGACCCTGTGGACTATAGCTCGCCAGGCTCCTTGTCCTCCACTGTCTCCCAGAGTTTGCTCAAATTCATGTTCATTGAGTCAGTGATGCTATCTAACCATTTCATCCTTTGCTGTCCCCTTCTCCTCTTGCCTTCCTCGGTTACCTTCCTTTTAAAGGGAGGCAGGGCTTTGTATCAGAACTATTTGAATTCTTGATTTTGCTTCTAACTCTGATCTTGGAAAGTTAATTAACCTCTCTGAGTCTCAGTTTCACTGATTATAGAATGCTTATATGAAAACACAAGGCGGCAAAGGATAAGCAAAGCTGGTCTCATCAAGTGACCGTCATATCATTGATAATCGTTAATAAAATTTTTAATGAAGGACAATTAATTGGACTGGAGTGGGGAGCAGTCCAGCAGTGGCTGGGCTGGCATTGTGTATGGCGTCTCTTGTTTGATGAGTGGCGGTCCCACACCAGCTGTTCTTTGTGCCCTAGGCTGTCTCTGGTGCAGCATACAAAACTTTGTTGAACTGGGAAGTGGTTTTATAACTTGAAAGAGTGGTCTTTATGATGGCCTCCTTCTCAATCCTGGATAATTGAGATTCTGTAGACTCTAGACTGGCTGAATGCCAACCATGTAGATCCCAAAGCTCTCCTCTTGAGTATCCCCAGGATACACTTGAAGCCCAGATTTCTTGAAGCTACAATGTACCTCCCACCCTCCTCCCTCCTTTTCCTTCTCTCACTGAGCAACACGTTCCCCGCCCCCCCCAACCCCCGCAGTAAATCATTGTAACACGTCAAACAGAACACAGCAAAGCTTCAGGATTTGAAAACAGTAGTCCCAGAGGAGAAGGGGGCAACAAAGGATGAGATGGTTGGATGGCATCACCAACTCGATGGACATGAATTTGAGCAAGCTCCAGGAGACAATGAAGGACAGGGAAGCCTGGTGTGTAATAGTCCATTGGGTCACAAAGAGTCAGACTTGACTTAGCAACTGAAAACAAGGCTTTATCCGTTAGGTTTCCCCATTGCTTCTGCAAGGACCTCTTGAACAATCCTGAAGTTCTATGAAACCCACTCTAAACCATCAATTTAGTTTCCCCGTTTCTCATACAGAGGGTAAGGTGAAACTAACTCTGAAAGGAATTTGCCCAAGTCTAGATAAGACATGCAGATCATGGCCCACTGTTCAGTTCAGTAATAGATGCTATGAGTTTCCAGGAGGACCAGCAGATTCTTTCAACCACGTCACCCAAATTCAAGACGCAGAGGTTCCAGTTCAGTTACTGTGCATTACAGCTTCAGATATCTAAAGGGAACACACTGATTCGTTAAGACTTGTTTTTAGGCAAAAATATATGTGACCCATATTCGGAATCAGAACATTAGTTGCAATCTGTGCTTGGAGGCAGACGTGTTTGTTTATTCTACGAGTTTTTAAAGTGGCAACTCCCCTGCAGCGAATTACTTAATGACTCAAACACAAACTCCAAACTCCAAACTGGCTCAGGAGAGGTGACGGTTATGGAAAATTCTACTTCATCTAACCCAAAGAACTGACCACCCATGAGCTGGAAAACAGACCTCAAAGCAGGAAAGAAACAGAAGTGTCCAAAGAAGAAATGGAAAACACAACCCAGAAAAAGCTGACCCTCAAGAAAGAAGTCAGGTGAGCGGACTCAGGGGTAGATTTCCTGATGGTTTCTCAAGGCTGCCAGGGTCCTGCTTTCTGGGTGAGAATGTGATTGAAGACAAGCATTGTCTGTTTTACAAAGTCCCAGACAATTTGGATCCCAGATGTGGTAGATGATGGTCTTAGATCTGGGGTTGCAAAGTCCACATCTACCCAGACTGGGCAGGAAATGTAAATGACCAAGTGAGCTGCGTGTAAGATGATACAAGACAGCTGACACTCAGTACTGGGGGGCTGTGAGGAGATGGGGGACAGACCTTAATTAAAGAGAGCAGCTGCTGACCCCTAGCCACTGGTCGCCTGTGGAAATGTGGGTCCAGTGTTGACAGTTGTTCTGAGGTGTCAAAAGAATCTCCAATCCTTGATTTTCATGAGCAATCTGCTTTCAAAAAGATGGGCATTGAATGCACAGTTTTAAAGTCGTCTGAGGGCTTTCCCCTCTTTCTCATTAATAGGCCCACTAATGCTGGCCATGGACTCCTAGTTGTGGCCCTCGTTTTAAGACCCTTGGAGTAGTAGAGGGTGCTTAATTCTACCCCTTCATTCTACTTATGCGAAAGAAGGACCCCGTGTTCATCTCAAGTCATACACAACGGTGTCTGTGGCAGAGCTAGGAGAGGACCAGTTCTGCGTTCTACCTCTCTTTCTTTCTCGACACAGACTCCAGATCCGTGTCAGTTTTCCAGAACTCAAGAGCTATGCGCGCTGAGGAAGGACATACTAAGTTTCCTGCTTCCCATGGAGAAAAGCAAGTGCTACCCCAGCCCTTAATTAAGGATGGTATCATTGGTGACAATGATGGTAAATATCAGAAGGAGTGCTTTGAGCAGCAAGTAACAGAAAATTCTGAGTCAGATCAACTTAAACAATTCATCAAATTCTTACCTTTCATACCTGGAAAGTCAGAGGAAGGGTAGGCCCCAGGTCCAGTGAGATCCGTGATATAACCAGGAATATGAGTGCTTTCTGTCTTTCTGCTGTGCATGATTTCTCCTCCTCCTCCTTCTTCTCCCTCATTCTGAACCTCCTCCTCTTGGTTACAACAAGGCTGCCAATAGCAGGTGAGTCTATGTGGGTCATTGTCCCATCTGGAAAGAGAGAATGAAAGAACCTTGAAACTTTCCCCCGGGTATGGACTATCCCTTTCATCTACTGGAGCTGGATGTCCAGTCCTGAACCAATACCAGTTACTCAAGGTAACTTGTGTGCTGATTGGCTGACCTGTGCAGTCTATTCCAGGAGCGGAGATGGAACCTCGTGGGGGAAGGGTTTACATGTGTGTGTGGTCACTTTCCTGTCCACCCAGATACCTTGACTCTTCTTGGGAGCCAGTGAACCAACTTATGAATCTTCACAATATCCTCGAGGTGGGCTGGACTTAAGCTTTTCCACAAAATTCCTGTTTTCTTAGCAAATCTAGTTTTTTTTTTTTTTTTTTTTATTTCTTTGGCTACACCAGGTCTTTAATTGTGCCACTTGGGATCTTCCATCTTAGCTGTGGCATGTGGGACCTAGTTCCCTGACCAGTGGTTGAACCCAGACCCCTGCAATGGGATTTCAGAGTCTTAGCTGCTAGACTACCAGGGAAGTCCCTCAAATCTAGTTTAAAGTGGAACTTCTCAACCTTCAGTTGCACTCAGAACCCTCAATGGATCTGATAAAAATGGACATTCCCAGTCTATACCTGGCAGAGTCTGATTCAAGGAATTTGCATATTTCACAAATTGTCCAGGTGATTCTGATTTGGGCGGTCAAGTATTGTTCTTTAGGGAAAGCTCTCTGTGTGTGTGTTAGTCAGTCTGTCCAACTCTTGGTGGCCCCATGGACTGTAGCCCGCCAGGCTCCTCTGTCCATGGGATTCTCCAGGCAAGAATACTGGAGTGTGTTGCCATTCCCTACTCCAGGGGATCTTCCCGACCCAGGGATTGAACCTGGGTCTCTCTGCATTGTAGACAAACTCTTAACCATCTGAACCATCGAGGCTATAAATCCTGGTTGTCCCATAACTCAAGAAAATTCAAGAGGCCACCAGCCATCAGGGAAATGTTGAGAGTTTTAATCTTTTGTGCCATTTATTGTGATGGCACAATAGAACTCTCTTTTTCTTAATTACCTTTGAATTCTTAAAAGGGAAAGTTTCATCTGAGTTTCCTGTTATTGTTTTCTTCTGGAGTGCATTGAAGGAATTTTTGGACAAGAGTGAGGAAGCACTGAAGGAGACAGAAATGTCATTTGTTCCCTCGGCTTCTACCCACATCCCGAATTATCCTTGGCACATGGGTCACAGGATACTGGATGGAGGGTTGTTCTGATTTAATCAAACTGTTTGTGGAATTTTAGCTACTGTATGATTTAGGTTTTATTTAAATAAAGTTGAATCCCAAGTGAGAAACTATTTCCTTTTAATGCTCATTTAATCATTCTGCTAACTCAAGAGAGTTTAGTTCTAGCATTTAACTCCTGCCTATTACGTGTTATATCCCTTTTGGCCAAAGAGAGAGGCGAGCTTGGGTTCAGAAGCTTGAAATATAATATCACCATAATTATATTAACTTTAATATAATTAAAAGCATCTAGCTATCATTTAATTATATTGTTTTGCTTTCATCATCTGTTGGACAGGATACATGCTAGATTATGCTGACCTAAAAAAAAAAATCCCAGTGGTCTAAGACAACGGTCTTATTTGATATACTACCTGTCTTTCATAGATCTCAGGGGGGTGTTCTGTTCATTGGAATTACTCAGAGCCGGGCTGAGGGAGTCACCACCATCTCCAACATGGTCAGTTTTCAGTGGCAGAGGGCAAGAGAATTTTTGAATGTTCTCGCATTGGCTGTTAAATATAGTGGCCAGGAGAAGACACATGGAACTTCCGTTCACAGCCCATTGGCCAGAACTAGTCACTGGGCTCCAATGTAATCACAGGGGCCCAGGAAGTGAGAAGCTTCCTGTGACTGGGAGCAAGGAGACGGAGATATTTGGTAAAGAGCAGAGATGTTCAGTACACACTTGCTGACTTCCTGTCTCCCAGCCAGTGCTCTCCCATCCTTGTCTTCTTAAAGATTCTGAGGGGAGGCACCTTCCCTTGGGATGTGTGAACATACAGAGAACAGTTCATTGCAGACCCGTTTACCTTCCCCAGTCACTTTGGCTTGGATTGACTCACCATGTGTTCAGCCAGGTGGGTGGGTTTCAAGAAAAGTGTGTTGAGTCCCAGTCTTGGCTTCTTTCTGTTGGCCACCCAGCTGACACTTTGATCAGGCTGGTGGGTGGTATCATTTGGCTGGCAGCCTGGCCAGAATGCCACTCCCTGGGCAAACCTGACTTTCTGGAAAGAGCCTGCACTTGACCATGAGGCAAGAGCAAAGCCCACAGTGGTGAGGTGCACTGGAATTTCCTACCCTCCGAGAATCACAAACCAAAGGAACCTGATGCTGACTAGTTGACGAAAGCACCAATCAGGGTAGCAACATCTGCCACCCATGACTTGACCTCCTACTAGGCTCTGGGCACCGCCATTAGCCTTCTGTCCAGATGATCCCATTTAATGTCCACAACAGCCTTGAAAGGGGAGCACGGTTTCAAGAAGGTTCCTCTACTTTATCTGATTTGACACAGTTCATTGGAGGGAATAGCCATGGCCAAATGTAAAACTCACGGTTCTTATTACTAAGAAACATGTGTAATTGATGCTCCGGACTTCTATCCTATTTCTGATTCTCTAACCCATCTCCTCATTCAAGCAAAAGCTTAAGGATTTCATATTTGACTGCTTTTGCCATATCACCTGAAAGAAAACTTCTCCCATGTTGGTACTAAACCCCCCAATTTGAGATGATGGAACTGAGGCTCAAAGAAGTCAAGATATACAGAATCCCAAAGTGGTAGAGCTGAGATCTTTTTCCTTCAATCTTTTAATTTTTTTTTAACAGTCCCTTTTCTTAAAAAGAGTTTTGGCTGTACTGAGTCTTTGTTGCCATGCTCAGGGTTTCTCAAGCTGTGGCACAAGAATTGAGTTGCCCTGGCACTTGTGGGATCTTAGTTCTCAAACCAGGGATTGAACCCATAGCCCCTACATTGGAAGGTAGATTCTTTACCATTGGGCCACCAGGGAAGTTCCTCAACTTTTTATTTCAAGTTCAGACTTGCACAGAAGTTTCAAAGAAAATCCCTGTATACACTTTACCCACTGCCCCCTATATTAAAACTTCATCACATTTCTTTACTCTCTGCCCCGCTTTTTAAACCATCTGAGATTCAGTTGCAGACCTGTTGCCATTTTGCTTCTAAATACTTCAATGTTTATTTCCTAAAAATAAGGATGGTTTCTTACATAATCATAGTACAGCTATTAAAATCAGGGAATTGATGTTGATATAGACACATTACTATCTAGTCTATCAACTTTGTTTATATTATACCAGTTGACAGATGGTCTCAATAATGTCCTTTATAGCAAAATGATAAGAAAGAAGAAAGAGGCGAGGGAGGGAAGGAGGAAAGGACAGAGGAGGAGAGAGAGGCAAAAACAAAGTAAAATAAGAAAGAGAAGAAAAATATTTGAATTTTTAAAAACTTGCAATGTTTGTCTTTATTTTATTCTTTATATTTTGAAAGCGAAAACAAATAATATTGATAGAGAAAGAGCGAGGGAGAGACAGAAAAAGAGAGAGGGGAGAGAGGCCAAAACAAAGTGAAATAAGAAAAAAGAGAAGGAAAAGGGGAAAACATTGATTTTTAAAAGACTTGCTGTGTTTGTCTTCATTTTGTATTTTATATTTTGAAAATGGAAAGAAACAGTATTGAGAGAGAGGGAGAGAGAGAGGGGCAAAAAGAAAGTGAAATAAGAAAAAAAGAGAAGAAAAAGGGGGAAATAATGAAATCCTTGAGTGTGTTCAGTTGCCTTTAGAGTATGTTAATCTGGGAGAATCCTTGGGCTTTCTTTGTACTTCACACTGTTGACAGTTTCAGAGAGTTCAGGCCAGTTATTTTGTAGAATGTTGAACCATTTGGATGTGTCACGTTAGATTTATGAGATGTGCTTTGGACAGGAACTGCATAGAAGTGATGTGTATCTCTCAATGCGTAGTAGTAGGAGGCATGTGACATCAAGATTTGTTCTGAGATTGCTGAGGTTAGCTGGGATCATTCAGTGATGATGAGGTCTATTTTTCCCTTTCTAGTTAGTACCTTGAGGGGGGAATACTGAAAAGATAATGAAGATCAGTGCCAGGACTTGTAATCCAGCAGTCTGACTCTGGAACCCACAGTCACCTGCTATGCTCACCATTTCCCTACACTCCCTACATCAAGATTTACCAGGCACTGTGCTAAGTAAATAAATGTGCTATTTCTTTGAACTCTCACAATAATTTCCAGAGCCTGTCTATCACCCTCAACCCTTCATCTACATTATACAACACATTCAGGACCCAGATGAAATGATCATTTCTCTCACTAGAAGACTTCTGAGGATGTTCATAGCAGCATTATTTACAATAGTCTAGGCATGGAAACGACCCAAATGCCCATCAGCAGATGAGTGACTAGAAAGTGCTAGTCGCTTACTATCGAGTCTATTGACTTTGTTTATATTTTACCAGTTGACAGATTGTCTCAATAATGTCCTTTATAGCAAAATGATAAGAAAGAAGAAAGAGTCAAGGGAAGGAAGGAGGGAAGGAGAGTGGAGAGACTGTCACGTCCAACTCTTTGAGATCCCATTGACTATATCCCGCCAAGCTCTTCTGTCCGTGGAATTCTCCAGGCAAGAATACTGGAGTGGGTTGTCATTTCCTTCTCCAGGGGATCTTCCCACCCAGGGATTGAGACCGGGTCTCCCGCACTGCAGGAGGATTCTTTACTGCATGAGGCACCAGGGAAGACTCTAATGGATAAAGATGCGGTAGATATATATACAATGGAAGACCACTCAGCCATAGAAAAGAACAAATTTTCGGCGTTTTCAGTGACATGAATGGACTTGGAAGGCATTATGCTGAGTGAAATAAGTTAGAGAAAGACAAATACTGTATGAGATCACTTATATGTGGAATCTAACAAATGGAACAAACTGGGCAGTCTAACAAAAAAGAAGCAGACTCACAGATAAAGAGAACAAACCAGTGGTTACCAGTGGGGAGAGGGGGAGAGGGGCAATAGAACGGTGAGGGAGTGGGAGGTATGCACTATTGGGTTTTGGACAAGCTCAAGGGTGTATTGTACAACATGAGGAATAGAGCCAATATTTTGTAATAACTGTACATGGAAAGTAACTTTAAAAATAGTATAAAAATGAAAAAAAGAGAATTCTGAGAAAGTTGAATGTCAGCTTCATGATCATAAGACCCAAACTGAAAAAAAACAAAAATAAGAAGAATCCCACAGGACTTCCTAGGCGGTCCAGTGGTCAAGACTGTGCTTTCAGTGCAGGGAGCATCGATTCAAGCCCTGGTTGGGGAACTAATATCCCACATGCCATGTGACTGAAAAAAAAAAAAAAGACCCAAACTGGAAGCTGAAAGGGCTCTCATAGATTCCCTAGAAGTATTATCCAAACAAAACCCCTGCCAGAGAAATGAACTAATAGGGGAAAATCCATGTGCGTGTGACTCAGAAAGGGCCTGGGTTGACTGTAGGAATGGCTTTTTATGAGATTTAATATTCCCCTCACTGGAGACACATTACTATCAAATAATAAACAGCAGAGTCTATGGTGTTGATCTTTAAAGTAAATCCTATTGCTATTAGCTTATCTACCCAACTATTAAAACTAATAAAATAATAAACTTTATGACACAGACACTTAGCTCAATTCAATCCCCCCCTTCCAACTGCACTTTTCTCCTCCTATGACTGTTGGTTTTTCCAGCAATTTCCTGCTTATCACCAAACTATCTGAACATGTTTCTATGTTTGGCTGACCATTTTCACTTGCCCTAGGATGCTTTTATACTCCTTTATCTCTCTCCCTGTTTCTCTCCCTCCCTCTAAATCTCCCTCTTTTTCTTTAAACTGAACTTTATCATGTCTCTTTACCGCAATCTGCATTGAACTTTCTCAGCCTTTTGCTTCAGCAGAGAAGAATGCCTCTTATTATCAGTTTCAAGATCACCTGTCTCTTGGGGTCCAGAGTGAACTTGCAAAAAAAAAAAAGGGTGGGTGGGTGGAGAAAGCACTGCGTATTACTTGGGGGTGGGAGAGGGGAGACCTAATACTCATTCAGAGTTCCTCTGATCTATAATCTCTGCAAGGGTTGGCAATGTCAGGTGAAAAGTTGGGGGTAGGGGCTTCCCTGGTGGCTCAGTGGTAAAGAATCCATTTGCCAATGCAGGAGACATGGGTTTGATCCCCGGTCCAGGAAGATCCCACATGCTGCAGAACAACTAAGCCCATGCGCCACAACTACTGAGCCTGTGTTCTAGAGCCTGAGAGCTGCAACTACTGAGGCCCTCTGGCCCTAGAGCCCGTGATCTGCAACGAGAAGCCTCTGAAAGGCGAAGCCCTCATACTGCAACGAAAAGCAGTCTTGGTTCACTGCAACTAGAGAAAAGCCCGAGCAGCAACAAAACCCAGCCAGAAATAAAAATGTGTGCATACTAAGTTGTGCCCAACTCGTTTGCAACCCCATGGACTGTAGCCCACGAGGCTCCTCTGTCCATGGAATTTTCCAGGCAAGAATACTGGAGTGGGTTGCTGTTTCCTACTCAAGGACATCTTCCTGACCCCAGGGGTCGAATCTGTCTCTTGCACTGGTGAAAAAAATAAATAAATAAATAAAAGTTTGGGGCAGATCAGAAACTACAACAACAACATACAGAAGTGTAGCTTCTTCCGTGTGGGTAAACATGCAGGATGAAGGCATAAGGCAACATAGGCATCCTGAGTATCTGTCCCCTAGGAGGTTGTCTTTTTAATACTATTCACTTATTTATTACTTACTTGACTGCATCAAGTTTTAGTTGTGACATGTGGACTCTTCACTGAGGTGCACAGACTATGGTTGAGTCGTGTGGGCTCAGTAGTTGCCCTACACAGGGGAATTGCAGTACAACCAATTGCCCTGTGGCATTTTAGTTGTGGGATTTTTGTTCCTCACCAGGGATCCAACCTGTGCCCCCTGCAATGGAAGCTTGGGTTCTTAAATCACTGGACAGCCAGGGAAGTCTCAGGATGCTGTTTTATTAGAGACCGGCGTCTCCTCTCTCTATCAGCCCATGAGATCCAGTTTCGTTTCCACCATCAAAGATCTCTGTACTGAGAACCAGAAGAAGGAGCTGTTTAGGGGCCTGTTGTATGAAACAATAAATGTATTTAAGGCTTAGAATGACACTCAGCTCTGACCGATGCTTCATTAAGCACTGGAAGAGCGCTGGAACTGAGACTGACCGAAGGAGGGCCAAATTCACCCTGACATCTCATAGTCACCTTGGGACGTGTGCTCACAGCCCTCACCATTTTAGCACTCTCTGTCTTCCACTTCTTAGTCCCACAGCATAGAGATGGATTTTCTTACGATAACTATGGGGATGGGACCACCTTACAGTGTTTAATTCTCCGACAGTCAGGACTCAGGCAGGCACAGACTTTGCAGCTTCATTTGGTTGAGCATCTTCTGGCTTTCGTCTGATGAACATCTCTAAGAAGAAGGTAGACATTTTACCAAGAGACTGTTCTCCAGTCTCTGGGATCTTATATTCTATCTCCAGCCATCAGTGTGAGCGGTGTTCTGCCCACGCTCAGGAAAAGCATAGTATCGGGTAACAATCAATGGTGTGCATTGTAATTTGACTCACTGCCAAAACCCCACAGGTCTGACACCTTCCCCCTTCTTTTTAACTTAGCGGATTTGTGTATGTCTGTGTCTGAATGAGGTGAGAAATATGTTATTCAGGCAAAAAGAAAGACATGCTTAGGAAGAGTTTTAATTTAGCCTGAGTCCTGTCGTACTTTCAAACTGACTTTTCTCTACACCCTGCCCCCAAAACCCAAGTATAAAAGAAACGTATATTCATTCCAGAAAATATGGAAAAAACAGCGTATCGGTCAGAGGACACGACTGTTAAGAAATATAAGCCCACTTCGACTGGCTGAAGCAGAACTTAATTTATTTGACGTGTAGCCTGGATCTCTCAGAATTGGCAGGAGGTTTTGCCAACTAGGTTTAGAAGGTGGGAATGAATTGTGGACTCAAACAGAGCAGGGATGGGGGTGGGGAGCGGGGACCACAGCTACAATATCACGGTAGGAAGATTCAGGTCAGCGCACTTATGCTGTAGTCAGGGGCCTGCAAGCCCTCCGTCTAGTGCAACATTTGCTGAGTGTTATGAGCTGAACTCTATTCTCCAAAATTCATATGTTGAACCTCTAATCCCCAATACTTCAGAATATAATTGTGTTTAGAAATGGGGCTTTTAAAGAAGTAATTAAGTCAAGATGAGGTCAGTAGGGTGGGCTCTAACTCAATCTAATGGTATTTTATGAGAAGAGGAAATTTGGACATGCAGAGAGATACCAGAGATGTACACACACAGAGAGAAAAAGCCACAGGAAGATGCAGTGAGAAAGTAGCCACCGGCAAGCCAAGAAGAGAGAAGCCAACTCTGTGGGCATCTTGGTCTTGGACTTTCAGCCTCCAGAGATGTGAGAAGTTAATGTCTGTTGTTTAAGCAACACAGTTCGTGGAATTGTGTTATGGCATTGCTTGGAAATGAATGCACTAAGGATGCAAAGTATTGAGAGGGGACATCTAACTGGTTGAACTGAGATCACATGACTGTTATCTGGGTGTATCTCTTGACTTCTGCAGTGAAGGGTAGACACCTAGAGCTACCAGACCATATGTGCACGATGAAGCATCGATTGATTTATTTTTTGGCTGTGGTGAGTCTTTGTTGCTGCACGTGGGCCTTCTCTAGTTGCAACAAGCTGGGGCTACTCTTCATTGTCATGTGCAGGCTTCTCATTGCAGTGGATTCTCTTGTTGCAAAGTGCAGTCTCCAGGCACGCGGGCTTCAGTACTTGCAGTGTGTGGGCTCGGTAGTTGCAGCTCACGGGCTTAGTTGCTCCACAGCACGTGGGATCTCTCTGGCCCAGGAATGAAAGCAGTGTCCTTTGCATCGCAAGGCAGATTCTTCACCACTGGACCACCAACGAAGCCCCAAAGCACTGATAATCCCTTATGATAAAATTCGGATGTGTAGCAGACACTATTGATGTCTGTGACAGCCAGGCTTGTCCAGTGATCCATGCTCTTCCCCTCCTGGTGTTCACACCCTTGTGTCGTCCCCTCTTATATTAAATCAGACCTGGTATGCATGATCAATAGATGATACCAGCGGAAACTGCTTGGCTTCGTAGTTAGTTCATAAAAGGCATTATGTGTCCTCCTTGGTCTCCTGGCCTGCTTTTTCTAGGGGAAGTTTTTAGCTGTCATTTCATGAGGACACTCAAGCAGCATGTGGAGAGGACCCCGTGGGGGAGGAACTGAGGCTTCATGTCAACAGTCATCATCATTTTGCCAGCCTTGCCAATGACCCACTTTGGAAGCAGAACCTCCAGCTTCAGTCTAGCCATTAGATTAGACCACCACCCCAGCCGATCAAAACTGCAAACTTATGAGAGCCTCTGAGCCAGAACCACCCAGGCCAGCTGCTCCCAAAATCTTTTAAAAAATATTTCTTTACTTTATTTGGCTGTGCTGAGTCTTAGTTGTGGCACATGGGATTTTCCATCTTCACTGGATCGTGTGGGATCTAGTCCCTTGATCAGGAATCGAATCCAGGCTCCTTGCATTTGGGCTTACCACTCCAGTGTTCTTGCCTGGGAAATCCCATGGACAGAGGAGCCTGGTGGGCTACAGTCTGTGGGGTCACAAAGAGTCGGACAGAGCTGAGCGGCTGAGCACTCACAGCTGAGCACACACACACACACACACACACACACCATAGGGTGGTAAAAGAGGAAAGAAAGAGAAGGAATGTACGCACTGGTATATTTAAGACAGGTAACCAAAAGGACCTCTGGTATAGCACGAGGAACTTTACTCAATATTCTTTAATAACTTAAATGGGAAATGAATAGATACATGTCTGTGCATAACTGAATCACTTTTCTGTACACCTGAAAGTAATACAACATTGATAATCAACTATGCTCCAATATAAAATAAAATTTTTTAGATATATAAATGTATATCTGACATTTGTTGTTGAGTCACTAAGTCGTGTCTGACTTTGTAACCCCATGGACTCTAGCCCACTAGACTCTTCTATCCATGGGAGTTCCCAGGCAAGAGTACTGGAATGAGTTGCCATTTTCTTCTCCAGGGGATCTTCCTGACCCAGGCATCAAACCCACGTCTATTGCATTGGCAGGTGGATTCTGTACCACTGAGCCACTGGGGAAGCCCTGTATCTGACATACACACACAGGAAACTGAAATATAATCAGTTTCTGTTAACTACTCATAAGGATATGGCTAATATTTATTATAATATCCGCCCCACATTCCCTGGTTGAGGTTGTTTGCCCCATGAGAAGAGCCAACCTTTATTTTTCAGGACCTTTATTTCTCTTGATGTCCTGGCATGTACAACGTTGTTATAGCTTTTTTTTTTTTTTAATTAACCTTGACCACTGGACATAACTACAAGAGAGTAGGAGATCCTTGGGATGTCGCCTGAGTTCCATTCATAAAGTGAAAGTGAAGTCACTCAGCTGTGTCTGACTCTTTGCGACCCCACGGACTGTAGCCCACCAGGCTCCTCCATCCATGGGATTCTCCAGGCAAGAATCCTGGAGTGGGTTGCCATTCCCTTCTCCAGAGTTCCATTCATATTCCTCCTCTTATTCATTTTTGTGAATCAGAATTTTTATTTTCCTTTGAAATTTCTATTTTCTTTTCCTCTCTAGAGGGTCATGAATCCTAGGCGTCCAATACTCTAATCCTCTCTTTTTTTATTAAATTGGGATATGTTATGTCTCAAAAGCCAAAAGGCACCCTCCCTTTCCTCTCCCCCAGTTCAGTAAAATTATAATTGGACTTCCTCTTAGAAGCATCACACATAGAGATCAAGATTCAGAGTGGTTAAAAACATGTCCAAAATCACCCTGGTGGCTCAGATGGTAAAGAATCTGCCTGCAACATGGGAGACCCAGGTTTGATCCCTGGGTTGGGAAGATTCCTTGGAGAAGGGAAGGGCTACCCACTCTAGTATTCTTGCCTGGAGAATTCCATGGACAGAGGAGCTTGGTGGGCTACAGTCCATGGAGTCTGAAAGAGCTGGACATGACGTAGCAACTAACACTTAGACACAAACCATGTCTATCTGATCCCAAAGCAGCTGCTTCAGTGGGTGCCAAGACCCTTGTATTCTACGTGGTTCTTTGCAGAAGACAAATATAGAGACTATCAGTACCCTATGTTAGTACCCTATGGTACTATAGAAATGGTACCCAAGGTAGTGGGGGAAGTCAGTGCGGTGCAGTGGAAGAATCCACAGCTTGAATCCTAGCTCTGTACTTATATTTACTGAATTTATTAAAAATTATTTTGTGAGTCCTTTCTACATGGCAGGCACTGTCCTGGTTACTGCAAACAGAGCAGCATTCATAAGTCTTGCATTTTCCTTCTTAACTCTGTGTCCTCCAGCACAGAGTTAAAAATTTCCTTTAATTTTACTACTCTGGGCCTTACTTTCCTGTCCTATAATATGGGCTATTAATACCTACCCGGTGAGAGACATCCATTTGTTTTGTCACGAGGAAAATGAGGATGAGGATACATGATCTTGCTGGGAGAATTAAATCAGGCAAACGTATAGAGATCCATTCATTCAACAGATAGTTATTGAAAATCTATTCTGTGTCAGTGATGGAGCTGAACTCTGAGAACACGCCAGTCAAAGAGGCAAATACAATTCCTGGTCACATGGAGTTTGCACTGAGTGAGGTTAGATATTAAGCAAAAAAAATTGCAATTGTGATTAGAATTTCTAACAAATGTGAACCGACTCTGGCTACTGCTGTAATTCTCCTTTTGTCATTGCCCTGCTGATTCTCAGGAGCTTCCGTCTTAAAGGTCTCCAGGATCTTATAATACACGTCTCGTTTGTTTACTGAGTCCTGAGAAGGATATTAACGCGGTGGTGAGGGAGCCGCAAAGCCAGGGAAGAGTTAAAAGTGAAAAATTCCTCAAAGGAACAGCAACCAACTTGTCTGCTGCCATGTTGGCTAAGTCTCGTGGTCCCTTTGCCATGACTTTAGGTTTATGGAAAAAGAATAAGCCCTACAGAGAGGAAGAGAGGAAGTCGTTTTTCCTACAGCACAGCTGAAAATCCCATTGCTCCACGGAATTTTTTTCCCCTTTTATGTGCACAGTTTTGGGATGGATTTCGCCCCTCTGTTGGCTTCCCTGAGACATTTTATTGTAAGGTGTATTTATGGACTCTGAAACCAAATGTACAAGGCAGAATCCTGTTTTGTGGTTCTTTGATTCTAGCAGAGTGTGTCTAGCATGGTGGCTCGTGCATCATAGATGCCAGTGAATGTTGGCTGGATAAGTTTTTGCCTGCAGACTTCAGGTCAATCATCACTATCTGGAAGTTCTGTCCTGTTGACCCATCTTGCTTAAGGAAGAAAAATGTGTCCGTCTGTCTTTCTGCATCAACCAGTCTGTTTTTGGTCTGTCAGGCTGGAAATACATCCCAGTTCTTAGGTCGTTGCTGTTTGAGAAGCACCTGTTAGGTATTAGTCACTGCACTGGTTTTTCACATGTCAGATCCGTGAGATGGTTAAGAAACAGGAGGGTAGAGGCAGTCCATCCATTGCACCCTCGCATGAGAAGAGGTTCTGAATTTATTCTATTTCCGCCCTTAATTCATTTCCATGGGGATCATGCTCACCAATGGCTGCAGGCCTCTTGTATCCGCTCAGAAGTGTCTGTCTTCTTGTTGGCTAATGGTTTTGTCATTAACCTGATGAATAGGCTTGATTTAAGAGTCTTCATCTCCAGAGTAGGAAGCGATTCTCATAGCCATTGCTGCCGACCCTGTCATGTTAGAACACAGAAACCTTCCAGTAGGGTTTTCAGGAAGAGACAAATTAAACCAGCCAAGTTGTGTCTTTTTCTCTGGTCAACTCATTTTGGCTTGAGAGAGTAGCAAAGCTGTGTTCCAGTTTGACAATGGCCCAAGAAAGTAAATTTCCTTTTTTTCGTGCAATGGTTAGAATTGCTTTGCTAGAGGAAAGTCAGAAGGTATTCGGTTGGCCAGAAAAGTAAGGCGTTATGGAAAACTCCGAACGAACTTTTTGGACAACCCAATACTATTTATTTACCAGTGTGTTTTCCATATCCTGGTAACCCTAAGCACACAATAGGTATATTTCTTGACTAAATAGTTACTGAAAAAAAATTGAAAAAAAAAAAGTAAAAGAGGACTTCCCTGGTGGTCCAGTGATAAAGAATCTGCTTGCAATGCAGGAGACGTGGGTTTGATCCCTGCCTGGGGAACTAGGATCCCACATGCCATAGAGCAACTAAGCCCACGTGCCTCCACTACTGACGCTTGAGCGCTGCAGCTTGAGAGTCCATGTGCCAATCAAAAGATCTTGCATGATGCGACTAAGATCCCACATACCAGAATTAAGACCCAACACAGCCAAATAAAAAAAAACTAAAAAGGAAAGAACAATGACAGACACATAGTGGATACTCTACAAATAGTGAACACATAAATAAATAAACAAAGAAATGAATCAACAAATGAAAGTAATTCCCCCAGGATGAAACAATGTGCAATGACAGTTTGAGTGTGCAAGAGAATTGTGGGGTGTCTCCCTGTGGATGATGGTGCCCTGGATTTTCTTCCCAAAATTCGTAGGGGTGGTTTCTCTGTATTCACCTTTGTCCAACATGACTCATCCATTCTGACCACAACTGTTGCAACCAAGAATGGCATCGAGCCCCAAGGGGACAAATCAAAATATCTTCCCCAGGAAGAGCAGAGAGCTGAGAGCTCTCTGTCCATGCTGTCTTTACTGTGATTTGCTCATGTCTCCTATGGAACTGTCTTGCCCTCACCAAAGAGATAAAGAAGGAAAAGATGGTCTTCCATGAGGGAGAAGAAATACACACACACACACACACACACACACACGCACATAGAGAGAGAGACTCCTAGAGAAAAAGAGATCCCTGGATTCCTGAGATGCTTCTAGTTCCTGGACATAACCCCAAATCTTCATAATTCCCCCAACATTTGTTAGGACAAATTGATTTATTTCATTACAGCCAAGACGGTCTCAATGCACATGCCCTGAGATCAGAGGCTTCAGACTTCAGGGTCTTTGTGTAAAGACAGACAGGCTTTCTCCCCTCTGGTTCCCAGTCCCTTTCTTCTTCATTCTTTGGGACTTAACGATGAAAAAAAAAAAAAGTAGAAGAAAGAAAAAAAATGAAACACCTCTGTCTTCATCACTTTCATTGGGTTGGTGGGGGCTTGTTTGATTTGGTTTCTGTTCAGTGCTGAGGTTTGTCTCCCAGCATTTAGCATGGGTTTCGGTTGCTTTATCTTGGCTTCTGGTAGCTCCAGAGGACTGAAGGGTGTCCAGGGCAGGACTGTGGTATTTATATTGGCTGTTGGAGCTGCTAGAGGAGCAGAAGGGCCTGACCTCAGCCTTCAGTGCATCAGGAGTTTCCTTTGTGAGGTTCTGGGTCCTGGGGATTAGGACAAAATGCACCCACACTTGAGTCTCAGTACGTGATTCTCAGAACCTGCTTGGAATCTCCTGGGAAGTGTTTTGTTTTGTCCGGCTACCGCTTGTGATCGCGAGAAACAAATGCTTCTTCTCTCTTCTCTTCCTCTGCAAGGGAGGCTGGCGGTTTTGGCTGCCTCAGTGGAAAAACAAATACCCTTCCACAAATAAGTTCTTCTCACAGCCCTGAATTAGTGTTGGCAAAAACACCTCTGAGTGGGGATTCCATAAAGGCACAGGCCAACCATACCTTTGAAGACAGAGGACCTCCAAGAGGTGGGGTGGATGGATTGGGTGGAGCGTTTGGGAGGGCGGGGTTCAAGGGGGCTGTGAGTGTCCATGATTGGAGATGTTGTCACAACTGGGAGCTAGAAGACACAGAGGAACAAGGTGTCCTGGCATCTCTCTCTGGATCGGGTCCTGTGCTTTCGTTTCAACCAGCTTCCGAGGTGTTGGCAAAAAGCATCTTGAATCTTAGCAGCCAGCAAATCCATGGCTGCTGGGAAAAGCACAATTATTATACAACAAAAAGAAAGGAAAGAAAGGTATTTGCTTTGCAAATGAGAGTGCAGACCCTAGAAACTGCACAGAAGGTGAAGTTTAAAGTCACGGCGCTTTGGTGCACTCTCTCTCTTTAGCCTAAAGCATACCTCTTTTTAGCATCGCTAAAAAGTCACCATTTCTTCTCAGTATCACTTCCACCCTTAGCCATTCTGATCCCCTTGGCTGGCCTTTTTCTCCTCTTGTCCTCACCCATCAGCTGGGCCTGCCAGTCTGAAGACTAAGACATGACATATTTGCACCATGCGTAAACACCGCTCCCCATTAAGAGCTCCATCTAATGAGAAACAGAGCCACGGAGGGGAAGCTTCAAAGTGGTTAACGGAAGGAAGTGCCTGGAACGAAATCCGACTTGATGTCCCAATTAATACGTCCCCTAATTCTATTTCCTGCCCTTGCGGGCTTGCAGCCGCCTCCCTCTAATTTCTGTGGGAGACGGAGACTCGGCTGATGGGGAGGAAGGAACCTGGAAATGGGGCGGCTTCACGGATGACTTGATACGCAGGCAATGGGCATATTAGGACAAATTAGAGAATTAAGGACGAGGAAAAAAAAGAGACAACGACGGTCAGAGGAAATGTCATCCCAAGTAATAGTATTAATGGAGACTGGGACTCTGCTGGAGAGAGGGTGGCTGGAGAAATTGAGAGCTGGAAGCGCCAGCCAAATCATCTTTTATTTCAGCCTGGGAGAGAGGCAGTGGTTGCTGGAGTCTTTCCTCCGGGTTCTAGGACTGTGGGGTAGAAATCAGCTGGGAATCCTTTCAGGAGGATGAAGGGCAGGTCCAGAGTTCAGCCAGAAGCCTGCTGAACTTGGATGAAGTGTTTGGGTGGAAATAAAGTTGAGTAGGAAGACATTAGCCCTGGAATAGTCCAGTTAGAATAAGCGGTGCACTCTGAAAGTGTCACAAGCTGTTAGAAAATAACTCTGTAATTGGCCTGAGAGTCAATCACTCTTTTAAGTTAAGCATCACCCCACTCTGTATCACCCTTTACAAAAGCAGATGCTTGTGGAGGGTGCAGTGTGCCATTCCCCAATGCCCTGGGATAAAGAGTTTATCAGAGGCACTGGGTCCCCCCAGGAGAAGCGGTGACCAGAAGGCCCTCACCGAACATCACCCGGACAATGTGAACGGGCTCTAGATCGGCTCCCCCGGCTCTAGTCTCTTCCCTACACTGGTCTATTCTCAGTGGATTATGCACGTTGCTGCTGCTTCTGTTCACTTGCTCAGTTGTGTCTGGCTCTTTGCAACCCCATGGACTGTAGCCCACCCGGCTCCTCTGTCCGTGGAATTCTCCAGGCAAGAACACTGGAGTGGGTCCCTATTTCCTCCTCCAGGGGATCTTACTGGCCCAGGGATTGAACCTGCAACTCCTGCTTGGCAGGTGTATCCTTTACCCCTTGAACTACCTGGGAAGCCCGATTATGTACACACCTGCCTAATAATCTTCCTAAAACACAGAGCCCAGGACTTCCCTGCTGGTCCAGCGGCTAAGACTTCATGCTCCCAATTCAGGGGCCTGGGTTTGATCCCTGGTCTGGGAACTAGATCCCACATGCCACACCTAAGACCTGCCACAGCCAAATAAATGAAAAATAAATATTGAAAAAGTTACAGAGCTCATGTTATCACCACTCTCCCACCCTTAAATATCTAGTGGGGTTCCCTAGTGCCGGTGTGATCAAGTTTGAACTCCTTAACATGACATCCAAGGCCTGTCACGTCTGAACAGGCTTCCTCCGGAACTTCAACATCTTCCACTCTCCTCCTTAGGCCTCCACCCAACCCCACTGTTGCCCTAAATGACACATTCCTTCCTTTCACACGCTGTACCTTCTTCTAGCTTCACTCTTCTTCCTCATCTTTGCTCCCTCTTTATCCATCACGCCTAAGTGGTACTAGCTTCTCACTAAAGTCTTTCCAGGCATTTAAATCACCTCTTTCTGTTTCCATGGACCTCTGTTTCCATCTCCAAGTCCTTATGTGTCCCACTGCAGGGTAATCATTGGCTTTTTCACCTGACTCTCCTAAAAGAGTGTCTCACTAAAGATACACAGAAGACAGGACCAGTGGTGTAAATTTCTCCATACTTGCATCGTCTGGTATAACATAGGGACTCAGTAAATAGAGAAAGAACAAAGGAGAAAAGAAAGGAGGACATAAAGGAAAGAGGACACAGAAAGAACAGGAAGTGTCTCGAGTCTCATTGTTCATGATATCATTTCATCAGGATATAAGACAGACACCAAGCTGGACATGAGACCAAGCTGCGTTTGCTTTAGAATCTGTTCAGTTTAAGTGAACTGACCAGGCTACACAATGTAGCCAGTGGTTAAGAATCTAGGCTTTGGAGATCTGGGTTCAAATCCTTTTGCAATTATTCAGTCACTGGGGAAGACATGACCCCTCTCTGAGCTTCTGTTTCTGTATCAGTAAAATGGGGGAAAGGTGGTCATGAGGATCAAACAGGGCAAAGTAATTAGAGGAATTTGTCCAGTGCCTGGTGTATAGCAGGTGATCAATGAAACCTCCTATACATGAGAGTTGAGCCTGGGAACTCAGCCATCCTTTCAGACCATCTGTAGTTCTCACTCCCTCCTCTTCCTGGGTTAGTCTGCCCAGATTTTGCCCCATAGTTTGAACTGTTCACTCTCCTCGCCACCAGGATAGACAAGGCAGGGAGTGGCCCCAGCATTCAGGCCGACAGCCACTGGCATCTTAGTTACTGGGGAACAATACCATGGCTGTGGCTTGGGAAGTTCCTTAAAGGAGCCAGTGCCTGTCGAAAACACACCAGACAGAAGCCTCTTGGTTGCATCATTTGCTAGGGAGAAGAAGTGACAGCAGAAATTTGTGGATCTGTCAAACTTAGAGAACGAACTTATGGTTACCAAAGGGGAAGGTTGGAGGCAAGCGATAGGAAGTTTGGGATTGACATGTACCTGCTACTATATTTAAAATGAATCAACAAGGACCTACTGTAGAGAACAGAGAACTCTGCTCAATGTTACATGGAAGCCTGATAGGAGGGGAATTTGAGGAAGAATGGATATATATATATATGAGTCACTTTACTGCACACCTGAAATTATTATAACATCATTAATCAACTATACTCCAACATAAAATAAAAAGTATTTTAAAAGGCCAATATATTAAGATTTTTGTTGGGAAGATTTTTTGAAAAAGGAAATTTGTGGGTCTGAGATCTGGTGTCTTAGTTTTTCTGCTGTGACTTTTCAGCCAGTAGGGAACCTGGAGGAATGGATGAGACCACACTGGGGATCTTTTCCATCAAGATAAACCTCTATGCAATCCAGATTCCTTTCCTTATATGCTCCTGCCTGGAGGAGAAGCCACTCTTCCCTGGCCAGACAGTGCCCATTGAAGTAAAAGTTGATGCAATGACCAAAGAAATCCAGGTTAGCATTTCTCCTTAGGAAATCACTGAAGACAAGGGGAATGACCCTGAGGTCCTGGGAGAATGGCTAAAGGATTGGCCAAGCCTTCCTCCAAATCATTCTCCAAAGGGCTGAACAGGGTGCTGAGGGTGTGTAAAACTCGATGAACAAGTTCTCAAGGCCTTTCTGTTTGACTCGTCTGAGGCAGGGACCAAAGAGTCTTCCTCCCTTTGATATCTTGTGGCCATTTGCAGAGTTCTTCCTCCTTTTCCTCTTCTTTTAATCTTTCAAAGCAGTTTTATATCTGTTGTTTATTTTAGGTCCTTTCTTGGAGTTCAGAAATGGCATCATCATCTCCATCTGACTGATGAAAAAAAAGGAGACACAGAAAGTTTAAGGTCAAGTGTCATGGAGGTATGGTGTGCTGCTCAGATCCATTTCAGGATTGAATGTCTTATTCCACAGTGTTTAAGAGTGTGGTCCTCCAAATGCCTGCATCTCCCATCCCTCTCCAGCTTCTGCCCTCAGCCAAAGAGGCCTGCCTTACTCAAGATTGGGGTTCCCTGATAACACAGTTGGTAAAGAATTTGCCTGCAATGCAGGCTACCTGGGTTCAGTCCTTGGGTTGGGAAGATGCCCTGGAGAAGGGAAAGGCTACCCACTCCAGTATTCTGGCCTGGAGAATTCCATGGACTGTATAGCCCATGGGGCTGCAAAGAGTCAGACACGACTGAGCGACTTTCACTTTCAAGTTACTCAAGATAACAACCCCTTTAAGGAAAGGGCAGAGCTCAGTTGCTTCAGTCGTGTCTGTCTCTTTGTGACCCAATGGACTGGAGCCCCCCAGGCTCTTCTGTCCATGGGATTCTCCAGGCAAGAATATTGGAGTAGGTTGCCATTCCCTTCTCCAGGGGATCTTCCTGACCCAGGGATCAAACCCCAGTCTCCTGCATTACGGGAGGATTCTTTACCACTGAGCCACCAAGGACATCCCACATGCAAAGACTGGCAAAGCAGGGGAATCAAAACTCAGCCCCTCGGCCCCTAGAGAAGGATCATCTCATCTTCAGAACCCCCATGAGATCAAGATCAGCTGAGGCCTTTCCTGAGATCACATCACAGCTTCTTGACTGCCTGGAGGTGAAGAAAGTCTAGCTTGAGATTGGTCTGCTGTCCATGGGGTAACCATGGTTGAAGAACCAGGCTGCTGGGACAGTTGTGCCTTATTTCCTCTGCCTCTGGCTGGGGTACCAGCGTGTCACATCGTATCTCAGACTCAGCTGTGTGGAGCAGAAAGAGTGCTGGACAGAGGGAAAATCATAATGCCTAACAATAATAATGACCATCATTAGTATCCTTATAGGTATCGTTCACTGAGTGTCTCTACTTGTTTTTTTTTTAAACATATGCTTGTATCTATTCTTTTTCAAAGTCTTTTCCCATTCAGATAATTACAGAATACTGAACAGGGTTCCCTGTGCTATACGGTAGGTCCCTGTTGGTTATCTGTTTTTTTCGAATTATTTATTCATTTTCTAATGTGGATCATTTTTTAAAGTCTCTATGGAATTCGTTCCAATATTGTTTCTGATTTCCTTGCATGTGCGTTTTGTCTTTTTTGGGGGCTGAGAGTTATGCGGGATCTTAGTTCCCCAACCAGGGATCAAACCTGCACCCCCTGCAGTGGAAGCTTAGAGTCCTAACCACTGGACCACCAGAGAAGGCTCAGCAGTTTCTTCTGACTTCCTGTGCTCTCCCCCCTCTTGGACACAGTGAGAAGGCAGGGGTGGGAGGTTGATGTTTGGCAGTTTCTTGACTCTGGATTGAATACACTGCAAGAACCCAGAGAATAACGACCTTTTCCAAGATGCTTGGCTCTAGCCCTCTTAATAAAACCAAGAAATAGGAAACTGCTACCCGCCTTGATGGCAACCTGGACATTTTCAGAAGGAGGAAATAAGATGAGGATACTGGAGGACGAGAAGTGGGAAACATGAAAACATAGTATGTTTCACTGCTACGAAAAGCAGGTATTTTTTGCAGAGGGTGGGGGTGGGGAAGCTGGCTGGAACCCCTCAAACCTGTTCCCACCCACTTCTCTCTTGGTATTTTTTTCCCACCATCTCTGTGACACACCAGTTCACAAAGGTGGTTTTCCTGTATTCCCCTCTCTTGGACACATCATTACTGAGAAATAGGTCTTGGAGCTCAGGGTAGGAAACCAAAAAGGTGAAGACATGAGAAAGTGGCTGCCCAAAGATATGTCATGTGAAGGTCCAGCCCTGATGCTTGAGTCCAGAGTCAGCCTACAAGGCTGAGGGTCTCCCTGCACGGCCGCAGACGTCTGGACACCAGTGTGAACAGTGAGAGCCTGTGCTCAGGTGTTAGAGGAAGCCAGCTTGCTCCAAACCTGATTCTTCCTGAAATTCATTTACCATATCAGCTTTCTTTTGGTTAATGTTTGCTTAGAATATCTTTTTTTCATCCAATTTTTCATTTTCACATTTTTAAAAATGTGGACCATTTCTAAGGTCTTTATTGAATTTGTTACAGTATTGCTTCTGCTTTGTTTTACAGTATTCTGCTTTGTTACAGTATTGCTTCTGCTTTATGTTTTGGTTTTTTGGCCACAAGGCAGGTGGAGATCTTAGCTCCTCAACCAGGAATCGAAAGTGCACCCTCTGCATTGGAAGGCGAAGTCTCAACCACTGGACCACTAGGGAAGTCCCAATTTCAGCTTTTCTATCACTTTATACATACCTTGGAAAAAGCACATAGCTGACCTCTTAAAAAAACACATAATCCATTACCAAGATCTCTGTCTTTTAACGATTATAATGAATGTGATTACAGATTCATTTGGACTTCATCATCTAAGATTTCTTCTTGTCACGTTTTCATGTTTTTTTTTTCTTGTCTTTGCTTCTTTCTTTCTCCTTTTCCTTACGTGTATTAGATTGACAGGATTTTCTTATCTCCTCTTCAACAACCTTTTCTTCTCTCTTTGTTTAGAAGTTACATTTTAAAAATGTGTACATTAAATTCTTACTTTGAATTTGATTAATCACTATCATCGCTAAAGTAATTCATCTAGCCTCATTCTGAACAAAATGAAGCCCCAGAGCTCTTAACCTCCAACCTTTCCTCTTTTTGGCATATATATTATTTTTGTCCAGCCAATTTAGAGCCTCAGTGCTTCCCCTTTCTCTTTCTGTTTCCTTGTAAATAACTTCACCTCCCTGACTCTCAGATTCTCCCTAGAATCTTCCTTTGTTGCAAGGTTGTTGGATGGTTGGAGGGTTGTTGGATGACCAGAAATAAGCTACATAAGTGAAACTGTTTCATCTGTGTGTTGGTCCCCAAACATCCCAGAAAGTGCAGAAGTCAGAGTTCGAAGTGACCTTGAAAGGCCTCAGGTCCTATCATTCTCTTGTACTGTCCCTTCTTTACTTGGCTGCCTTTGGATATGATCTTTATTTTTCATTTTTGATTACTTAAAAAAAATTTTTAAAATAATTTTTTGGCTGTGCTGCATGGCACACGGGATCTTAGCTCCCTGACCAGGGATTGAACCCACCCCAACTGCCCCCAGCAGTGGAAGCTTGAAGTCTTTTACCTACTAAACCACCAGGAAAGTCTTCATATGATCTTTATTTTATCATCAGCTGGACCTTACTGCATGTCAAGGTGATGGAGTCTAATAGGCTCATTAAAACTTAACTTACTAGATGTCCGTCAACAGATGAATGGACAAAGAAGTTGTGGTACATATACACGATTGAATATTACTCAGCCATAAAAAGGAACGCATTTGAGTCAATTCTAATGAGCTGGATGAACCTAGAGCCTGTTTTGCAGAGTGAAGTAAGTCAGAAAGAGAAAGATAGATATCATATACTAATGCATATTTAAGGAATCTAGAAAAATGGTACTGCAGATTTTTTTTTTTTTTTTTTTTGCGGGGCAGCAATGGAGAAACAGACATAGAGAACAGACTTATGGACATGGGGAGAGGGGAGGAGAGGGTGAGATCTATGGAGACAGTAACATGGAAACTCACATTACCATATGTAAAATAGATAGCCAAGGGGAATTTGCTGCATGGCTCAGGAAACTCAAACAGGGGCTCCGGATCAACCTAAAGAGGTGGGGTGGGGAGGGTGATGGGAGGGAGGTTCGAAAGGGAGGAGATATATGTATACCTATGGCTGGTTCATGTTGAGGTTTGACAGAAAACAACAAAATTCTGTAAAGCAATTATCCTTCAATTAGAAAATTAATTAATTAAAATTCTAAAAAAAAAAAAGAGAGAGAGAACTTAACTTCCTAGGTGCAGAGATGCCACCTTCTCTCCCTGCCTCCTACTCTCTCCTCTGCCTCTTTCCCTCCTCCTGGATCTCAGGCCCTGTCTCCAGGAGTGTCTCTCCCATCGCCTGGTCCTTCCTCCTCCTCCCCTCTCCCTAGCATTAGGCCATCTGCCTGGCTCCACCTTTCTCCCTGTGTCTCCATGTCTTTGCTTTTCTCAGTCTCTGTTCCCGGCCCTTCTCTCCATCTCTCCCTCTGTCTGTGTTCAGGTCTCGCCTGCGTCAGCTCCGAGCCTCATCCCGGCCCGACCACACGTCTCCCCTCATCTTGGCCTCTCTCCTCTGTCCACGTCTGTGAACCCGAGGCACTCTCTGTCCTGCCTCTTCCTCTGCTGGCCTCCCTCGGTTTTCCCTTCCTCCTCGCTCTGTTTGACCATTTTCTCCGCCCCCGGCTTCCTCTCTCTCGCATCCTCCTCGTCCTGGCCCAGGTCTCCGCTCCCTACGGAGGGCTGGACCTCTGCTCCCCTCTCTCTCCCTCTTGCCCACCTCCCCACCTCCGTCTCTGTCTCCCCCTGCTTCTCACCAAACACGCTTTGCACATCAGGCGGGAGCCCCAGCCGGGGGTCCCGGGGCTCCAGGAAGCCAGCCAGAGACTGTGCAGGCCGCGCCATAACTCAGGAACTCGGCCAGCAATCATTTCATTAAGCAGGAATGGCGTTCCCATTACCAGATAGCGGGTCTGCTTCGTCCCCACCAGGCCCCCCTCCCCGCCACAAAGCCCCCTCACAACTTCCTGCTCGCAGCAGCCACACAAGGCCTCATTCTAATCCTCCGACTTGTCTGTTTAGTGTCTTTGGAGAGGGGGGAAAGGAGCAGAAAAGTAGCTAGTCTTTTATTTTTATTTGCTCTCTTCCCCCCCCCCCCTTCCTCTAGAGAGCTCCCTGGGGCACCAGCCTAGAACAGAGCAACAAATATTTACTAATTCCATTAACAGAAGAGGGCTTTTTATTTTTTTCCAAGCGAATATCCGAGGCCCCAAGTTCATGGTGAGCCTTGTCCCCCTGGCCCCCGCCCGGTGTGGCCCCCTCCCCGCTCCTCCCCCCACGCCCAAGACTTATATATAGTACACTCAGTGCCATTTCCCCAATTTTTTCTGAAGTTCAAGACAAGTTGAAGGGTCAAAAAGGCAAAGGGTGTTTGAGAAGTTTAGCAGACAGCTTTTGGTACGAAAGAAAGAAAAAAGGGGCAGGAGAGAGGGAGAGAGAACAGGGAGGCAGGAATCTGGCTCACATTAAGCTGGAAAGTTCCAACCATTGATTTGCTCTGGAATTATAGCCTTTTTTTTTGTTTTTTAATCACAAAACATGGTTTATTCATGAGGTTTCTTTTTCTTCTTTTTTCTTTTTAATAGCAACCAAAAGTTGCACTTTGGGTCTTTGGTACCAAGATGGAGACCCAACTTTCCTTTTCCTTTGATCTTTCAGGTAGGATTGGGAGAAAGGGGAAGTGGAGACGAAGGATTCCCCAAGCAGGGAGTGCGAAGAACACAGGAGAATCTTCCAGCCAGGTCTATCCAATGTCTTTACCATCCCTCTTAGGGAAAACCAAGCACACTCTTGGGGAGAGGAGATCGCTTAGAGGAAAAAGAGCCTGTTCTGAAAAGGCAGCTCATAGCCCCTCGTAAAGGAGAGAGGAGAAACACACAATTGGTTACACTGGTAAATGTCGTGTGTATGACAGCAGTCCCCAACATTTTTGGCACCAGAGAACAGTTTGGTGGAGGAGTTTTTCCACGGACAGGGGGCGAGGGGGAGAGATGGTTTCGAGATGATTCAAGCACACTCCATTTATTGTGCACTTTATTTCTGATATGATTGCATCAGCTCCACCTCAGATCTCATGGTCCCCGGAGGTTGGGGACCCCTGATATAGAGAATGGGTTTAGTGATTGCTTTAGCTTCTCAGGCTGTCACAACCAGCCACCAGAAACTCAGAGGCTCAAAATGACTGATCTGTATTCCAGTCCTGGACACCAGGAATCGGAAATCAAGGGGTCAGCAGGACCACGCCCCCTTCCTGGCCCTTCAGCTTCTGATGGTCCCAGGTGTCTGCTGGCTTGTGGCTGCATCGAGGCCATTCAGCCACATCTTCATCTTCACATGGTCCCTGTGTGTGTCAACTGCCTCCATCTTCACGTGGTCCTTGTGTGTGTCAACTCTCCTTCTTTCTCTTCTAAGGACACTTGTTATTGGATTTAAGGTCCCCCTAAATCCAGGAGCATCTCTTCCTGAGATTCTCATATCTGGAAAGATCCTATTTCCAAATAAGGTCACATTCACAGGTAACGGGGGGTTAGGGCTTGCATCTATCTTTTATGGGGAGGGAGGGATCATTACAAACCTGTTACAGTGATCATAGAGTTTCTCAGCAATGTCGTGTGGGGAAGCCAGCCTGAAATGACAC
Source organism: Redunca redunca (assembly GCA_006410935.1). NCBI lineage: Eukaryota > Metazoa > Chordata > Mammalia > Artiodactyla > Bovidae > Redunca > Redunca redunca. Next base: position 296,389 of record SJYQ01093173.1, read on the forward strand.
AGCTAGGGGCTTCCCTAGTGGTCCAGTGGCTAAGACTCCAATGCAGCGGGTGCGGGTTTGATCCCTGGTCAGAGAACTGAGATCCCACATGCTGCGCAGCCAAAGAAAGAAAGAAAAAGAAAGAAAGGGCACAAAGAGATGCTGTGCTGTGCTTCCCTTTCATTTCCCACTCAGTCCTGACTGTTGCAAGGAGAAAGGCTGGTGCTGCTGTGTCTTTAAACCCCTTCTTGCCACTTGCTCATCCTCCTTTTTAAGGAAGAAATGAGGGCAGGGCTTCCCTGTTGGTCCAGTGGTTAAGAATCCACTTTGCAGTGCAGGGGATACAGGTTTGAACCCTGGTCTGGGAAGATCCCACGTGCCTCGGGGCAACTGAGCCTACGCGCCACAGCTGCCGGAACGTGCACAGCCAGAGCCCATGCCCTGCGACGAGAGAAGCCAGTGCAGTGAGAAATCGATCAAAAATAAAATAAATGAATCCAGACGGAGTGAGGGCAGCTTCCAGGCTCTGCATCCACAGCGGGAAACTCACGGGTTTATCCCATGTCTGACCCAGGTAACCACCTACTGATGAAAACAGACACTGGTCTTTCATTTATGGTCGTGACGTAGAGCTTTCTTTTGGATTGAATTAAAATTTAAGCCAATAGCAGGTGGCTGAGTTGAGAAACATATTAGGTAAGTAAATAATCCAAGTGGTACACAGACGTGGTAAATGTGGTGAGGCTGTCGTGCGGACAAAGGAAGACTGGGGATCACTGGTGTGGTGTACTGGTTTTCCCACTGGAGCCCAGCACCTGTGAGATGTAGCAGGAAGAGGGTGGCTAAAAAAAGGGTGCTGGACTATGTTGTTTCTCCTTGAACCTGAGACTCTAACAGTTGTACGCATTGGTTTCCCCATGAGATTTTGTTTGAGGGAAGAAAAACCACTTCATAACAAAATGAAAGCTTCAAGAATCATGCAACCATCAGCCTCGTTTGCCACTCCAGTTGTATGTTACAGATGAAAAAATTCAAGACTTAGAAAGGAATAACAACAAAAGGAATCGGCCAAGGTCACCCAGGCATCCGGATAATCCTTACGTTGAGTTCCTACTATTTATGGGGCCGCTGCAATGCATGAATTCTTCGGTACATGAGCTATTGTATTTAGTCCCTTATGGTAGCACAGGAGAATGCTGAAATTTGATAGAGGAGAAAACTGAGGCTCAGAGAAGTTAGAAACTTGTGCAAAATGACAGAGCTCAGAAGGAGAGGAACTGGGATGCTCACCCACACCTTGCTGGCTCTCCATGTAGCGTTTTTGTTTTGCTTTGGTTTTATTTATTTTTGGCTGTGCTATGCAGCATGCAGGATTTTAGTTCCCCAGCCAGGGTCTGAACCTGCCCCTGCCTTGGGAGCATGGAGTCTTAAACACTGGACTGCCAGGGAAGTCCCCATCTAGCATTTTTCCTGTAGCAGCCTGTTGCTTTCCCCCACTTACAAAGGTCTGCATGCCCTTGCCCACCACCACCAGCACCACACACACACACACACACACACACACGGAGCATGTTTATTTAGATGAGGACATTTCGAATCTTGGCCATTTCTTCAGCCTCCACATTCACACACCTCCTCCAACTGACATTTCTCTGCTGCGTCACCTTGGAAATGCTTGCAGGTGACAACTCGTTTCTGGCTTCTTCCAAAGATAGTGAGTGCAAAGGAGACATTCCTCCCTGGGGAAAGGAGAGGCTGTGTGCAGAGAGAGATTGTGAGCCTAAGGATGTCAGATGATTTCTGTCTATTTTGGAAGTTCCTAGGCATTGGAAAACAATGGTAGGAAGCCCATCATGTGGTTTTTTGAAAGAAATAATTTGATGTTAGGCACCATCGATGACCCTGACACCAACACCACAGGTGTGGCCTGCCTCAGGTTCATCTGCTCTTGAGTGTCTTCATGGAAGGCACTGTCGTATTCTAGATCCCTGGAGAGTCCTCCAAAAAAATGGATGGGGGATTTTCCTGACAGTTTAGTGGTTGAGACTCCATGTTACCATTGCAGGGTCACTGGATCGACCCCTGGCTGGGGAACTACAATTGTGCATGCCACATGACACAGCTAAAAAAAAAAGTAAAAGTAAAACAACAGCAACAGCAACAAAAATGCCATGGAAAAAGGGAGGGCAGAAAATGCAAGTAAATACTTAAATAAGCATTAAAAAAAATCAATGGGAACTATGAACCACTTATCCCGTGAACTAAATGACCAAATGCCACATTTTTCATACAGTTTCTTGGAGTTTCCATACTCTCTAAAGTTCTTTTCTAAACTTAGTCTAAGAGTTTCTCTCCCCACTAATCCCAATAGGAACATCCCTGGATATCCCTGTGGGCCATTCCCTTAACTTTCAGGTGAGGAAACTGAGATCCAAGACCCAACAGGGCAAGGACTCAGACATCGTGGGGCTGGCTAGGACCAGAGCTGGGGTTTGGATGCTGCGCCTCCTCAGACTCAGCCTTTCCACTGTCTCTCCCGCTCCCTGGAAGCCAGAGGCGCCTCCGAACAGAGTTAGGGAAGCCCTTGGAGAACAGCTCCCTGGGAACCCAAGGGGCTAAGACAACCTGCCGCGAACTCCTAGGTTCAAATCACAGCTCCGCCACTTACGGGTCAGGAAGCCTTGGGTAAGTTACTGAACTTCTCTGTACCTCAGTTTTCTCATCAGCAAAATGGGATGAATATCAGCACCTACTTCACAGGGCCATATGTAACATATGTTAGTCGCTCAGTCATGTCTGACTCTTTGCAGCCCTATGGACTGTAGCCCACCAGGCTCCTCTGTCCATGGGATTCTCCAGGCAAGAGTACTGGAGTGGGTTGTCATTTCTTTCTCCAAGAGGATCTTCCTGACACAGGGATCGAATCCAAGTCTCCTATATTTCAGGGAGACTCTTAACCATCTGAGCCAGGGCTATAGGGAGGATTACAACAGAATCTAGATTGAGTTCTAAAGTAGTGCCTGGCTCACAGTACACGTTCAATGAACAGTTATTACTGTTAGCATCAAAATTAGGATTAGGATTAGATATAGGGGGAAAACCTCTTTGGGGGACAGACACCCCAAACAGGTGTCACCCCACCCTCACTCTGAGCCAGAAGAACTTCTACCAGAGGCACAAATTGATATTGGCATTGAGATGGGGAGAATGAGAGGTGCTTGGGGCATAAGGGACCCAATCCTCTGATCTTTAGGCAGAGAAACTAACTTGCAAAGAAATTAAGGGATTTTTTTCTGAAAATCTGGGGGCTACTTAGAGGCATAGCCAGGTCTCTGGAAACTTCTCTCTCTCTATTCTCCCAGGGCTTGGGGTGCATCCCCCTCACGGTTGTAATTCCAAAGAGCAGATGCTGGATCCCATGATGCTGAAGGGGTTAACTCTGAATCCTGCAGCTGACTGCAGAGAGCTTCCTACATTCCGATTTTCATTCACAAAACAAACAAACAAGTCACTCTCTAATAATTCCCAGGCCTCTTTCTTTGTGGCTAAGATGTGGATTTTGCAACAAGCAGGCCTTGCAAAGATCCCTAATTGCTAGGCTGCTGTCGAACAGCTAAAGACTCTTTAATGGCTAGCAGAAAGCTTTACATGCTCATTCATTTACCAAATGATTACTAAAGACCCACTTCAAGACTTCATGATAGTGGAACTTTCCTGGTGGCCCAATGGTTGAGAATCCGCCTTCCAATGCAGGGGATGTGGGTTCAATCCCTGGTTGGTGAACTAAGATCCCATGTGCTTGGGGCAACCAAGCCGGAGTGCCATAATTAGAGAGAAGTTGGCACCTCAGAATGAAATAGCCTGCATACAGCAACTAAGGCCTGATGCAGCCAAATAAATAAATATTAAGAAAAAAAAAAGACTTCAGCAGTGAAAATGGGCATCAAGACCCTCCTATCCCTCAAGAAGTAGATAGTATTTACACAGCATTCTCAGAGCTGCTCCAACAGAGAGGTCAGCATGATTACTCTAAGGGGGGAAAAAAAGGAACATGGGGCATTTAGTAAAGAAACACTAGTCCAAGAGGAATGAAAGCAGGACTTTTTTGGCACAAAAGGGGTCCAGTTCTCCAGTCTGAATCTCTAATTTGTCTGGCTCAAAACCACATGAACTTTTACATATGTGTTATCATATGGTATTTTTCCAGTAGTCATGTATAGGTATGACAGTTGGACCATAAAGAAAGCTGAGCACCAAAGAATTGATGCTTTTGAACTGGGTGTTGGAGAACACTCTTGAGAGTCCCTTGGACCGCAAAGAGATTAAACCAGTCAATCCTAAAGGAAATCAGTCCTGAATATTCATTGGAAGGACAGATGGTGAAGCTGAAATGCCAATACTTTGGTCTCCTGATGCAAAGAACGGACTCATTTGAAAACTCCCTGATGCTGGGAAAGATTGAAGGCAGGAGGAGAAGGAGACGACATAAGATGAGATGGTTGGATGGCATCACTGACTCGATGGCCATGAGTTTGAGCAAGCTCTGGGAGCTGGTGATGGACAGGGAGGCCTGGTGTGCTGCAGTCTATGGGGTCGCAGAGTCGGACACGACTGAGATGAACTGAGCATTCCATTGTATGTGTGCACCACGCCTTCTTTACCCATTCACCTGGCGATGGGCATTTAGGCTGTTTCCGTGTCTTGGCTGTTGTGAGTAGTGCTGCTCTGAACATAGGGCTGCATGAATCTTTTTGAATTATAGTTTTGTTTGGGTGTATGCCCAGGAATGGGATTGCTGGATCATATGGCAAGGCTTTATATTTGTAGGCTTTTTGATGATGGCCATTCTGACTGGAGTGAGGTGATACCTCATGTATTTTTTTTTTACACTATACTTCAATAAAAAATAAAATTAAAAAAGGAAATGGCATTTCTCCCACTATGTTCTGAGCTGTCTCCGTGTGTATACATAGATGTAGCTATCACGTGAACCCAGGTCTCCTGCGTTGCAGGCAGGTTCTTTACCGTCTGAGTCACAACTGGGAAGCCCAGTCATAATCATACTGTGTCCCTAATTCGGTTCTGATTTCTTCAATGAAGATTATTTTGTGAGGACAGCAAACAAACAAACATCCCAGCATCTCTTCTTTCTCTCTGTCTCTTTCCCCCTTCTTCCCCTCCTCTTTTCCCTCTTCTCTGTCTTCCTTTTCCTGCTCCTCTTCCTTTATTCTGGCTTCTCATGATGGGGCCTAATACGGAGGACCGAGTTTTTTAGGGAGAGAGGAAAGAGTTTGCTTTCCTTCTGTGCACACGTAGTGAAAGGCATCCATTCCTGAAGTCCTGGGGCAATATCTCTGGTTTTACTTTTCTGAGTGGCTTCAGTTTTGTTCTTCTCTATGAACCAGCATTATTCTCAGCTGTCAGGAAGGTGGTTGGCCCATGTCTCATGTCTACACATGGTCCTTACTGGTCCTTACTCAGAGGAGTAAGAGTGGGTTCTTCTGAAAAGTCTAGAAAAGTGATCATCCCTAGAAGCCACAAAGGCCACCTCTTCTTGCATCTCATTGTCTAGAATGGATCAAATATTCCTGATGCAATCTGTCAGATCAGAACCAAGTTACCCTTAGGACTGAGTCCCGGAGCTGGGGATGGTGTTGACATCCGTTGAGGAATATGAGCTGCGTGGAGGAGTGATGGACACGTGGACAAACTGAGATGGGAGAAATGGGAGAAATGAATGCTGGGCAGGCCACCAACAGTGACTGTTACAGAGTCTTGCTCCCTCTTTTCCCAGGAGTCTTCTCTTACAATATCATTTTATAGATGTTAATAGATGCTGAGGGCAGCCCAGTAACCATGTCAACATCCCAAATGTAACACAGATGGTTATTTTAGAAGACATGGGACATCTGACTCTACCCACCAGCAGTATATACCTGTATCATACATATCATGCTTTTGCTTAGTCATATCCGACTCTTTGCGAAACTTTGGACTGTATCCCACCAGGCTCCTCTGTCCACAGGGTTTTCCAGGCAAGAATACTGGAGTGGGTGGCCGGTTTCTCCTCCAGGAGATCTTCCTGACCTAGGGATCGAACCTGCATCTCCTGTGTCTCATGCATTGGCAGGGGGGTTCTTTACGAGTGAGGCATCAGGGAAGCTCCCAGTATATACCCTACAAATCTGGACAAAACCGTGTCATTTGACTCTTTTCTCCACCAAAGCTTTGTCTTCCCCAATAGCTATTTATCCTGTGTAATCAATTTCAATTTGATGAGCACCCTGCTTGTGTCAGCGGAGTTATGGAAAGCAGATGCTTAGGTTGGGGGAGAAACGTGAGAGATTTATTGGAGGGTAATGCCTGTGAACAATGAAGGGGGAGAGAGGCAGGATTAGATAGGAAGAGCTTCAGACCACAGGGAAGGTCAGAGTGAGCCTCAGCTCACTGGATGGGGAGGTCCAGAGCAAAGATCGTCTGTTAGAGGGGTCCTATGCTGGGTGGAAATGGCCAGGCCCTGCCTGGTTTGGATGAGGGCTTTCCAGAAAGGGTGTGGCATTTTCTGTAGATTTATTTTTTTAAACTTATCTTATATTGGAGTATAGCCTATTAACAATGTCGTGATAGTTTCAGGTGACCAGCGAAGGGACTCAGCCATACATACACATGTATCGATTCTCCCCCAAGCTCCCCTCCCATCTGGGCTGCCACATAACACTGAGCAAAGTTCCCTGTGTTGCACAGTAGGACCTTGTTGGTTATCCATTTTAAATATAGCAGAGTGTACATGACCTTCTCAGACTCCTTAACTATCCCTTCCTCCCATCTCTTCTCGCTGACAACTACTTGATATCAAGGATGCACCATAAGTAACAACGTGGCTTTGACTTGAAAGGTAACCTGGATCCCAAGGACCCTGCTGCTGGAATCTGTTTGCTGATGGCACCACTTAAAGCTGAGTGATAAATTCTTTCTCAAAGGGAGATTGGAGCATCACGTCTGGGTGACAACCACACCATTGAGTACCTGCTACGCGCTCGGACTATGCAAGAACCTGCATCACCTTCATGGCTTAATACTGTTGTTCCTTGACATACAAACAAAATCGGGTCTCACATACCCTTTTGTAGGTGGAAAGTTCTTAGAAGTAGCCGTTCATCCCCACTGAAACGAATACAAAATCCACAGCATTCATGTTAATGGAGAAGTAAATTCCAGCAATAAGCTGCTGACACATATATGGGTCGTAATTATATGCCACAGATAACTATAAAATCTGTTATTATACTAATAGTTTATTTTACAAAATCCTGCAAGAACTTGTTGGCAGCTGCAACGCTGTTGCTTACCATTTTTATCAGTTGTTTGCAGGTTCTGTGGATGTGTGCATATGGGTAAAGAAATACTTGATGTTTGCCTGAGAGTTCTTATTTTCAGACTGGATACTGCATTGTGGTGCAACTACTTGCCAGGCTCCTCTGTTCATGGGCTTCTCCAGGCAAGAGTACTAGAGTGGGTTGCCATGCCCTCCTCCAGGGGGTCTCCCGACCCAGGAACTGAACCGAGGTCTCCTGCACTGCAGCCAGATTCTTTACCGCTGAGCCACCAGGGAAGCCCTTGATATGCAAGAATACACCAAACGGACCTCTCTACTGAATGGTGCCCAAAACAGAAACCCATGATGATAATGACAATGGTGGTTGGCATTCCATTTAATAAACTGCCCTGAACATAGCAGTCCCCATATGAGAACTGCTTTTTTATACTCATGGATTCTGTGGGTCAGGAAAAGGATAGAGCACAGTAGGATTGTTTTGTCACTGTTCTGTGATGACTAGGTTTCATCTGGGAAGGTTCCTTTCGGTTTGTTTGTTTTAAAGTTTTTTTTTTTTAATTAATGCGGATCACTTTTTAACTTTTAATTTTATATTGGAGTATAGCCGATTAACAATGTTGTAATAGTTTCAGGTGGACTTTAAAGGGACTCAGCCATATATATATACACGTATCCACTCTCTCCCAAACTCCCCTCTCAGCCAGGCTGCCACTTGACATTGAGCAGAGTTCCCTGTGCTATACAGTAAGTCCTTGTTGGCTATCCATAATCCATTTTAAATATACATGTCCACCCCAAACTCCCTAAGTATCCATTCCCCTCATCCATCCCCTCTGGTGACCATAAGTTCCAGAGAAGTTTAATTTTGTATTCAAATATGCTTTGCCAGTAAGTGAGTGAGAATTTGAACTCAGTAACTTGTGTCTCCAAAGCCCAGGACCTTTCAATAGGCCCCAGTAGAAGGGACAGGTCTGCATGTGGGTCTTCCTTCTAAATGGAGGAAAGAACCTTGGTCTAAGATGATCTTGGAATTCAACCCTCACAAACCCACATTTCTGGGAGGGCGGGCCTTGGAACTGCAGGTTAGACCTTGGAATTCATTGGTGCCAGATCTCTGTTATATGGGACACACCATATGGAACCTAGAATTCATCACAGCCTTTGGCAGGCAGCCTGGCCTGCAAATAACCGCAGAAGGCTACATTTTGATCAGGAAGCCCGCAGCTGTTTTTCAAAGTCATCGCTGGAATTTTTAATTTAATTTTATCTTTAGTAAACCTTGGTGCCCCTGGTTTCTCAGCCAGTCTTCTAATTTCCTGGGTGTTCTGGACGATCACAGTGGGTACCTAGCATGTGGGCAGAGAGAAATCGGGATGTTTGAAGTGGTTCCCACACCTTGTTGGGCCAAGCAAGGCTTGGGGCCTCAGGAAAAAAAAAAAAAATCCCAAGTCAAGTTAAGCACATAAACAGCTGTGGCCTCGTCTCAAGGTTGTAGCCGCAAAAGGGAAGGAGTACAAAGGACCTCTGAGTGCTCCCCCAAATGGGCAATTGCCTGTTTTCCTAAAATGAGGCATCTGGAAGGCCAGGCAGACACCCTCAGGATAGACAGGCCATCCGCTTGGGCCAGTTTGCCATGCACAGGCCTCTTAGACCTTTCAATTTTCAATTTTTCAAGTGATTCACCAGATCCCGGTTACGTGGGGGCTGGACTCTTGAAAGCAAAGCCACATCTGAATTCTCCAAAGTGAAGCCACGTTTTAGGATTTGGCTGCAAGGGGCTTGGAATCCAGCCACCCTGGGACTTGAGAGAAGAGTGGTTCCATTTCTGAGGTTTGAGGGATCCTAGAATTCAGAAGCTGGGCCCAGCCTGGGAGAGAAACTGATTTCAATAGAATTTAATCCCCCACCTCCACCCAGACCCAGGCTGATAGAACAACCTGGTTCAGGGCACGTTCTCACTGGTCTGGACTGTATTGTGAGCCATTAAGGTGTCAGGCTTTTACTTACTGGGGGCAAAGACAAGGAATGAAATTGTGCCATTCAGAGACGTGGATGGACCTAGAGACCCTTGTAACAGAGTGAAGTTAGGTCAGAAAGAGAAAAACAAATAGCGCAGAGTAGCACATGTATGTGGAATCTAGAAAAATGGTACAGATGAACCTATTTGCCAAGCAGAAATGCATTCACAGATGTAGAGAAAAAGAGTGAGGACGCTGGGGCGGGGGGAAGTGGGGTCGGGATGAACTGAGAGATTGAGATTGACACACGCTACACCGCTAGGTGTAAAACAGACAAATAATGAGGACATACTGCACAGCCCAGGGAACTCTACTCAGTGCCCCGTGGTGACCAAAGGGAGATCCAAAAAGGGGCTATATGTGTACGAATGGCTGATTGACTTTGCTGTACATCAGAAACTAACACAACATTGTAAAGCTACTATATATCAATTAAAAAAAAAAATCACATGATGGACTTGGTGTGTATATGTTTCTTGTTTTTCTTCCTCCACCTAGAATGGCAGTTCTTCTGTGGTGTATCTACCCCACTGGATGGGATAGGGAAGGGGAAGAGAAAAAAGAAGCCACATGTAAAATTCAGGGTTTTGTTATTTTCTCTTGCCTACACAATACCACACAGATGGTGTGGTTGACTTATTTTTAACTGTGTTTGTGTGAATGAACCAAACTGGTCAGTTGCTTGGGTAATAATGAGATCAGAAGCAAGCTGATCAAAGGCACCAAAAGCAACCGCTAATTTGATCAAGGGAAAAATAAATAAATCACCCCACAATAGCCAGACAAAGACATGTCAGTTTGGTCTGTGTATAAATGTGGCCTGCCTTGAAGTTCAGTGATGGTACAGAGATGTATCCAAATGAATTGTACTTCTGACCATCTAAATAGCTGAGCCCTGATCATTCAGTCTGGCAGTTTAGCTTGTCCAATCCAGTTCTCAAGAAAGCTTGCAGAAAATGGCATGGGTGTGTCTGCAGGCAAGGAGGAACCTTGGGAGGAGGGAATTGCTGGTAGTATAATACAATTATGACTGTTGACATTAACTATCAATCAAGTAGGGCAAGCAGGAATCCAGTGACTTGTTAGTCAATTGATTACACAGTGGCCAGTCCAATCAGTTGTACGATTTTTCCTTCCATTTCTTCTTTTATTGTATTATGTACTAATTTAAAAATTATTTTAGATTGATGTATAGTTGATCAACAGCATCTTTTTTTTTTTTTTTTCAGGTGTGCAGCAAAGTGATTCTGGTATAACAACTTATCTTTTTCAAACCCTCATTTCTTTGGAGTTGGGAAATCAACTGCCTCTCTCCCTTCATATCTCTGTTGGGGTATGGGTTGAATATGGGTTAAATATGTTATGGGTTCATCTGTCCCATTTTTCTAGATTCCACATATATGCATTAATATATGATAGCTTTCTCTTTTTGACTTCAGCCTCTATGGCAACTCCAGAGGACTGGTGTGTGGATACGATGAAGGGACGGTGGTGGAAAGGGAGGGTGGGGTGAATTGGAAGGTTAGGGTTGACACACATACACTGCCACATGTAAAATAGCTAGTGGGAAGCTGCTGTGCAGGACAGGGAGCTCAGCTCGGTAGTCTGTGATGACCTAGAGGGCTGGGATGTGGGGAGGGAAGCTTAAGAGGGAGGGGGCATATGGATACATACAGCTGATGGTGGTACAGTGGGAAGGAATCCCCCTGCCAAGGAAGGGGAAGCAGGTTTGATCCCTGGGTTAAGATCCCATGGAGAAGGGAATGGCAACCCATTCCAGTATTCTTGCCTGGAGAATTCCATGGACAGAGGAGCCTGGTGGGCTACAGTCCGTGGGGTCACAAAGAGCCGGACGCGACTGAGAACACACCGGAAAACTACACACATAGCTGATTCACTTCCTTACACAGCAGAAGCTAACACAACTTTGTAAAGCAATTACATCTCAATTAAAAAAATGCATTACTGGGATGAATTGTATCCTTCCTTCCCCCAAATAAAGGACACCGAGAACTCCTAACCTCCAATGTCATGGTGTTTGGAGATGGGGCCTTGGAAGGTAGTTAGGTTCAAAGGCGGCCATGAGAGATTCCATGATAGGATTAGTTTCCTTATAAGAAGAGGAAGAGGTTGGAGCCCTCTCTTTGTCTCTCTCTGCCATGGTAGGACATAAGCAGAAGGTGGCTGTGGACAAACCAGAAAGGAAATTCTCATCAGAACCCTACCAAGTTACCACCATGATCCCAGCCCTCTGGCCTCCAGAACAACGTAAAGACATACTTTTCTGTTGTTTAAGGTACTCATCGATGATGTTTTGTTATGGCAGCCTTAGCAGACTAAGACAGTCCTCTCTAAGATCCCTTCCAGGATGGAGATTATATGACTATTGATCTTGCCCGTATGTGGCTAAAAGATGTAATTTATCCTGGGATGGAAACCTCTATCTAAAGGGTCAAATTCTTATTTTGGTCCATGATGTATTACACTTCCCTTGTCCATTTCTCGTCTTGGCCCTGTCAGCGAATTCAGTGCTGATGAGTTAATGTATATGAAAGTGCTTTGTAAATGGCAAGGCCCCAATAAAAGGACTTATTTTTATGGTATTGAAGTTGAGAGCATTACAGCTGGGCTAAAGGCAGAGTGCATCTGATATGTGTGGGCAGCAAGGTCGTGGGTGTATGGTATTTGTGAAAATGCACGACGAGTGTAGTACATGTGTGTTTCCGTTTCTGCCTAGGTGGAAATTTAAGAAACAACGGAGCAATATGTTTCTAAATATGTGATCTCGAGAAGCTGCTCAAAGCTGCCCCCAGATGCTAACGTTTGACGTCTGCGTGGTCTTGGATGACTCACTTCTGTGACTTGATTTCTCCTTCTGAAAAATGGGTACAATAATTTTCGCTTCCTAGGGCTGATAAGAAGATTAAATGAGGTAAGGCACATGAAACACAGAGCTATATATACCAGCAACGTATGTGCCTATCTTATGTATATTTTGTGTGCATGTGCAAAGGCCATGTGCCATCTTTCCTTTTATGTCTTGCAGATTGTTTTGTTCCCTGTGGTTTGGCTTGCATTCCCCCAGTAAACTACCAGGAACAAGAAACAGAAGATGGTGTTTTGGGAGCATAGCCCCGGAAAACCTGGGCTTTGGAAGATCCTGGAGGAATTACCTTTTGACCTTACAAAGCCTCCAGCCTTCTCCTCAACATTTTTTAATCAGACATTTGAAACACTTCCTTGGAGCTTTAAAGCATGATTCATCATCACTGCCTGGTTTGCACATTTCAGTCAATGACCCAAAAGTATGGTCTCACTCTGAGAAGGATTAAACCTTCCACTGTTCAGGATGTGGGAAGGATGTGAAGGAAGAAACACTTGCATTTCAGGCCACTCCAACCTCTCCATCTTGGGCTCTGTCCTTGGCATGCTATTGGGGAATTTGCTAGAGAAGGCAAACATTTGAGTCCATTATTTTAAAAGCAGCAGAAAATAGACTCTAGGAAAAAAAGAAATTGTGCCCTGGCCACAGGAACTTAATGGGCCATTTTGATCTCTGCCTCCTGCCTGGCTGAGGGTGTCAGGAGCCATGCTCTCAGCTTGCAAAAAAATGTCATAATGAAGTGTTCGAGTAATGGAGAGTTAATGGAACTGGGAGCCAGGGTTATAACAAAAGGGCCTTAAAAGAGGGGTGGGGTATAATTTATTAACAGCAATATACGGAGCAGGGAGCCTGCAACATTTATGAGGAAACAAAATGGGACCTTTCACAAGATCCAAGGTTTCCACTCTCCGTAGGCTCCGGTGACACCCACTGGTCAGATGCAGGCTCCGCCCCTTTCTCTGCTAACCCTTCTGCTCTTCTTCCCAAAGAAGAGTGTAGCATCTCTGCTAACTAAGTTCTGTGGATCAAGGGTGACTGCTCTGATTCTCCCAGGGATGCAGAAGTTTCTGTTTATGATAAGGATGTTGAAGTTAATATCCTCAGAGCATGGTTCGAGTGCTTAGGGTATTCTTTTCAAAATCTGGTCTACTAGCCAGGGCTTTGCTGGGAGTGAGATAGACACAGAGTTCACACTGGCCTAAGACTGAAAAAAAAAAATGGAGTATGGGTCTTATTTTGGATTCGGTTCAAAGTATATTGGTCTTATTTTGAAGCAGATCTTGAGATGAGTAAGTTTATTTAGCAAATGATTCCGGGGAACTGTGGTTAGGTAGTGGGAAAATGAGGGACGAGAAGGAAGATGATAAGGGTTATTTTTTTTTTTACACCTTTTTATTTTATATTGCAATATAGCCAATGAACAATGTTGTAACAGCTTCAGGTGGATGGGAGCAAAGGGACTCAGACATATAAATACATGCGTCCACTGATTAAAGGTGTTTATTATCAAGCTAGTTGTAATGTGGGCAGGTGGAGCTTAAGTAGTTTGAGCCACACTGTGGATGATATTATACAACATACTTTCAAACTGAGGGGCAAGGGGACTGGGGAAATTATTCAGTCCTTGCAGTCCTTAGTTGAGAGCTGCTGTCGGAGTTATAACTCCCTGGCATTCTTGGCTTTTCCTGCATGATGCCAAGTGTGCTCCTGTGTCCAGGGGCTGGGGGAGGGACCTTTGGGCAGAGGGTTGCAGGCTGTTTTCTGTAAAGAATTGTCAACATGTAAAGGTGACTGCCAAGGAGATGTAGATGAACTAGCCACCGCATCAGTCAAGGAGGCGTAAATACTAACTGACTTTGTTGATTGAAAAATTCAAGCTTGCACTGGCTTCAGGCATAGTTAGATCCAGGGCCTAAAGAAGCATCATTTGGACTTGGTCTGTAATATTTCATTACTGGTTTTTGTTTTCTCAACATCAGCTCCATTCTTAGGTCAGATTTCCCGTGTCATGGTATGATGCCTGCCAGTAGCTATATGCTTTTTTTAATATATATAATTTAGCCAGCTCAGTGGAAAAACAAAACATTTTTTTCCCCTCAGACAATTTCAGAAACAGCTCTAGAATGTGTGCATATTGGCTCAGCTTGATTAGTTAGTGATAAAGTATTTTAACAATTAATTTAATCTACCTGGAACCCCACCCCTCCACCCAAGCAGTCTTCACCTGCACAAAGATGTGCAATACTGTTTTTAACTAGAATCATTTGGTTGTAAGTGACCCCCATTCCACCACATCAAGGAATCCTTTTTATTTTCATGGCATGTTTGTGCAAGCATGATTTCTTCTATGTTCCTCTGGAATAACTCTTCCTCTTCTTTGCTGAGTGTCTCTTTCTGAGTGATCGCCTTCCAAATTGACTTTGTGGGGACTTCCCTGGCGGTCCAATGGCGAAGACGCCTCACTGCTAATGCAGGGGGCACCGAGTTCAATCGCTGGTCAGGAAACTAGATCCCACAGCTGCAGCGAAGACCCGGTGCAGTCAAATTAAAACGAACGAACAAACAAATTGACCTTGTGAAGCTATTACATCAGGATGGTGGGATAACGAGTGACAGAAGATCTAATTAAAACTGTGTTTGTGTGCGCATACCCATACATATGTTACTGACTCTCTACAGGGCGCAGAAGAGCATTGTGGGATTGTGCTCATTTAATCCATTTAATCAATGCTTATTATTGTCCGTTTCTGGGAAGGAAAAAACTGCACGTTTCTTCCCATCTTTTCCTGTTTTTAGCACCTCCCTACCCACTCCAGTATTCTTGCCTGAAAAATCCCACGGACAGAGGAGCCTGGTGGGCTACAATGTATGGGATCACAAAGAGTAGGACATGACTTAGGGGTTAAACAACAATATTTACATGTGTATCTACATAATATGTTCATCTGGATGTTTGTATATTTATATTTACATATATATACAGTTCTATGTTCGTATAACTAAAACAGGAGCTAGCTGTGGTTTCTGTCTTGGCTAGATTCCCAGTCTTACGTAGACTCATCCGTCATGCACTCTGCCTTCCTTCAGCTCTCTCTGTTCTCAGACGTCATCTTGCCCCACGAACACAAGATCTTCCGGTAGCTCCAGTCCCACCTCTCTCACTCTCGTTCAAAGAGAAGAGTTTGTTTTGACAAAGGCTCCAACAGAAGTGCCAGAATGCCATGTCCCCTGCTCTGGTTGCTCTGACTCCAGTCACATGACCCTTCCTGAAGCAATCACGGGCCTTGGAAGAACCCGAGCGTCTGACTGGCCAGCCTTGGATCGAATATTCTCTCTTGATTTAAACACCGACTTAATCAGAATCACACAGACTGAAGGTAGGGGAGAGCCACTTCTGGACAGAGGAAGATGAATGTCATTCATGTGTCTCTTCTGCAGCGTTCCTTTATTTTCTCTCTTGCGCTACCCACGTTCATGACTAAAGCGGCACCTAGCCCCCATTCACATCACTAGCCTTGTTATCACTGCCCAGGTGTCCTCTGATACATTACTTAATGTGTTGCATCATAGGGCTTCCCCAGCTTTCCCACTGTGGGTACATGTGTTCTTATTCTCTTATTCTTCTTGATATCCTTGGCATCCAGCACAGAGGCTGGCATTTATCAAGCATGCAAGAAATCTCTGAGAGGCAAAAAAGAAAAGAGAAACACAGCAAGAAATACCAGAACTCTGAATTTCAAGTCCTGAATTCCTTCCCAAGCTAGTAGTTTGGATCTGAATGTTGTCCTGGTGAGATGCAACACAGTAACCTGTACTTTCAACTCATCAGGTCCCAAAGGGAATTCACCGTCTTGTTTTCTGAACCATTAACCATTTCCTACTTCATGCTATTGGACCTCAGGACATCCTGCCAGAGGTTTGATCTGGTGGATGTAGACTTTGTTTCAGAGGCCCACAAGCCCTCTAATATCATGTAAAATTTTATTTCAGCTTTTTAGTGGAGTATTTTGCTTAAAAAATTATTTATTTATTTGGCTATGCCTGGTCTCAGTTGCAGCATGCAGGCTCTTCAATCTTCATTGCAGCACATGGGGTTGTTTTTTTTTTTCTTTTTCTTTTTTAGTTGTTGCATGCAGGATCCTTAGTTATGGCATGGAGGATCTAGTTCCCTGACCAGGGATTGAATCCAGACCCGCTGAACAGAGGGAGCACAGAGTCTTAGCCACTGGACCAACCAGCAATGTCCCCATGTAAAATTTTAGGGATGTGTTTCCATGAATTGACTAGAGGTGTGCTCCCTCCAACCGCGCACAGAAAGCAGGGTCCAAGAATTCATGTGTTTGGTATTGCTTGTGTTACTGAATATCCATGAAATGCAAAAGGGGACCGTGACCTAATGAGGTTTTAACCCTGCCTCGTTACTACACATCACCATAAAAGCAGCCCCTTCTTGGCCAGGACCATTTCAAGGAGATTTAGGAAGTGTTTGAGTCTCCAGAAGAAAGGCTGGAAATGAGGGATCCTTCAGATGGAGCTCTCTGAAGGCTCAGAGCAGCATATGTGGACCACAATCTGCCCCCCGCCAACCCTGGAGGCACCAGATAAGTTCACTTGTGGCTGTCCCGTATAGCCCTGCTAAGACTTACCCAGTGCTGGAAAAAACAAGGACTCAGAGTCTATGGATCTGGGTTTACATCTCAACTCTGCCACCAGGACACATGAGACTGATGGCCTGTTCATTCTGAGCTTCAGTCTCCATGTCTATAAAATTATTATTGTACATATCTCCGAGGGTTGTGAAACGATAAGATAACATTCATAGGCAAAGTTCTTGCTTCACAGTGGACACTTGCTATTACTACTCTGATCTTTGTTGCATTTCTTATTGTGATGTTTGGTAATGTTGGAAGACAACTTGAGTGGAGGAAACCAAGAATTGTCAGCCTGATCCAATGGGACCATTTGCTCCTTGGTGCCTCAGTGTTAAGGAACACACCTACCAAAGCAGGAGATGAAGGTTTGATCCTTGGGTTGGGAAGATCCCCTGGAGAAGGAAACGGCAACCCCCACTCCAGTATTCTTGCCTGGGAAATCCCATGGACAGAGGAGCCTGTGGGCTACAGTTCATGGGGTTGCAAAAGAGTTGGGGACGACTTTGTGACTAAATAACAACAAAACAATTCAAATAAACATTATTTATGGCCTGCCCTCTGTTAAGCACTTTATATACCTTATCCCAGTATTTCTAGCAACAACCCCCCGAGGTGGACCTTATTAGCCTCACGGAGGAAACAGAGGGTCAGAGGAGTTAAAAGCCTGGCCGATGTTCAACAGCTGCTGCAAAGTGACAAATCCAGGATTTGAGCCTTGTTCACATGACATCAGATGCCATGTTTGTCCCATGACACGAGCCCCAGAGCCCCTGTTCTCTACACACCTTAGTTTTTAATCGGTCCTGGGGGTGGAAGGTCAGGGGTCCTGGTGCCCTAATCCAGCTCTTGCTCTGGTTTTCCCATGAGAGCTTTGATCACCTTGTGTGTCCGCCACATCCCAGCTCCAGTCGCTGGGAGGTCATCGTTCCCACTACCTGGGGACTCCAGGGGCCAGGAGCTGTGTGGGCTTTGCCTGTAAAGCAGTTTGATGATGTGTTAAGTGTCACTGCTTAATGAGCTGCAGGACCAAACACTCAGGGTAGAGGCAAGGGAGGTCGACACAGCCCCCAGACACATGCTCCTGCCCAAATTCAATCGTAAACGTCACAACCAAGGGTGGGTCTGGAGCCGCCCGCTCAGAGAACCCTGACTTCCGTTGCCCCATTGGCCTCTGACTAATCCACTCTCCACTCAACAGCTTGCCCCGACTTCCTCCCCAGTCCTCCAGCCGCACCCCCCCCACCCCCCAGCCCATCCTCAGGGTTGTCGCCATGGGAGGTCTCTTCTTACAACAGGGCAAAGCAATTAAGGCCAGACGGGGTGAATTAAACCAGAAAGAATGAGTTTCCTCCAGCGCCAGAGAAATATTTGGGGCCTTTCTTTGGAGGAGAAGCCAGGAGGAGAGATGGACTGTGATTGAGTGGTGAGGATTGAGGCTGATGGGATAGGGCCAGGCAACAACAGGAAGGAGAGAAGGGGTGTGTCTCTGGTGTGTCCTCAGTCGTGTCTGACTCTTTGTGACCCCCTGGACTACAGCCTGCCAAGCTCCTCTGGCCATGGAATTTTCCAGGCAAGAATACTGGAGTGGGCTGCCACTTCCTACTCCAGGGTATCTCTGGATAGAAGGTTAAAGTGGAAAGACAAGTTGAAGGGAGAATGGCAAAGTCATTCATTCACTCATTCATTCATCCACCCACCCATTCAATCAGTCATTCACTCATTCATCCATCCATCTATCCAACACTCATCCATTCTTCCATTCAGGTATCAAACATTGACCTAGATGTTTTAAATCCAAGGACTAACTGGAGACCATAATAAACTGATTAGGAACCAGGGCTTTGGAATGAACAGATATGGTGGATTCCATCATTTGTTACTGGGGTAACCCTTGGCAAGAGACCCAAGCTCCCATGCCACAGTTTTGATAAAATGTGTTTGTTCTGCCAGGGCTTTGGGGGAGAATTAAATAATATAATTGATGCAGGATGAACATTGCTTTGCCCTTAAGTAGATGTTCAAGAAAATTAATACATCATGTATATGGTCCTCTATGTGTATCGGTTGAATGATTAATTAAGTTTGTGCTTATGTTTCTAGCTGTTTTATATACACTCATTTATATAGTTCTCAAAAATACACGAGGAAGTCATTACTACCATCTTCCTTTCTTTCTAAATAGAAACCGAGGCACCTAAAGGTTATATTATCTTCCAAAATCTCACAGGTGTTAAGTAGCAGAGGTAGAATTTGAGCCCAGGGAGCTTAACTCCAGAAACTGTGCATCTGAAGGTCAAATGACACTGCCTCCGAATGATACTGGAGGAAAAAAAACATAATGATGTTATACCTTGTCTGTTTAAGCAGTGGGTATTGGATCAGAGGATCCTTGGAGATCTCTTTAAAGAATTCTATTCAATGACTCCCCCTGCCCATGGCTGGGTATCACACACACACACAAGGACACAAATACATGCTTGTGTGTGTGCATGCTTTGGCCTCTGCTGACCTCCAGCTGCTCCTCTCCCCATGCCCTGCAGCAGTGGCTGTTTCCTGAGAAGGGGTGGCTGGAGTTGTTGTGTGGATGCCTAAAGCAAAGGCTGCTGACCCCTGTGACCCCAATTCCATCCCATGGTACCCTCCTCCTCCCCGCTTCCCCCTTTCCTTCCCTCCCTCCAGGGCCCGGTGCAAACATGGCATCCAATTTGTTACCTACACAGGAAGGTCAGGGCCCTGCTGGCCCCTGCACTTTTCTCAGCGTGGGTCACTTGACTGTGGCTCGCTTGTTTTTCTCTCTGTTCTTTGAAAGCATCAATGGGAGTCAGGGAGGGAGCTGGAACTAGACCGTGACCTCTGACTAGAATACATTCATGGAAGAGGAGGCTTTTCTGGAGTCCTACCTAGGTGTCAAAAGCTGTTCAGGCAAGGCTGTGTGGGAGGATTTTGATGGAGAACTTGGGGTTCACCACAGACTGCAGGACAAATGGATTGCACTGCCTATAAAGTAATTGAAGTTCACAGACAAGACGTATGTGATATTGTGTCTCTCTGTGGGTGTACGTGCATGGTGTTTGTGCCTACCCCTGTGTTTGCGTGTGCTCATGTGGGCGTTTTTCTGGCCAGAGGGTTCACAGATATCATTAGAATTTCAAAAGGATTTGAGTCTCCCTAAGGGTCAAAGTCCACTGGCTTAATGTCACGGGGAGTTGAAAGGGAAAGTTCTACAGTGATTTGGGACAATGGTCCTTCAGGGAAAATCCCATGGACTCACAGAGTCCGAGCACCATATTAATTGATCCAGGGGCCCCAATCCAAATATCTATAGGAACCCACAGTGAATGTCAATACATGATGAGTCCAACCAAGTGGAAGACAAGTCTTGGTGTCTGGGAGACACACTGTAGGAAATCAGATAGTGAAGAACGATTGTCCCCAGTGAGGGGTCACAGCCATCCCACCCATTGCTGACATATTGGAGTGTTGCCCCAACTTTGCTGGGTCTTCCAACTCTTTTGAGCAAAATCAGAAACCCAGGTTTCTATCTGAAATGTCCCAAGTGAAAACATGTAAAGATATGTTACATTAGAATATTGTGAAAGCCAAACAATGTGCAGGTCTGATCTGGCCTGTGAGTGTCTAGTTTTGCACATCCAACGTTTTGTCTCCAAACCATTTTCCTGGGAAAGAACTGCAAACCAGAAAGGAGAAGTCTGTTCTTTCAAGATCACATAAAATGAAGAATCAGGATTCAAAAGCCTAGTGGACCAATGGCTAAGACTCTGAGCTTCCAATGCAAGGGACCCAGGTTAGACTCCCTGGTCAGGGAACTAAGACCCCTACATGCTGCAATTAAGAGTTTGCACACTGCCACAAAAAAGATGCCACATGCCACAACTAAGACTTGGTGCAGCCAAATAAATACTTAAAAAAAAAATCTCAAAAAAAAAGGGTCTCTTAAGTCGCAACCCTTGTTTCTCTGGAACATGCTGCTTTGCTGTTATTTTTCAGTTGCTAAGTTGTGTCCAGTTCTTTGTGACCCCATGGACTGCAGCACGCCAGGCTCCCCTGTCCTTTGCTATCTCCTGGAGTTTGCTCAAATTCATGTGCATTGAGTCAGTGATGCTGTCTAACATGCTGCTTAAGAAATAACTTTTCTCTATTGTTCAGCTTCTCCAAGGAAGAAGTTATTTAGGCCTAGATAATAGACATCAGCACTTCTTATTTACCCATCAGGGGATGTAGAGGAGGTCTATTGCCTGGGTGCATTCACTTCTCCTATTTAGAATAGAGCCCTTTTGCTTTACACCTTGATCCTGGGCTTGGCCATGTAATTTACTTTGGCTAATGAGACCTTAGCAGATGTGATACAAGCCAAGTTTTGAAAAGTGCTAACTAATTTCACCTTGCTTTGCTCACCCTTGGACCTCTGCCATCCCCTTGCGAACTAATGTGGCACAGTGAAGAAACATGTGAGAAACACAGGGAGGTGAACTGAGGCCATTCTAGAACAGCCAGTCCCCGCCAACCCCCAGCTGACTGTATTCACAAAAGCAAGCGCAACCTAAATCACTCAAACTCAGCTCACAACAGCAAGACCATCCAGCCTTCTCATGGAATCACGAGAAACGAATACATGGTTGCCATTTTAAACCACATTAAATTCATAACCCCCATTCTATGACACTCAGGTCACTTTTTAATTTTGTCTCTTGAATTATTGGACTACCCTGCAGATATGAGGATGTACTGGCAAATGGGCAGGTATAACTGGGTTGCTGTTGTTTAGTCACTAAGTCGTGTCTGACTCTTTGTAACCCACCAGGCTCCTCCGTCCATAGGATTACCTAGGAAAGCATACTGGAGTAGGTTCCTATTTCCTTCTCCAGGGGATCTTCCTAACCTAGGGATTAAACCCACATCTCCTCCATTGGCAGGCATATTCTTTACCACTGAGTCACCTGGGAAGCCCCATAACTAAATTACATGCAGGGTAAATCTTGCTGAAAAGATAGCCCATAATATTTCTGTAAATAGATCATATTTAATAATCCCAAGTGTAGGAGGCAGTATGGGGTAGCAGCAGCAGCAGCAGCATGCTGCAATCACAAAACTCCAAATCTCAGTGGCTTAATGTAACAAGAGTTTATTTCTCTCTTACAGTTCATGTACAATGATGCATGTTGGCCTGGGGGTGGGGGCAGGCATTCTACTCCTTGAAATCTTTCAGAGATCCAGACTAATAGAGAGTTTACCTTGACATGTGCTTCCATGGCCATGACAGCAGTGGGAAATGAGCATGGAGACTCACTGATCACAGCTCTCAGAGCTTCAAAGGGACACATATTGAGTGACAAAGTGACACGTATCCCTCTGCTCCCATTTCATTGGCTGAAGCAAATCACGTGACCACGCCTAACTTCAAAAGGGGCAGAGATGTACACTTCTTCCAAGTGCCTAGAAAGTAGAGCATTAGAAATATTTGATGAGTAGCACAACTGACTACTGAGCTTCCCTAGTGGCTTAGTGGTAAAGAATTCAGCTGCCAATGCGGGAGCCACAGGTCCAGTCCCTGGGTTGGGAAGATGCCCTGGAGGAAGAAATGGCAATCCACTTCTTGCCTGGAAAATCCCATGGACAGAGGAGCCTTGTGGACTATAGTCCATGGGGTTGCAAAAGAGTTGGACATGACTTAACAACTAAACAATAACAATTGGCTCCTGCATCAAGGGAATTCAACAATTTAAGAGAATCTTTTTTAAAAAACAGAATATGTTGATTATCTAACATTGGCTGGGCATCTTGTTTACTTTATCTTACTTAATATGCACCCTGGAAGACAAACATGACTATGCTTGTTTTTACAAAGTGGAAAACTGAAGATTGGAAAGATTATACAATGCCCACAGTCACCTGGCCAGGAAGTGATGGATTTAACTTTGAAGCTGGCTGTCTCTCTCTCCCTCTCCAATGTTTTTACTCTTCACCACACTTAAAAAATGTTCAACGTTAAGAAGCACCGTATATTTTAAAAACTCCAAGAGTAAAGTATTAAGAAAGACAAAGATTTTTCTTAGGGAATTCAGTGTTTGGCCATTAAAATGTTCATGATCTGTCTTTTGTTGGATGACAATTTCCATATCAGGCTTTTCTTAAAGCAGGGGAATCAAGAAAAAAAAATAGTGAGCCAATATTAACACAATACATGATTTAGCTTTCTTGGGGATTAAGGGTGGTGCGTGGAAGTTTATCAACTTTATCTAGTGAGACCCTGGTATAATCTCGCTGTCAAACAAGGCTTTTGTTTATCCCAACCTTCACTGGAGGATTTCTTTATAATTTTGAAAGTAATTTTTTTGTAGTTCATCTTGTTGTGCAGCAAATTCACTCTTCTCCCTCTCCGACTATCGCTGGAGAACATTTCCCACATGCTGTTGAGTTGGGGCTTGGTTACATGACATGTTTTGGTCACCAGTGTTGGTGGGGGGTAATGATGTAAGCTGAGTCCTTAAACATGCTTGCATGTATTGGTCTGACTCTTGGGCTCTCTTAATCCACCATGAGAAAAGCATTTACTCAGGTAGTTATTGCCCTTGTATCCAGTGCTCTGGTATAAACACATGTGCAGCAAACAAGGAACCATGCGGTCAAGCCAAGCCTATGCCAGCTTAACCCCAGTTGATTGCACATCCATTAGTGTAAGAAAAATGCTGTTGCTCTAAGCCACTGGATTGTACAGTTATTTGTTAGGCAGCATTACTATAGCAATAGCTGACCAATACACCATTTATCTTGCATACTGGTAAGAGATGAAAGTTGGCCACTGGAACATTACAGAGGTCATTTATTTAGTCCAGTTTAATCTGGAGAGGTGGGGGAGGATCTATAGAGATGTCAAGGAGCATGGTGAACTCTTGCCACAAAAGGGCATAGGACTAGGAATTGGGCATGCTTGAGTTCTGATCTCAGCTCTGACTCATGCATGCTATTTGAAATTTGGTAGGTCATTTCTATTCCCTAGGCTTTTTCTTTATTTTATGTAAAGGGGCTGCTTTTAGAGAAATAATTTCATTTACTTTTGGCTGTGCTGGGGTCTTTGTTGCTGCACGTGGGCTCTCTCAAGTTGCTGTGAGAGGGGGCTCCTCCAGTTTTGGTGCTCATGCCTGGGCTTCTCATTGCAGTGATTTCTCTTGTTGTGCAGCACAGGCTCTAGGGCACTCAGGCTTCAGTAGTTGCAGTTCCCAGGCTCTCAAGTCCAGAGCCACGACTACATGGTAGTTGTGCCACACGGGCTTAGTTGCTCCATGGCATATGGGGTCGGCCAGGATCAGGGATGGAAACTGTGTCTCTTGCATTGGCAGGTAGATTCTTTACCACTGAGTCACCAGGGAATCCCCCAAGGGGCTGCTTTAAATTTCAGTGGCAAATAGGTCTAAGGGGCCCCCTGAGATTTATTACTGCTGGTTGTCTTGAGCACATTGGCAAACTGGGAGGATGGATTCTGACTCGGAAGACATGTTCTGTGATTGATTATTGATGTCTGCCATGGGCACAGATTTCTGTGTGTGTGTGTGTGTGTGTGTGTGTCCTCCCTTGCTTACTGTATACCTCTGAGAGTCTAGGAGTTTCAGAAGCCAGTCGGTGTCCTTGTGCCCTGATAAAGATAGAGAGTAATCTGATCTCCTGTGAAAGAACAGGAGGGCCACGAGTTCACAGATTCTGTGAGGTTAGGTCGACTCTTGTGAAATTCCTTGCATTTCCCCAGCAAAGTATCTGTGGACTGCTGCAGCTGTGATGGAGAAGCTGGCAAGCTGCTTGGAGCACACTCCCTCTTGCCCACCAAATGGTGGAGAATCTAAGCTGACAAAGGCTGGGGCTTTAAGAATGAAAGCTGATCAAGAGTCTTCAAAAGGAAGTGAGGGGAGCTGGTTGCTTTGGTCCGTTTAGGAGCAAGTGCAAGTCCTCATAATGGGGTGATGGGTACCACTTGGTCAAGGAAACAAAACTGTTGGTCCTGTGACCAATCTGAATTGAGCAGGAATCAAAGCAGAGGCACCCAGCCCTCCCTTTGCCCAAGCATTGTTTATTGGGAAATTTTACTGACTGCCCTGACGGGTTAGTTTTCAAAGTACTCCGTCCTTTCAAAAAATATGCTTCCACCTGGCATCAGAGCTCTTTCCACAGCTTTTGGATTAATTGCCAAGCTTCATATTTTAGAGGACATAGATTCAAAGAATTAGTTCGCACACAGGGCGGCTGTTGAAAAAGCAAGGGCATCGTTCTGTCAGGGTGGAAAAAAAGATCAGCCAGAAGTTTGCTTAAGGTGGAAATACTGGTTGGTCCCACTTTCCCAGGGCTCAGCTCAGCCACCTGCTTGTTCAGGGTCCTTGATGGTCTGGCCATACTGACGTCTGCCAGGTCAGTGGCCTGTCACTGGGCAGGTGTTCTGTCTTTGTTTGTTTGTTTAAATTTATTGGGCTGTGCAGGGTCTTGGTTATGGCACGTGGAATCTTTGTTGCACCGTGTGGGATCTAGTTCCCTGACCAGGGACTGAATGCAGGTCCCTGCACACGGAGTGCAGAGTATTAGCCACTGGACCCCCAGGGAAGTCCCAGTCTATCTTGTTTTATCTTGCAGGTCCAGCTCTATCTCACGGTTACGTAGCTCATGGGTGGACCCCAGGAATCATTTGCTGATGGAATGAGTGCTTGGCATGGCAGCTGTATACAGCGACTCGTGCAGGTCAGGGAATCACATTAAACAGACGAGAGAAATAAAAAAATTCACTGTGCAGACTGAGGCCAATATTGGGTTCTCAATTTGATAAATATTAATTAAAGTTTTCTGAGTGCTCACCATGTGTCTGAGGCTCTTCTAAACTCTCCATGTACATGGTCTCCTTTACACTCATGTCACAGCCCAGAAGTTAGCTACTGTTGTTATCTGCCCCTTGGCATCCACATTGTCATCATACTGAGATGCTAGGAAGTTAGTGTAGAAGGTCACATAGCTTGTAAATGCCAGGGCCATAATCTAAAACCAGGAAACCAGATTCTAAAGCTGGGAGTCCCCAGAATCGGTTGGAAGGCTGATTAGAACAATGATTGCCATATGGCACCCCTAGAGTTTCTGCTTTAGTCCATCTGAAAAATTATAACTTCTTATAAATTCCCATCTTATAAGTCCATCTTATAAATTCCCAGGTGATGTTGATTCTGCTGGTTCAGGCACCACCCTTTGAGTGCCAGTGATTTAGAATATTGCTAAATGTCTGAGGCTTAACACGATGTGAGTTTACATTTTGCTCGAAAAACTGATGTGAAGGTCCCTGGTTGGTGGGTAGTTTTCCTTCAAGTAGTGGCTCAGGAATTCCAGTGTCTTCCATCTTGAATGTTGCCTCTCCAGAAATTCAGCAGGCAGACTTTAAACCCCAGCAAAGAGAACGACTCTGAAAAGACTTGGTCTTGAAGCGACATATCGATACATTATTTCTGCCCACATTTCATTGGCGAGAATGAGTCACGTGACGCGGGGAAGAGGTCTTCTGGGAACTGTAGTGTTTGTTAAGGGGGTGGTTTCGAAACCACAGCTTTCTAGTATTCTAAAGGAGATTCTAGCGGAGAACACAGCAGCCTCTGCCAGAGGCAACAGGGCAAAGTGCTCCTGTGTCTAAAGATGCTGGCACCAACTATGGGGAGTTCAGATGATTGCTTTTCCAGATCAGAGAGGTGATGTGGTTTGGTTATCCCGACGAAAGCAACAGACTGCATATTTCTCACTTGTGTTTTGGCTACCTCAATGCGACCATCAAAGACAGGGCTTAGATGAATACCTAATACTGAAACGCATGAAAATCTGTGTGAGCTTTGTGTGTGCCAATTTTGGGGGTGAGAGACAGTATAGAGAGGTCACTGGATTTTCAAAGGAGGGGATGGAGACCCAATAAACATTGAGAACCACAGCTCTAAGGAAACACAGACATTTCTCTTGCTGCTCAGTCACATTATCTCATCACTGCCCATTCCACCTCCCTTTTTATTTTCTTAACAAATACTAGCAGCTGATGTTTTCTTTTAAAAAATATTTATTTATTTGTCTGTGCTGGATCTTATTTCCAGCATGTGGGGTCTCCAATCTTCACTCCACTGTGGCATGTGGGATCTAGTTCCCTAACCAGGAAGGGAACCCAGGCTCCCTGTGCTGGGAGCACAAGAGTCCTAGCCACCGGAGCACCGGGGAAGTCCCAGTAACTGATATTTTCTTGTCGTCTTACTTGCTCCCTAGCTGCTTCCCCAAATTGTATGTCAGCTGCATTGACTATCCTGTTTATTACTGTTTCTTCAGTATCCATAACGGGATCTGGTTTCTTGTAAACAGTAAGCAACTGATGGACAAATTTAGAGAGTAACCAATGGGAATTAAAACATTCTAGTGTTGGGGACTTCCCTGGTGGCCCAGTGGTTTAGAACCCTCCTTTCATTGCAGAGGATATGGGTTCAATCCCTGTTTGGAGAACTGAGATCCTGCCTAACTTCTGAGCCTGCGCACCACAACTAGGGAATCTGTGTGCTGCAATGAAGGGTCCTGCAGGCTGCAACTAAGACCCAGTGCAGCCAGATAAAAAACAAAGGAAGTAAATAAATATTGAAAACCATTCCAGTGTTATGCTTTCCGCTGCTTGGACCCCAGATACTTCCCCCCACCTCCTTTATTGAGATATAATTGACATATAACATTGTGTAAGTTGAAGGTGTATGGTATGTTCCTTTGATGCATTTATATATTGCAGGATGATGACCACCACTGCATGAGCTAACACATCCACTCTGTTGAATTATTTCCATTTCTTTTTTGTGCTGAGAACATTTTTAAGAGCTAGTCTCTTAGCAAATCTCAAGTATATAAAGCAGTATTAGTAGCTATAATCACCATGTTGTACATTAGATCCCCAGAACTTGTTAATTTTACAACTAGAAGTGGTATAAAGAAGGAACAAGTCCATTGTTCAATATCTCCCCACTCCCCCCCATCACCCTGGGAACCACCATTCCATTCTGTTTATCTGAGCCTGACTTTTTAAGATTCCATATGTAAGTGAGATAGCACAGTATTTGTCTTTCTCTATCTGACTTATTTCACTTAGCGTAGTGTCCTCAAAGTCCATTGAAGTTGTTGCAAATGGCTCACACACACACAGACACCATATACCCTCATACTGACAAAAATAAAATACACCAAAATAACAGTGGCTATCTCTAAGGGATGTGATTAGAGTTGATTTTAATTTTTTTCTCAGTTTGTTCTTTCAATTGCCAAAATTTTATAATAAACACTACCAGTTATTAACATATTAATTTATAGTTACCCCAAAATTATTTTCCATCAAGAAAGGTAAAGTCACCTTTATGGACTTACAGTCTATGAAGAGACAAACACACACACACACACACACACACACACACACACACACACAGTGTACTGGTATAAACTAGACATTCAAAATAATCAAGAATCTTGTGACACATGTCAATAATTCCTATTTGTAATTTTATAAATGTCTCGATAGAGACATACAGAAACAATTTTGACTACATGACACAATTATAAATGCAGATTTTGGAAGGCTGAAATTGATCAACATTATCTGGATTGACAATAAGCCCATAATGTAGCATAATGGATTTTTAAAATGCGGCATAAATCTGCTTTAAAAAAGCAGCTGGGCAGCCCAACATCAAGACACATTAAAAAGTGCCACCAGTTCCTCCTGGGCTGTGACTTCCATGCCAGTAGCTTGCAGACTCAGCAATGCAGGAAATTACACAGTGCATGCCTTGCTGTGGTGCAGAAGGTGGGTTCATGCGATCTTGCTAAAGGACATCTCTATTCAAGTTGTCTGAGTGAGACGATTTTCTCTTCTTTAAACAAGAATGAAGGTGGAAATATTCAACCAGAATTTATCTCCCAATAGGTAGAACCATTTCATGGAAAAGGTACAAAAAGCCTGAGTTGAAGGAAGCATTTTTTAAGCAAAGGCAGACAGATGGAGCTGCTGATGGACAGACAGACCTTGGGTACATCAATTAGTCAGAGCTATTCATTCTTGCGATTCTAAAGCTTCATCCCTATGGGACATGGGGCTGCTTTTTGAGGCTAAAGCAAATAAACTGGATGGATTAGTTGCTGAATTGAAGGCTCAAGAAATAATGACGTCAGTGAAGGAGGGTTTGGGGTACATTATTACTCAGCTCTCCCACCCCCTACTAAAAGCCAACTCGGAGTTTTATTGAGTTACTCACCATCGCTGCTCTCCTGCTCCCTGCAACTGAAAATTGATGAGAAACAAAAACAGATATAGAAATTATAACATCATTTAAAATCCTCCATTCATGTCTACACTGAATGTTTATGCCGCACACCTACCGTGTTTCAGGCCCAAGTGGAGGAAACTCCATTTATGCTTCCTGTGGTATTTAGCTGTAAAATTCTCAAGATTCTCATTAGAAGTAGAACCCACAAGAAAAACTCAAGAACAGATAAAATCAGAAAAAAGCCAAAGTTAACAGAACCAAAGGTAGTTTAAAGACTCTGTGCTGATGTTTTCAGCACATTCAATTTGACTTAGTTCAGCTCCATTTAATTCAATTTATGGAAATAAAGTTGGAATAGTCCTAAAAGTTAACGAAGTCTACTCTTTAATCTAGTAGATATTTGTCAAGGAGTCCTACCAGATCAATATTTGCCTCTGCTGTTTGGAGAATTTAGGAGCAGGACCATATCCTTGGTGAATATTTTCTGACTTGAGTGCATAACTGAAGGAATAACTCAAGGAAAAAACTGTTGATAAAGCCAAGTCTCTTTGTAAAGGGTCCAGACACATGGTAACCCATGATACGGACAGAATCTTCTGACAGCAAATAACAAGAAACGTTTAATGAGTACTTAGTATGTGCTTAGGACTTTCCTGTACATCAGATAGTAAAGAATCTACCTGCAATGCAGGAGACGCAGGTTCAATCCTGGGTTGGGAAGATCCTCTGGAGGAGGGAATAACAACCCACTCTAGTATTCTTGCCTGGAGAATCCCATGGACAGAGGACCCTGCTAGGCTACAGACCGTGGGGTCACAAAGAGTCAGATATGACTGAGCAACTAATACACTTATTCCATCCTCATCTGATAAACCTATGAATATGGGATATTATCACCACTACTGCTTTATTGTTAAAGAAAGTGACACACAAGAGAATGGGGTATATTTCTTAAAGTCACAAAGTTAAATGTGGCCTTTGGTGCTTAAAACCATGACGACTATTGCCACACTCCCTGGTCTTATCCACTATCCTCTGCTCCCTCTCTTTATTTCAGTTAATTATAATAATAACTACAGAAAGCTAAGGCACAGGGAGGTGATAAAGATGGGCTTTGAGGGGATTTAAGAATCCGCCTGCCAGTGTAGGGGACATGGGTTTGATCCTTGGTCTGGAATCTAGGATCCTACATGACTCGGGGGCAACTAAACCCACGCACTGCAACTACTGAAACCCATGCAACCAGAGAGCCTGTGTTCTGCAATGAGAGAAGCCACCAAAATGAGAAGCCTGTGCACTGCAACTAAAGAGTAGCCCCTGCTCTCTGAACCTACAGATAGCCCACAAGCAGCAATGAAGACCCAGCATAGCCAAAAATAAATATATTAAAAAGATGGGATTTGAGTTCAGGACTAAATCAAGTCTTACATTTCTCTTTAATAAGTTTATCTTCATACTCAAAGTCATCATCCTTTATGCAACTCTTGGCAGCCAATCTGAAATTGTCCCTCTAATAGAACTTTGTGCAAGAGATCACTGTCAAGCTTGGCCCTCTTTGTAGTTTTCAGAGTAGAAATCCACAACACACCTGAAATCATCTAGAACCATGGACAGCACCCAGGTTTCCGGAGTAGGTGGTGGTGATTCATTCTATCATGAAATCAAACCAGCGATCACATACCAGGCTTTGTGGGTGAGAAAACAAGTTGGTCCATCTGGAGATTTGTGCTGAAGAAACTGCTTTACAGGACTAACCATGGAGTTCCAGATGGTTACTTGGTTTGTCAGTCTCATCACCAGACATCACCTAGCAAATTATCAGCTGTTTTCAGGTCACCACATATTTTTTGTTTGCTAGAACCACACTGGGAGAAGACACTGGCACCCCACTCCAGTATTCTTGCCTGGAAAAGCCCATGGATGGAGGAGCCTGGTGGGCTACAGTCCATGGGGCCACTAAGAGTCGGACGCACTGAGCGACTTCACTTTCACTTTTCACTTTCATGCATTGGAGAAGGAGATGGCAACCCACTCCAGTGTTCTTGTCTAGAGAATCTCAGGGTTGGGGGAGCCTGGTGGGCTGCCGTCTATGGGGTCACACAGAGTCGGACATGACTGAAGAAACTTAGCAGAAGCAGCAGAATCACACTAAAGGCTAAGCTAAGTGTACAGTTCTGGTCTCTCAAATAATTATTTCATTGATGACCTAAGTCCTCTTTCAAAATACACAAATGCCTGGGGGAAGTAATACAACAAGCCAATTCCTTATACCTTAATGTTTATTCATTAAGAAGAGCTCGGCCAGCATACACCCATATGGAGGGTGTATGAAGAAGAAACAGAGGAAATTCAGGGAGGAGCAACCCACACAATTTATAATTAGACCTAGGAACAGCCCTGAAGAGGCTCTTTGGGTTTCTGCTCCCAGAAAATACTTCAACATTTGTTAATTTTATGGATTATGTATTGAGCTTCAGTGAGCTATCTCCAAAATTCAGTCCTCTTCCTTTATTCTTACTGTATTGGAAGCTCCCTTAATACAAACTAACCTGTGACTTCTTATCATTATATGCTCTTCATCCTTTTTGGAGTGAGAGCTCTTCAGTGACAGGGACTATGTATGTTTTCTCATCCTTCAAACACGCACATCACTGTTTCAAGCAAACACTTTAAGCTCTAATGGGTCTATTGGATATATCCAGTTATTAGTGACTGTGCCTGCCATTTTTTTTCATTTATTCATACATTCATCCTTGTTGCTTTCTGTCTGCCCATCAATTAAAGCGTGCATCCATACATCCACCCATCCATCCATCCATTTGTCTGTCCATGCATATATCTTTCTATTCATCCATCCATTCATCTAGATACTCATTTGCCCCCTGATTTCACTCTGTTAACAATTCAGACAAAGCAATCAGCCCAGTTTACCAGAAGAGGGGACAGTTGATGAGGATTTTCCCATCCATCCTTTGTCCTTTTATTCTGTCCTAATTTTCTTTCATCTACCATCTCTCCTCTGTGTTCTCCCTCAACTCTTTCTCTTCCCCCAGGAGAGTTAGAGGAACGAAAATGAGATGGCTCCTGGGGGCTGGAAAGGGGAGTAAATTGCTTGGTGACAGCTTGGGTCCAGGGACAGATGAAAGCCTTAGCCTTAAGCAAAGTTCAGGGAAGCCCAAGGAGCAAGCTGATGGACAGTCTGACTTGTCGAGGGTGAAATCAATTAAAGTACATCAAATCCAGAATTCATGCTTTCTCAGAGTGACAAATCTATGCTGGAAACTGAGAAAGACGAAGAGAGAAAAATGTCTTTGACCTCTTGGAGACCGGCTGTTCGTTCTGTCAGGGGAGCCAGGCCTAGAGTGAGATGCGTTCATGATGAATTATAACAGCCAGCCAGCCACCTTAAAAAAGAGTGGGGTGAAAAGGTTACCAAAGAGACCCAAAATGTGAGGAATTCAACCAAACATCAAGATAAATCAACTCAGGGCCCGGAGTACTGGTGCCATGCCTGTTCGGAACTGCTACAGAGAAGTTCTAAAGTTTGTTAACCCAAATCTTTTAGACATGACATGCACCACACTTACAACCGCACACACATTTGCCAAGTCGTGGGAGGGTGACCTGGAGAGAAGGGCTCTACAATTGTCAATCTAACATCAGAGTCCTGGAAGTATAACATTTCTGGGTAATGGTAGAACTCTCGGCAATGATGAAAACATTCAACGGCTGGGCTGTCCAATATGGTAGACATTAGTCACGTGTGACTCCTGGGCCCTTGAAATGTGACTAATGCAACTACATTTTAAAAAAATTTAATTATTTTAAACAGCCAGATGTAGCTAGCAGCTACCATATTAGACAGTAAAACTCCAGGACAAATGATGTGGGTTGTTTGTTTGTTTATTTGTTACTTTTTGGCCTGCAATGATATTATCAAAGAAGCAGGGAGAGATTTAATGTCAGATTGTTCAGTTAGTGTTTTGACAGAAATTTTCCTACACACTTGGACTCTTACCTCAAAAGAAAAGAAAGAAAGGAGGGAGGGAAGGAAGGAAGGAAGATATTTGTGTGGCTTGGCTAAGTAGCCCTTCAGGATTACCCTACTGCAAAAGATATTATACAGCCAACGATAATTTGCATATGCCTTTTGTGAAACTACAGAAACCAAACGATTTTATT
This sequence comes from Redunca redunca, assembly GCA_006410935.1. Taxonomy (NCBI): domain Eukaryota; kingdom Metazoa; phylum Chordata; class Mammalia; order Artiodactyla; family Bovidae; genus Redunca; species Redunca redunca. The sequence continues at coordinate 329,748 of SJYQ01093173.1, forward strand.
TTACTTGTCCTATTATAATTTAATTTTGTTTTCTTTCTCTGAAGGTCATCTAGTCACCGATTTTCACCCTCACTTCAACATTATTGCCTCTGGAACACACTAGATAAGTTAATTACGTCTTTAGACAATGGGTTTTCAATGAGCGGGGAACAAGTTGCCTGCCAGGGGACATTTGGCATTTTTGATCATCACAGCCGGGGGAGGGCACTCCGGGCCTCTAATGAGTGGAGACCAAAGCTGCTGCTCAGGATGCTATGATGCATACGGCACCTCTACCACCAAGAATCATCTGCCTAAATGTCAATGATGCTGACACTGAGCAACCAGGTTTAGGAGAATGAGTTGAAATGTATGGTAGGGAATTCCAAAGCAGTCCAGTGGTTAAGACTCCACGCTCTCACTGCAGGGAGCATGGGTTCCATCCCTGGTTGGGGAACTAAAGATCCATAAGCCCACAGGCATGGCCAGACATCAGAAAGAAAAAAGAAAAGGAAACCTATGATAGAAATGAAATCACTGAGACAGTTAGAACAGACTTTTTCAAATGTCTGTGGAAATACTTTCCCTCATTTCAGTTTTATTTTTAATGAGTCTAATATGAGGTGAACTCTCTCCTCAAATATGTTCTGGTCTGCGATTACAAAGCACATTTTTGGACTTTGGAAACTCAAGTTCCAGATACAGTGAAACCCAAACCACTGGCCACTTCTACTTTCCTCTCTTGCCAGGACATTCTGGTGCAACAGAAGGGTTAGAGGAACACACCGTATGTTTTTCATTCATTTATGCTGAAATTGTCTCAAAGTTCCCTTTTTTTAATGAGCCATTTGATGTCCAAAAAGGCTTTTGAGTCACATTTATAACCCTTTAAAAAGCTCATTCCTCTTCGAAACAGGAAGCCACTTTGTGAACAATGTAAACAGAGCCAAACCTTGGAAGAGGGGCGAAGGGAGGTGACTCCCTTTCAGGAGTCTCTGCCTTTGGGGGGGATGTCTTCACCACCCCTGCAAGAACCCCTGTGTGGCCATGATGGCTAGTGGGGGTGAGATGACCAAGCTGGAAAGCAGGGGCCCTAATGGGGCCCCCCACTCTCTGGGTGGCCTTTGTTCAAGGCCTGTTGCTGATGGAGCTACTCTAGACAGACCAGCATGTGTGATGGGTAATCCTTTTTGTGAATCTGTCTATAGATAAATCTATAGATAGAATCCTTTCTATAGCAGAAAGGATGCTCAGCTGAATCTGGACAATCTCTCTGGATTTCTTTAAGGGCTCACCTTCTCTGGCTGTCCCCCCTTCACATGTAAGTGACGGGGATGGACCAGGAGATCTCCAATGGACTTTTTTTGTTCTTCGGAGCTACACTTTGGAGCTAAAATATAGTTAAATCAAGCCAAGTAAAGTGCAGCAAAGAAAAGCAAAATGAAACAAAAAATAAATAATAATAATAATAAAACTTGATTTGAGAGTCACTTGCTGTGTGACATAAGGCAGATGATTGACCTCTGAGCCTTCATTTCAGGACTCATAAAAGATGTGAGAAGAGGTGCCCCTTCCTCTTTGGGGTGCTTTCTTTGTCCTCCTTAGTATTTTTTAATAGTTGATGAAGTACGTTCCTGTTGATCATGATAATAGCACTACTCCTTCTCCTGAACGCCAAGGCACACGACTTCTCATATTGTTTCTGAAACCAAAATGTGCCTTACAGTTGTGCACAGGTAAGAAGGACACGTCTCCTATTTTCCTGAATGAATAAAAGAGGTTGTCAAAGCCATGAAGCCTTGGAATAAAGGGTGGGAATCATTTCCATTTATTTAGTACATAATATATTCTCAAGTGCCCTACGTTGTCGCAAGTGCCCATAAAGCCAGCATTGCAGGGCAGGAATAGAAATGCAGGTGGAGAGAGCAGACCTGCAGAGAGGGTGGGACGGACTGAGAGAACAGCGCTGACGGATATACATTATCATGCGCTAGTGGTAAAGAATCCACCTGCCAGGGCAGGAGACGCAAGAGACATGGGTTTGATCCCTGGGTCAGGAAGATCCTCTGGAGGAGGGCGTGGCACTCCACTGTTCTTGCCTGGAGAATCCTATGGACAGAGGAGCCTGGCAAGCTACAGTCCAGAGGGTCGCAAAGAGTCAGACATGACTGAAGCGGCTTAGCACACGTGTAAAATAGATAGCTAGTGGGAAGCTGCTGTATGCCACAGGGAACCCAGCCTTGCACTATGTGATAGCTTAGAGGGGTGGGATGCGGGTGGGTGGGAGGCAGGCTGAAAAGGGAGGGGACAGATATGTATGTATATGTAGTTATGGCTGATTCGCATTGTTGTACGGCAGAAACCAACACAACATTGCAAAGCAATTATCTTCCAATAAGAAAAACATTATATACAGGAACATCTTAATGTTCACCTTATTAAGATACAGAAATGGAGACTCTGGAAGCTTCTCTAGTTCAAGGTTGAGGCAGATCACAAACAGAGGTGGGATTTATCTATGGCTCTCTGATACTAGGCTTACTCTTGTAACCAACTTTCGCCTTTTTGCCTCCCATGCCCTGGGAGGGAGACCAGGCAGGTGTTACTCTGCTCTTTTCCAGGTGCAAAGATGGAGCCCATGACCACGAAGTGACTCAGTCTTGGGGTCACGTCAAGAAAACATTATGGATCCCGGGGCTTTAAGTGGAATAGGAAAAATCATCACAGCGTCTTGTAACTTATGGATGTTAATCTCCCATTGATCGTTGGCCCTGAGACAGAGATGAGGCTCCGAGGGCTGCTGCCTCCTCCCGAAGTTTTAGGAGGCCCAAGGGAGCCAGGGAGGAAAGACGCTTCAAGTTGTTAGAAAGTTGAAAAAGATGTATTTGCCTAGGGAGACTTCAGCAGATGGTCTGCGACATTTGTTCCCTCATGCAGTAGGCAGTTATTGAAAGTCCCCTGTATGTCTGCTGAGGTCAAGGCCCTTGGGTGAGTCCTGGGTTGCGGGGCGGGGGTGCCGGGTACGCAGCACATGAATTTACAAGGCAGGAGTCACTTGAGAGGTAATGAAGCAAATTGGAAGAGCACCGGTTTGGGAATCAGCCTCAGCCTGGGTTGAAGGCTGGCACAGCTGTTCTCTTGCTGTGTAACCATGGGCGTGTGACTTGCCCTCTCTGAGACCCAACTTCCTTATTTATATATTTTGTGTTTACTGATAAAATTATCACATTGAGTGCACACCCTTTGAAGAGCTTTACACATATTCTTACTTAATCCCCAGCACCCTGTGAGGTAGATGTTAACTTCCTTTCTGTTTTACAGGCTCAGATGAAGAAGTATAAAGCTGAGGGGCTCATATGGTAAAGAATCTGCCTGCAATGTGGGAGACCCAGGTTCAATCCCTGGGTCAGGAAGATCCCCTGGAGAAAGAATGGCTACCCACTCCAGTATTCTTGGTGGGAGAAGTCCATGGACAGAGGAGCCTGGTGGCTAGAGTCCACGGGGTCACAAAGTGATGGACACGACTGAGTGACTGTGTAACTCACCCATGGACTCCATAGCCTGCACTGTTCTTATTTTTACTTAAATTAAAAAAAATATTTCCATGTATTTTCCCCTCCGATCCATTTTATTCTTTTGATTGTAAGTTTTAATTTTTATTGGAGTAAATCAACATTGTTGATTTACAGTGTTGTGTTAGTTTTAGGTGTACAGCAAACTGAATAAATTATACATGTACCCACTTTAGATTCTTTACCCATATAGGCTCCTCAAGTGTACTGAGTAGAGTTGCCTGTGCTATACAGTAGGTCCTTATTAGTTATCTATTTTATTCATAGCAGTGTGTATATGTCAATCCCAATCTCCCAATTTATACCCCCCTGCTTACCCCCTGATAACCACATTCTTATTTTTATTTAAAGTATCTTATTAAAGAGGTTTTTGTTTTTCATGGAGACATCATGTATGATATACAGCAATGTGCACGTGTGTTAATGAATCGAAGTGGATATTTACGCCATTTTTACGCGCACCACCACTTGTAGATGAGCCCGAGCTACTAATCCACTCACCCATGTCGAGCTAACTCCCAATTTGATGCTGTTGGAATGATCTGGTGCTGTTTCACAGTTTCAGATTTTTTTGTTAAAAATTTTTGGCTGCGCTGAGTCTTAGTTGCCATGAGCAGGGGCTAGTCTTCCTTGCGGCGCATGCGCTTCTCGTTGCGGTGGCTTCTCTTATTGCAAAGCATGGGCTCTTGGCGCATGGGCTCGGTAGCCGTGGCTCACAGGCTCTAGAGCACAAGCTCAGTAGTGGTGGTGCACAGGCTTAGTTGCCCTGTGGCATGTGGAATCTTCCCCGACCAGGGATCGGACTCGTGTCCCCTGCATTGGCAGGAAGATTCTTAACCACTGGGCCACCAGGAAAGTCTCCCACTTTCAGATTTATCTTCCACCTGTTTTATCTTCACTGTGTTCATCTTAACTGCAAGCCATAGGATGTTATTATGATCTGGACACTGTTCTAAGCCTCTTTCCTATACCAACTCACATTCGCCCTGTGAAGTTGGCACCATTCCCACTGTCCATATGTGACTACCGAGGCACAGAGAGGTCAACTGTCCTACCTAAGGGTACACAGCTGGGGACTCACAGTGCTGTGAATGACACCTGGCCAGTCTGGTTCTAAAGCCCGTCATGGGCTTCATTCCCTTTAAAGCCCATCATGGGCTTCATTTCCTTACCTGCCCACACAGTTAGTCCAGGGAAAGTGCAGCCAACCCCAGTTTACAGATAAGGAAAGTAGGAATCAGCCAGGTTCAAGTAACTTGCTTACACATTTCTGCTAATAAGCCACCAAGTGAGGACTCTACCAATTTCCAAATACGTATGTTTCATTACTACCCAAAGAGAAGTTTAAAACGTCTTTGCTTTGGATTGGAATTTTTGATGTAACTGTGTATCCCCTTTCAGGATCTCAAGTTTGGGGAATGCAGGAGCCCTGTCTTATTGGTCTTTTGCCACCTATAGCTGCTTAGTCCTGTGCCTCTCGCTCTAGAGAAACCAGTGAGAGGAGAGAAGACTCGAGCAGAAACATGCTTGCTGTCAGCCATGGCAGATTCCCAGGCCCCATCTGGATGAGGCTGTGACCAAATAAATGGTTGTCTCTCTAACTCACCTCTGTATCCCTGCACCCACTCCCCCCTCACCCCCAAGCTCCTGGGTCCATGTCTTCCTAGCTTTTCCTAGGGGGATAGTAAATCTTGCATTTCCCATTTTCCTTCAGCTCGAAAGGATATGAATTCCGTAAATCTTGGCCTGAGTGACCATTGAGATGCATGAAATATGGCAGGAAAGAGGCCAGGGAGGCAGAGTTTATGCAGAATGCAGCATCCAGTGGCGGGGAATGGGCAGACTGAAGGGCCCTGGGGACGCTTTGGGCTGCAGAGAGAAGCTTTGGCCGTCTCGGCTGTCATCATAGACGGTTATGGTCACTGCCGTGCCAAAGTCCTAATAGCATCGTTGGGGCATGATGTGGAGGGGCCACTGCAGAAGCTCCACGGGATCCCGTCCCTGTTCCTGACTCCAGAGAGTGGGGAGGGAAAGGAGACACATCCATTAGGACTGACAGGGCAGCAGGAAGGACTCAGCTGTGATGAGAGGAAGAACTTCCTGCAAGGAAAGGTTATTAAGCCCTGGAATGAGTTATTGAGAGAGGTGGTGGAAGTGACTTCCTGACTCGGAGATCAAGATGGATAGCTATTGGTCTGCGAGAGTTCGGTCCTGCCGACTCGTCTGCGTGGATCCTTGACCCCTTTGGGGAGACGGGCACCAGCTTCGTCTGCCTCCGAGGTCATTCTCAGATGCTCAGCGATGATAAAACATACCTTTGACAGCAGGCTTCATGTTTTTGCTCTTTTTTTTTTTTTTTGTATTCTAGAATGACTCTATGTTCACTATAAATTTTTTTTTTAATCCAAATGATTGAGATGAGAATGAAGTAGAAAAAGAAACTTCTGTCTTCTTCTCTCTGCAAATCTCACTCCCATTTTTGTAGATAACTTCTGTCAACATTTGGTGTAAATCTTGATGGTCTTTTTTGAGGGTACATTCACACACATACACACACACAGCGGTCTTTGAATGACTTTTCTTTTTCAAGATAGGCACATGCTACACTGTTCTGATATTTGCATTTTTTTCCCTGTTATCATCATGGGCATCTTTCCATGTCAGTATGTAAATTTCATTTTTATTTTTTGGACAGTACCTTCATATTCATAATATAGACATGCCATCATTTATTTAACCAGTCCTCAACTGGTTTACTTTCAGGTTTTTTCCCCAAAATTTTGTCAGAGCTGCAGTAAATCATTGGTGCTCCTCTTTGTCTATAACTGCTCCACTGCGTGTCTAAGGATCTTCCTTTCAGTCGCGCTAGGTCTTCATTGTTGCGTGTGGGCAAAACATAGGCCGCTTAATTCTATAAAGTTCTTTCAGAATAAGCTCTTAGAGGACTAAAAAACCAGGGCTATCCCTTGGTAAAAACTGATGATCATTTTCCTTCAAAACTCAAGGGACTGTGTTTGCCCTCATCTTGGCTCTGCTGAGCCTCAATCCCCCTTCGCCTTCCTCTGCTCCACGGTCCCTCTCGCCTCCTCTCTTGCTCTCAGGGGCCACCTTGTATGATGCTTCAGGGAGAAAATGAAAGCCATGACTTTCTGGGTCAATTTCCTCCTTTCTCACTCTGATCCTACCACCAACCCTAACTAAAATTCTAAAATTCCCTCCTCTGCCAAAACAAAAGAGATGTCCCTTCTTCAGGAGAAAGTAGACTCCCTTTACCTGAGCATCTGTATCACTCTCTTTTAACTTTTTATATGAGTCTTACAGCATCATTCACACCAGATTTTTCTCAAATTGTGTTCTGAAAAATACTAATGGCCTGGACATATCAAAGGAGGCTCTGAGCGGGGGAAATGGTATCTATCTATCTAGGCATCCCTAGTGGCTCAGCAGTTAAAAAAAAAAAAAAAAAAGCCTGTCATGCAGGAGATGTGGGTTTGATCCCTGAGTCAGAAAGATCCCTTGAAGAAGGAAACGGCAACCCACTCCAGTATTCTTGTCTGGGAAAATCCTATGGTCCCAGAAGCCTGGTGGGCTTTGTCCATGGGGTCACAAAGAGTCAGGCAGGACTGAGCATGCATGCATTTATCTGTCTATCCAACCATCCACCTATCCATCCATCCATGTATCCATCCACCTGCCTATTTAACTATGGCCTACCTATCTATCTACCCATCCAACCATCCCTCCATCTGCCCCTCATCCAGGTGTTACATACACTTACCCATCCAGCCACTCACTAACTTTCTCTCATGTATCCTTCTATAGTCTTCAGTGATCAAATATGTTGGGAGCCTTCCTGCTTCCCCAGTCTACACACACCATCACATGTCCCTCACCCTGGCCACAGGGTGTAGTAGCATATTACAGGCTGTGCAGTGAAAATATAACTAACCAAAGCCTGTTTACTTTTACATTAACCAAATATTTCCCTAACTGAACTGAAGACAGACCCTCTTTCCCATGTATTTTTCCTTCACAGAATATGTCCTGAAACCAGGGTGCCATGCATAAAATTCAGGGAAGTGCTGAGCTGTATACTTCCTGAATAGAATTCCAAAGGCCATTGGCTGTTTCCTCCACCGTATTCCTGAGCCCTTGGAGCTTCAAATACAACCACAATGCACATATTACGCGCCAGCCACATTATACTCATGATTACAACTTTGTGCACTCCCTATCTTACCAATGAAAGAAGGGAGGCTTGGAGATTAATTCATTTGTCCCTGGTTAAATTGACAGTGAATGGCAGAGTTGGGGTTCAAACCAAGGTCTTCATGAATCTGGAGTCCATGATCTAAACCACACCATTTCTCTCCAAAAAGAACAAAAAACCAAAGGCTACACTTTCCCACTGAAGAGATCTTGCATCCTAGTCAATTTCTTCAGAGTGTCAGTTACCTAAAATCTTACCTGTCTTAGTTGATGAAGAGCTGAAAGTGTGCTTTAAGTCCAGAGGGTGAGATCAACAGCCCCTCTTCTTTGGTGGCACATTTATGAACAGATGCGAGACAGGAAATAGGTACCCTCCACCCCTGCCCCGGGGTGTCTGCAGACAGAACAAAGAGCAGGGTTTTGTGCCTGGCCAGCGTGCAGAGCCTATATAGCATGATTGCTGCCTGATGGTGCGAAATGGATTCAAGGCCCAGGTCCATCTGGTTTGTGTATCGTCAATGAGCTGTTAAAGTGTCAGGACTTAACTTCTCTGGATTCGAGGAAGTCTCATGAGGTTTTATTGAGCAGTTAAGATGGGTGTAAACCTCACTGGTTGGGCCCGCTTCTTCCCTATGAACTAAGAGACATGAACAGTTCAGAGGATGGAGAAGTGCAAGGTCAGAAATAAGAGGATGGAGCCCTCACCGCCCCAAATTAAAATGCTGTGGATTTGGAATTTGGGCTTCATTGATTATGCACCATCACAGAAATTCATTCTCTCCCCCTCGACCTCAGTACCTCCCTCCTCTGAGTGGTGGGGACAGTCACCTTGCCCAACTCCCAGAACTGTTTGGAAGTGACAGATAATGACAGTTGTCATGGCGTCTACAAATGGGAATGGTAGCCACTCACTTCCTTTTGTTTCCTCTCTCAGAAAGAATCAGATAGAACTACAGGGACCTCTTCCCTTGTTTCTGTTCACCCTCTCCCCTGGTCGGAATGAGGTAGTATTTCTATAGTTGGTGTTAGTTGCTCAGTTGTGCCGACTCTTTGCGACCCCATGGACTATAGCCCACGAGCTCGGTCCATGGGATACTCCAGGCAAGAATACTGGAGCGGGTGGGTGGCCATTCCCTTCTCCAGGGGATCTTCCTGACCCAGGGATCAAACTCAGATCTCCTGCATTGCAGGCAGAGTCACCAGGGAAGCCTAGTATTTTTATACATAAGCTTCTCAAGATTCTCAAGAATGACTTGCAGCTGCTTTGGATTCTATTCTGTTGGCTGGTTCTAAAAGTCCATCAGCCTTGGAAAGAATGTAAGAACATGGCCCCAGGCAGAGGAAAGGACAACAGGAAGTGTGCTGGTTTTAAAACACATTCGAAAATTCCTTGGCACACCTCTCATCAAAGGATGGAGCCTAATCCCCTTTCACTTGGATATGAGCCAGGCTTGGTGACTTGCTCCTAATGAACAGAATATGGCAAAGTGATGCCCTTTGACTTTTGAGGTGAGCTGGGCAGTCACTGCAGCTTCCTCCTGGCTCTCCTGCATGGGGCACTTGCCTTTGGACTTGTGAGACTTGACACATCTCTCCCTCTCCCTGCTCCATCACACCTTAGTTCTCCTGTATAATGACCTCATTTCCTCCTCCTGAAAATGGATCTCCTGTGTGGGATTATAGGTAGGGATGAAAATGGTCAAATAAATAATCACTCAAGCAGATAATTACAGATATCATATCTGCTGACATGGATATCTGCTCTTTTGTTGTTGTTCAGTATCTTATTTCCCCTTCCACCCAAAGCTCCCTACTTTCTTTGGGGAGCTGCTCCTTCTCCACACCATTTGGTTCCCAGCTAGGTCTGATGGTAATATCTGGCATACTTACATCCTTGGTCCCAAGGGTGAACATGTGACCCATTCTGGCCAATCATGTTGTTTACCCCTCTGGATGCACTGATTGGCTAAGGGATGGGCACATGACCCAAACAGAGCCAACTGGAGTTCCTTCTTGGAAACGCTGTGGCCAAAAGGAAATGGGAAGGATGTAAATATGGATGGAGCTGTCCGTCTGCACACATACTGTCTCCAGTTTATATGCCACATGGAGAAGAATCATTTTTTCAGGAGAAAAAAAAAATGTGGGTCAACACATTTCCACTCCAGTACCCTTGACTAGAAAATCTCATGGATGGAGAAGGCTTGTAGGCTGCAGTCCATGGGGTCGCGAAGAGTCAAACATGACTGAGCGACTTCACTTTCACTTTTTACCTTCATGCATTGTAGAGGGTAATGGCAACCCACTCCAGTACTCTTGCCTGGAGAATCCCAGGGATGGTGAAGCTTGGTGGGCTGCCATCTATGGGGTCGCACAGAGTCGAACACGACTGACGTGACTTAGCAGCAGCAGCAGCATATGAGAAATCAGCCAAACCAAGATTTGGGCACAGAGAGAGAATGAGAGCGATTTCAAGTCCCAAAGATCTGTGGGTAGCCCCATCTCTAGGACTTTGCTGACACATGAGCTAATATAGCATCTTTTTAAATTGAGCTGGCTTAACTTGGGTCTCTGTTACTCACAAAGTAAGAACTAACTCAAGCAGGAAATATATATAGAGTTATGAGAGGGCATAAAAGGGAAAACTGATGATGTCCACAAGGATCAAGAAGGCTCCACTGAGAAAGTGAATCTTGGCTGAAATGAGCAAGATGAATAGACTTCAGTTAGACCAAGAGTAGGGTCATGGGTTGAGAAGAGTGTTTTCCAGGTAGAGGATGTGACAAATGCTAGTGGCTGGAGTCAGGAGGAAGAGAAGTTGGGTCAAAGAAACAAAGAAGGTGAGTATGACTGGAAGGGAGAGGACGGAAACACTGCTGGCTTTCAGTGTAGGAGGGCTTTACTGAGAATCCTAAGAGCCTGAAACAGGCAACACTTGAAGCTCAGTAACCAACATGCCTGCCCCAGGAAACTTCTTTCTAACTCTCTCTCCATTATCTCTTACATCCAACCATGTCCTCAGGGCCTCTTCTTTGCAACCTCGTCTCTCTTCTCATCTTTTCAATCTTGATACCTCACCTCCTGTCTCTGGTCCACCTGAAGGAACCAAAAGCCCCTTCTTTTATTATGTGGGGCAGAAGGCTCTTAAACTTGAAGATGAACTAGAATCAGAATCACCCGGAGGGCTTGCGAAGACACAGATTCCTGGGAATCCTCCTCAGGGTTCTTGATCAGAAGGTCTGGGGTTGGGCCTGAGGATGTGTATTTCAGACGAGTTCCCAGGGGATGCTGATGCTGCCGGTCTCAGGACCAAATTTGGGTACCACTGATGCAGAGCAATTTTACTGCCCCTTCCCCTTATGGTATGGCCTCCTCTTCTTCAAAGGATCATCCCCTCCATCACAGATACATGGCATATCCTCAGTTTATTGATCTATAAAATGCAGATAAACAATGGCATCTAATTGGTAGGCTTATTTTATGTATGTAAATGGTTAGAGCCATGACTGATATTATTTAGGTGTTAGTGGTGATCAATTTGGCATTTTGTGTTTCTCAAAGATGGCCACAACAATACTTCCAATCTCCTGTGTTTGTCTCATAATGTTACCTTGATACTCCTCCCACTGAGTGTGGGGACTACATCTCTTTGAAGCTGGTGAACCTTTGTGACTTCTTCGACCAATAGTGTGGAAGAAGTGATGCTTGGGGATCTCTGAAGCTAGCTTGTGAGAGTATCGTGCAATTTCTCCTTATTCTCTTGAATGACTCATTCTTGGAATGAGCTGCCATATTGTGAGGAAGCTCAAAAGCCTACAGGGAGATGCCTCATGTTGATGTTCTGGCCTATAGCCCAGTTGTGGTCCCAGCCAACAGCCAGTATCAATTGCCAGACAGGTGAGTAAAAGCGCCCCATGATTCCAGCCCCCAGCCACTGGATCGCCCCCCAGTTGTCACACCTTCCAGCTGAGGCCCCAGATGTGATGGGCAGAGACGAGCTGTTCCCACTATGTTGCTGCTGTCGTTTAGTCGCTCAGTTGTGTCTGACTCTTTGCGACCCTGTGGACCATAGCCCGCCAGGCTCCTCTGTCCATGGGATTCTCCAAGCAAGAATGCTGGAGTGGGTTGCCATTTCCTCCTCCAGGGGATCTTCCCAATCCAGGGATGCCCTGTCCAAATTCCTGACCCACAGAATGAGTGAACATAAATAAAATGGCATTTTATGTCATTAAGTCTTGGTGTGGTTTGTGACACCTCAGTAGCAAGTGGAACAATTATTAATTGCTGTTATGTATTACATATCCCATGAGACAAATTGCCAAACAATAGCACTCCCCAAGAAAGCAGAAAGGGTTATCGTTGATTTTTGTTTTAAAAGATCTTTCCCCCTTTCTCCCATTTTATTTTGTTCATTGTGTTACCTTAGGTAAGTCACACAACCTCTCTGTGCCCTGGATCCTAATATGTAAATGAAGAACAATACTCCATCTTAGGAAAGAAAGGACCACAGAGATGAGAGGCAGGAGGATGCTCTGGGTAAAACTTGCTCTCCTGACCTTTGGTACTGACAGCTCATGAAGGAGAAGCCCCAGCCCTCTCCCTCCCATGGTCCCCCCAAATCAAAGTTGCAGCAAGAGGCTAGAGTTAGCTCCTGTGCAGAAACTCAACAGCTGTCCCAGCTTACATGGGAACGTCCTATGGTGGGGTCAGGGTGGGGATGCAGCTGCTAACCTTGCCCCCCTCCCTTCTTCCCCACCAGCCTGCTTGTTTTGGGGAATGAGAGCTTATCCGTTCCTTCTCCCTGGACTTGTCTGAACTCTGCCTCCTTTACTGGGCCTCTGTCCTCCAGGCTTGAGCTACCACTTAAGGAAACGTGGCCAGCCTTGCTTTTGTCCTTAAGTCTCCCCTGGCTTCAGCTCAGCTCCCAGGGACAGAGGGCAGAGGACTGGGGCAGGTGGGCAAGAAGAGTTTGCATGCCTCTGCTTGGGGATCTTGAGGTTTCTATCTGCCTGGAGTGACAAGGCCAGCATCCCTGGTGCCCTCTCTCTGCCATGCCTGGCTCTCTTCCTTGTCATCTGCTGCCATGTGTCCAGCCAGCCTGCCCACTTCTCCCTGCCTGTCTCTGATTCTGATCCTTTCCCAGATTCTGGTCCAGAATTTCCTTGGTGGGAGTGACCGCGGATGGTGGCTGCTCAGTGCAGGATTGTGAAACCCAAACCAAATGCTTCACTGTCAAGCCAATGGACTCTGCTGCTCTGACCCTGGGACCAGCCAGCTTAAAACCCTCTGAGGGCTCCTCATTCCTCTCAGGAACTGTCTCAGAGCCTACAAGTTCGTAGGGGTCCCACCAACCCCTTGCCCTCACCTTTTGCCTTGAGCCTCCATGCCATCAGGATTCCAGGCATCCTGACAGCCTTTCGGGTCCTTGAATACCACGTGACCCCAGACCCCAGCACTTTGTTCATACCCTTCTTTCTTTTTTGGTTGCTTTTCCCTCCATGAGTTCACTCTTCTGCTTTTGGGTCTCACTGCAAGTATCATTCCTGTTGGGAAGGCCCCAGGTCTCCACCTCCCCCCCAGCTCTGTCCTTGCACGTGCTCAGAGCGCTGCAGGCCTTCCGTCTTGTCAAGTTCACAGTCACACACTGAGCGTTGCATTGATGTCTGTTTGCACCGTTAGGTTTTTAGTCCTTTGGGGGCAGGACGCTTACTCAGGCTTCCCTTCATCTCCCCAGTAAATACAGCAGAGTGCTCGGTGAATCAGAAGTACTCACTCCATATCTGTGGATAAATGAAGGCACAAGCAGGCATAACCCTTTCTGGTGTGTGATCTTCCTCTTGGATTTTTGTTGGCATCAAAACCCTTCCAGAAAAGACAGAACAAGTGGCTTTTTACCTGCTGGTTTTTGCTCACTTTCATCCCAATAGGAACCTGCAGCCTCAGGAGAAGTTCAGGGCAACACGTCCTGGGCTTGTGTTTTGACTTTTCTCCTTATTATCTGTGTGACCTTGGACAAAGTACTTACTTCTTTATTTCTCATCTGTAAAATGGACTGGTAACATGGTTGTGTTTCTTTTTTCAAATTTTCAAAAAATTTGTTTGTTTATTTTGGCTGCACTGGGTCCCTGGCGCTGCACACAGGCTTTCTCTAGTTGCAGTGAGCAGCGGCTACTGTCTAGTTGTGGCACGTGGGCTTAGTTGCTCTGTGGCATGTGGAATCTTCCCAAACCAGGGGACCTATGTTGCCTGCATTGGCAGGTGGATTCTTAACCACTGGACCACCAGGAAGGTCCAACATAAGTGTTAATAGATGCACAGCACTGATGACTAAGTTGAGCCCAGAGTAAGGACCCTGAGTTTGATATTATTATGTCTATTTATTATTAGGAAAGACTGCCCTTTGCTAGCCTGTGCTGTCTCCATCTCCCTGCCCTGTCCACGAGCCATCACTGGCCCCCGTCCTGGTGTTCCCTCATCCCGGTTCCTCTGGATTTCAGAACTCCGTACACAGGAGCCTGGCCCTGGAGCGTGACGGTGACCCATGGACAATGCATCATGCCTGTCAGGGTCCTATTGCTTCAGCGGCTGGTGAGGCAGTGTCCTGCTGGGAGAGATAACTTCCCATAAAGATGGATGGTCTTCCACTCCTTGACAGCACTCCAACTGAGAGAGATCAGGGACCCTGCTGTGGGAGGGGAGGGGGGTTACATATTAAGTGGCCACTGGACCCAGGGTGGGGGGATGAGGAGGGGCATAGAGGCTTGGTTCATTTTGTATTAATAACACCCAGTCTTGCAGACTGACAGGCCCTCTCTCATTGTAGAGGTAATTGCGCAGTTGCTCAAGGATTTCTTTGCACACTGATGCACCCCAGGGTTTACAGGCATGCGTTCTGGGGTCAATAGCCTTAAGAATGAGTCCATGCTTTGCCATTGTACTGATCACTAAACTTGGATCCACTGAAACAGAAAGCAGCCACAGACCATAAGTAAAAGAATGGGTGCGCTCCAATAGAGCTCCAATAAAACTGCTCACGAGAGCATCAGTGGGGTTTGGCCTGAGGCCACAGTATTAGCAATGCCACAGACTGCTGGGAGGATTATACCAGATAACGTCTTAAAGTGTTTAAATGGTAGAGATGATAATGGTGACCTTAGTGATAACTATGTTGGTGGTGATGATGATGATGCTAATAATGGTGTCCTGGTGATGATGGTGATGCTGATAGTGAAGGCTGTGCTGAAGATGGTGGCAGGGATGATGATGGTGATGATGGTGGTAGTGCCGAAGGTGGTGATGATGGTAGTAATGGTGGTGGTGATGATGGTGATGGTGATGATGGTGGTAGTGATGGTGGTGGTGATGGTGGTGATGGTGGTAGTGATGATGGTGATGATGGTGGTGGTGATGATGGTGATGCTGATAGTGAAGGCTGTGCTGAAGATGGTGGCAGGGATGATGATGGTGATGATGGTGGTAGTGCCGAAGGTGGTGATGATGGTAGTGATGGTGGTGGTGATGATGGTGATGGTGATGATGGTGGTAGTGATGGTGGTGGTGATGGTGGTGATGGTGGTAGTGATGATGGTGATGATGGTGGTGGTGATGCTGGTGATGCTGATAGTGAAGGTTGTGCTGTAGATGGTGGCAGGGATGATGATGGTGATGATGGTGGTAGTGCCGAAGGTGGTGATGATGGTAGTAATGGTGGTGGTGATGATGGTGATGGTGATGATGGTGATGATAATGGTAGTGGTGATGATGGTGATGATGGCAGTAGTGATGGTGGTGGTGATGGTGGTAGTGATGATGGTGATGATGGTAGTGATGGTGGTGGTGATGGTGGTGATGGTGATGATGGTGATGATAATGGTAGTGGTGATGATGGTGATGATGGCAGTAGTGATGGTGGTGGTGATGGTGGTGATGGTGATGATGGTGGTAGTGATGGTGGTGATGATGGTGATGATAATGGTAGTGGTGATGATGGTGATGATGGCAGTAGTGATGGTGGTGGTGATGGTGGTGATGGTGGTAGTGATGATGGTGATGATGGTAGTGATGGTGGTGGTGATGGTGATGATAATGGTAGTGGTGATGATGGTGATGATGGCAGTAGTGATGGTGGTGGTGATGGTGGTGATGGTGGTGGTGATGGTGGTGATGGTAGTGATGGTGGTGGTGATGGTGATGATGATGTGATACCTCGGCAAAATTCATCCTCAGTCACTGTCATTGATGGCCAGAATACCAAGACCTATGTTGAAACATCGTTTTCATCACAGCCATCCCTGGTAGGACATGAGAATAACTTGATTGGTTATCTCAGCCTAGATAGGGCTTGGGGACCACACCCTAGGAGAGCAGGCCTGGAAATGAGAGGACCTGGTTCTCCTTTTGCACAGCCAGCGCTGATTCTTGTTTGTCCCTGGACAAATCAACCTCTGCCCCCTCGTCCAACTCTGTGCTTTCTTCTTCCTAAGCTGAGCAGGGTAGCCAAGGTGGAAGGGAACTCAGATTCAGTGAATTTGTAAATAACGTCTCTGACCACAGGTTTCCCTGAAGAGACCGTGACCACATTCGTGCTTCTTTAAGACACCGACTTCCATGCATTCACACATTTACCTTTTACACATTTGTGCATAGTGTGGTACCCAGCACATGGAAGGAGGCTAACGACTGTGTATTTTCCAAAATAATTAATAATAAGAGCTAACAAGGCATTCAGACTTACTCTACAGGGGCTTCTGTCACAGCTCAGATTGCTCAGGAAATAGACTCTGAGATGCAGGTCAGCAAACAAGAAGCTTAAGAAGAGGCTTTCAAGGTGGCACAGTGGTAAAGAATCCACCTGCTTATGCAGGACATGCAGAAGACATGGGTTCGAACCCTGAGTCAGAAAGATCCCTTGGAGTAGGACAAGGCAACCTACTCCACTATCCTTGCCTGGAAAACTCCATGGACAGAGGATCCTGGTGGGCTATAGTCCACGGGGTTGCAAAGAGTAGGGCACGGCCGAGCGACTAGCGTACACACTCAGAATCAACACCCGGAGAAGTGACCGGAAGGATCCAGGAGTCGGCAGAGGGAGAAGTTGGGCTGACAGTCTGAACGAAGTCGTCAGTCAACCTCACTGGGAGCCTAAAGCCAGGATAACCCCCAGAGCTTCTCCCACTGGGGAGAAGGACACACCTGCCCTGGGAAGATGGCACAGCCCTGGGCGAAGTAGCTCTTCTCCGAGCTGAGGCAACTGCCAGAAAGATTGACAGCTGAGGTTTAGCCAGTGACAGCGCTTCTAACAGTGAGGGAACAGGTTCTTCCTTCCTGAACTGAGACTTGGGACAGCACGCATATCGGCATCCAGCACAGATATCGCTATTGCTACTAAAAGTGAAGAAACCAACGCTCAGGGCGGCATCAGAAGCTGCTCAAGACGTCATCATTTGCAAGGGGAAGCACTAGGATTCAACTCTAAAGCTGTTGGATGTCCAATCAGTTTTGTTCTTGTTATGCTCAGAACTTGCCAGGAGACAAACTTCAGGGAGGCGTACTTGCCCACTTTATTGAGTAAAGGAGACAGCCCGGGAGGTTGCCCAGAGAGTCACGGAAGGGAGAGGAAACAGATAAAGAAATACATCAGCCAGAGGAGACATTCTGTTGAACAACGGTTGTTTCTGCCATTAAAATAATTAGCTGGTTAGGAAGGGTTATTCCCCAGAGGAATGGTAATGCTATCACCTACTTCTTCCTCGAGAACAGCTATTCTTTGTTTCCTTCAGAGAGGAAATTCAGAGTGAGTTGTGGTTAAGAACACTGACTCCCGACTATCAAAGACCTGGCTAGAAAGTTCCATGGCTCCCCTTTCTAGCTGTGTGACAATAGACAGATAACTTATCCTCTCTGAGTTTTCCACAATATTTGTAGATAGAGGTGGCATTGTTGTAGTGATCAAAAAGATCGAATAACAGACCTGTTTAAATTCCATGTACATTTTCAAGGAAATTGTTTCAGTTTCTGTATTTAAAAGGCACTCAGTGAAAGCAATGGCTCAACTTGAAATCATAAGGATGAAAAATTTTGTTTAACGCAATCATCTACCCTCATTTATGGCTTGAAGAGTTAGGGAATCTCTTGGCATTAACCCCATCAGTTTCCTGCTCATCCACCAACCCGGTTTTTTCATAATTCTTGTTTGGTGCATGGTACCTGACACTTGGCTCAGATCTCAACTCCCCCCAGTGTGTAGATGTCTGCCAAAAAGGAGTTTCAAATGTTAACTGATTCATCATTATACCTATGGTCATTTCATTCTACTTCCCTTGAGAACTTCCAAGGGAAGTCTTCGAAGACTTCCTGTGTGAGGAAGGAAGAGAGAGAAAGAGAAGGAGGGAAGTAAGGAGTAGGGATGAAGGAAGAAAGGAAAAGAGATGGGCACATGTTTTCTGGATGGACAAGGGGTTTCACCTGGAGCCACCATTTCCTGGCTATGTGACCCTAAGCACGTGACTGAATTCTTCCAGACCTCAGTTGCCTTACATATAAAATGAGAAGAAAATATTTAGTTTAGAAAACTGCCGACAGAGCTTAACAGATCCTACATGTCACGCCAAGTATGAGGGTCAACACAGAGCAGGCACTCAGCGTGATCCCACCTTCTTTATAATCAAGTTTTAAATATTAGCACAGCTCCTTTAAATAAAATAGCACCCAACAGCGGTTTCTCTGTACAGAAGTGGCTGCAGAATTTGCCGTGCCTCATGCAAAATGAAAATGAGGGGTGGGGGGGCGGTCCCTTATTCAAAAAATAACCCAGCCCAATTATGTTAAGTGAAATAAGTCAGAGAAAGACAAATACTGTATGACATCACTCATATGCAGAATTTAAAATATATAACAAACCAGTGAATACAAAGAAAAAAAGGAAGCAGACTCACAAACAGAGAGAGCAAACTAGTGCTTACCAGGTGGGAGAGGGAAAGGGGAGGGGCAAGATAGGCATAAGAGATTCAGAGGTACTAACTATTAGGCATAAAATAAACTACAAGGGCATACTGTACAACATAAGAAATGTAGCAAGTATTTTATAATAACTATAAATGGAGTATAACCTTTAAAGGTTATGAATCACCATAGCATACACTTGTAACCTATAATATTATGTATCAAATATACTCCAATAAAAAAACCCAGCCCAGGTATTGCAAATGCTACAAATGTAGAACAAGAAATGATGGGAATATCATCCCTGTTTCCTCTGCTCACTGTCACATAAGACTTCCCTTAATGAAACACAGCAAGTTATTAAAATTTTAAAGTGGTGGCAGTAGCACCTGAAGCCAGCCCCGACTCTGTAACACACCTGAGGTGCAAGCCTCTGGAACAGACTGCCAGGGGACGCCTTTTCCTGCTCTGTTCCTTCCCTGGCAGCCAGTCTCTGACTTCTGAGATGCAGGAGCTGACGCCATCTTTATCTCCAGTCCCTGGCAAAACCTTGCACCTAACACCCACAGTCATTTTAACTCTCACAAGCTCCTCGCGAGTTACAATTACTATCTCCAATTTACAGAGCGGGAACAATGAGGCAGAAAGAGGTGACAGGACTGAGCCCACAAACAAGCCCTTACTGAGAGTTCAGACTAGAATTCGCACCCTTGTCTCTTCAGCTCTGACCTCTGGGCAGCTCCCTTGTTCCCTTGAGCACAGACCTGCACACACGTGTAGCATGCCCAGACCCCACATCCTCACAAGCCCCCTCTCTAACCCCGTTCTGAACTTTTCAAAGACAATAAGCTCAAACACCAATACATTCAGTCGGTTCCCAAAATAACAAAGGACGCCCGTGGATACATCTGTGACTGACACAACATATTGGCTGGTTTCACTGTTAATTAATGCACAGAGGAATCATTAAATCAGATCAAATTCATTTTAAAAAGGTTCAGCTCTGCTCTCCTCTCCTTCCCATCATGAGGGCTGTGTGGATGGTCAAGGGGGAAGGGAAAGGGAACAGACACCGCGATTTAATTTTTCAAGTAACACTGTTCAAATAAAAATACATTTGTTCGAATGAGATTGCCCTGAAACAGCGTTTGCATTGATGGTTCTGGGAGTAATTCTATTAAGTCTGAGCAGATTTTTCATCGAGAGGCAGGAAAAGAGGGTGAGAGAGCGAGGGAGGGAAAGGACCGAAAGCTGAGTGTAACCTTATGGAATTGCAAAAATCAAATATTTTAACCCATTTTTATCTCGGGCTTCTCCACGAAAGTTGTTCACTGTTCTGCTGCCTCATGTGGGAGTCAGACACGTCTAAGTCAGCCTTCCCTTTGGCGAGACTGGGCTCTGGGGTTCAGCCGGGCAGCGGGCCACAGCTGGCCGACACGCCAAGGACTGTCTGCTGCACCAGGTAAGCTGGAAATCAGAGTGGCCCTGGGAATGTTTCTCTTCAGTGCTCCTGGACAGAAAAGCAGCTTGAGAAACACTTGTGCATGTGTATGTGTGTGTATACATGCACACATATATGGGTGCACACATATATTGGTACACACATATATGCACGCATACCCACATGCACATGGTCAGTATGCATACATGTATACATACATACACACTTGCATGTATTCAGTATGCTGCTGCTGCGTCCCTTCAGTCGTGTCCGACTCTGTGCGACCCCATAGTCGGCAGCCCACCAGGCTCCCCCGTCCCCGGTATTCTCCAGGCAAGAACACTGGAGCGGGTTGCCGTTTCCTTCTCCAATGCATGAAAGTGAAAAGTGAAAGTGAAGTCGCTCAGTTGTGGCCAACTCCTAGCGACCCCATGGACCGAAGCCTACCAGGCTCCTCTGTCCATGGGACTTTCCAGGCAAGAGTACTGGAGTGGGGTTCCAATGTATACAGTATATACAGGCACATAAATACACGGATACATACACATGAACATACCTATATACATATATGTATCACCTTTGGATGAGACTATGTGTATATATACATACATATCCAACATATATACACATTTGCATATGCATGTAATTTGCGCTCAGTCGTGCCTGACTCTGCGACCCCATGGACTGTAGCCTGCTAGGCTCCTCTGTTCAAGTGATTTCCCAGGCAAGAACACTGGAGTGAGTTGCCATTATGCATAAAACATACACATAGACATAGATATACACGCATGAATATACACACATGTATGTATATGCTTCGTACACATGTATACAATCATCTTTGGAGGAGACTATGTACGTGCTCACACATATGTATACACATGTGTATGTGTATATACAATGTAAGCAACATCAGGTAAGACTAATACATACACACACATCTTCATGTGTACATTGTCAGAGTCTGAAAAGTAAATTCAAGTGTCATTGCAGAGTAAACACATACTGGATACTGTGTCAGGGGCTACACAAACCTTAGCTCAGTAGATCCTCATACTAACTTGTCAGGTATGTTATATAGAAGGTGTTACTAGCTCCATTTTACAGATGAGCAAACTGAGAGTCACACAGGAGAAGGGAATTTTCCCAAAGCTACAACTGAGTGACTTAACTCTGGTCCTTAATCTTTGTTATATTTCTGAATCTGTTTACAAATTCCCAGGAGGTCTTTGAGGAAATCATGAAGTGCCTCTTTTCTCAGCTTTCTCATCTGTTCAATGGGAGGAAGGATTCCTGCTTGTCTCTAAATCAAGAAGCTGCGGGAGAAGCAGGTGGGACTCAGGAACCATCTCCTGATTTCTCCCCTAGTGAAGAGCTGTCCCCTTTTCCTTTGCTAAATATTAATTTCCTAGGGCTCTGATAACAAATGGCCACCTACGTGGCTTTTAAAAAAAACCCCAAAACTGGACTTCTCTGGTGGTCCGGTGGTTAAGAATCTTCCTGACAATGCATTGGACATGAGTTTGATCTCTGGTCTGGGAAGATTTCACATGTTTCGGGGCAACTAAGTCCATGTGCTACAAATGCTGAGCCCTCGCCGTAGACCCCAGGAGCCGCAACTACTGAAGCCCGGGCCCCAGAGCCCGTGCTGTGCAGCGAGAGAGGCCGCTGCGATGGGCAGCCTGTGCGCCTCAGCTGGAGAGCCGCCCCTGCTCGCCACAATGAGAGAAAGGCCGCGCGTAGCAGTGGCCAAAACTAGACCAAGAAACAGACAAAGTTTTCAAAATACATAGTTAAAAGAACCCCACATTTATTCTTCCACGTTTCTGCAGGGCAGGAGTCTGAAATTAAGGCATCGGCAGGGTCACGCTCCCTCCAAAGACCCCGGGAGAGAATTCCTCCTCATCTCTTCCAGTTTCTGGCGGCCCCAGGTGTCCCTTGACTTGTGGCTGCATCATTCCACCCCATGCTCCCGTCTTCACACGAGCGTCTTCCCTCTGCATCCTCCCCTCTCCCCTTCTCAGGATACTTGCTATTGGATTCCGGGTCCACCTGACTGACCCCCGATGATCTCATCTCAAGACCCTTAACTTAATTTCATCTGCAGAGACCTTTGTTTCTAAATAAAGTCGCATTCATAGGTGGGTAGACACATCGTTGGAAAGCCTGCCATCCAACCCACTGGATTCTCAGAGAATTCTCTCTCCTTTTCGAATCTTCCTTTCCCCATTGCCCATATTACCTTTCAACATGCTGTATATATTTAATCTATTTTTCTTATTGAATGTCTATCACTCCCTACTAAAATATAAGCTCCTGGAAGACAAAGAAGGTGGTCTGTTGTGCTCACTGGTGCATCTCAAGAGCTTATAATAGTGCTGGCATTCACTAGACGCTTAGAATGTATCAGCTGCCTTTTATTATTATTAGTTCTTTATGCATCTGATCCCTTAACTCTAACACAAGGAAAACAAAGCCAGGGCCTCCATCTTCTTTCTCATCGTACCTGTTGTTTGACATGCAGGAGGCATCCAATTAAACTGTATGAAATAGTTGCCATCTTTATGGTGCTCTAAGTATCAGACCTTATTGTAAGGACTTTATATGTGGTGCATCATTTAATCTTCACAACAATCCTTTGTGAAGCGTATCATCAGTACACCCATTTTACAGAAGAACAAACTGAGGTCCAGAGAGGTAAAGTCACCTGCCCAAGTCTATTACTGTTGTTAGTCACTAAGTCATGTCTGACTCTTTTGCAACCCCGTGGACTGTAGCCCACCAGGCTTCTCTGTCCATGGGATTTCCCAGGAAAGAATACTGGAGTGGGTTGCTAGTTCCTTCTCCAGGGGAGTCTTCCCAACCCAGGGATCACTTCCATAAGTTCTAATATCTATTCTTAAAAAAATAACATACATATACCTACATATATGCATGCGACATGAATATATACCCATGCAATCACCTTTGGAGGAGATTATATACAGATATAAACACACAAATACATATACAATGTATGTAGACATAAAAACATGTGCCCAACATCTGGCCAGTGGGAGGGACAGATGGCTCAGTCATTTCATGGCAGGTTGATACCCAGGCTGGACCAGCTGATGGGAATCTCCAACATGAGATAAATAAACTAGGAAGCCAAGCCCTCTATTTACTGGGCTGTCTGGAGCACATGTACACTTATTTGCTATATGCCACTATTGTTTTTCCCAGTGTGGTCCACTAAGAAAATTTCTCCAGGTGCCCACCTAGTGGGTGGAGTGTACTTTCCTACATCAGGGCTGTAGTGGCATGTGGCATCCAGAGTAAGTAGAAATTGGAGACCCCTGATGTCACAAGTGACATTTGAAGTCAGCCACTTCTTTGGACTATGTCAAAAAATGATGCTGAAAAGGGCCCACAAAGAACTATGGAAAGGACTGGGGAGGAAGGGTCTTTGTGGAGGAAAGAGAAACTGGATCCCATGCAAAATTCACCAATAGCAGTCCTCAAGATTAAGATTATTGGGAACTCTCTTTACTGGATGGTTTGGAGACAGCTGCTCAATGTCACACCTCAGGTACTTCCCTTAAGGCAGGTACAAGAAAGGTTTAGAAATAACAGATGCCAGGGAGATGAAGGGAAGATGATCAGTCTTCATGAAGCCCCTACTGTGTGCCAATCTTGTGGAGAGCTTAGCAACCATTTAACATCATTCACTCTGGTGAATTTTTTTTTAGCTCTGGCTGCACATGAGAACGGGAGAAGGCAATGGCACCCCACTCCAGTACTCTTGCCTAGCAAATCCCATGGACGGAGGAACCTGGTAGGCTGCAGTCCATGGGGTCGCTAGGAGTCGGACACGACTGAGCGACTTCACTTTCACTTTTCACTTTCATGCATTGGAAAAGGAAATGGCAACCCACTCCAGTGTTCTTGCCTGGGGAGTCCCATGGACTGAGGAGCCTGGTGGGCTACGATCCACGGGGCTGCAAAGAGTTGGACACGACTGAGAGCTCATGCACGCACGTAAGAATCGTCCAAGGGAGTTTTAAAAGGATACAGGACATCACAGAGCAGCGAGCTGAGTCCTGTGATGACCTAGATGGATGGGATGGGGTGGGGCGTGAGGGAGGCTCACGAGGAAGGGGGTATATGTAAACTTATAGCTGGCTCACAATGCCATACAGCAGAAACTAACACAACACTGTCAAGCAACTATATTCCAGGAAAAAAAAAAAAAAAAGATTCCGGATGCCCAAGACCCAACAGCAGAGACGCTGCATCCTCTGGCCTTGACCTGCCATGACAAAGGTCTATTTCAGAAACACCTCGAATGACTGCTATGAGACTGGAGTTAAGAATCAGCTGGTTGATTCTTCGCAACAGCCCCCCAAGGATGACACTATTTATACCTGCATTTTAGAGATGATGAAACCGAGGTTCCGAATGGCTAAGAATCAAAGCCAAGGCCGCACAGCTAGCATGTGACAGACCTGGGATCTGTGCCTGCCTGGGGGTGTCCGACTCCAAATCCGGTGCTCTTTCTACTGCCAATGTGGCAGGGCGAGCTGGCCCTCTAGACACCTTCTATTTCACTCCCAGTGGCCATCAGTCACGTAGACCTGGAAGGATCAATGCCGTCAGAGTCCAGGTGGCCTCTATCCAAACACTCCTTCCCAGAGGAACGAGCTTCAGGGACTCTACCTTGCACAACCCAGGCTGGACTCCTAAACCCTGAAGTAATGATGGAGGTGGGCTGGATCAAAAGCAGGAGATGAACTCAGGGTCTGCAGTTTATCCTTGTCTCTTTTTTGATCCCAGTAATACGCTTCTCCAAGATCTTCAACTGTTGTTGTTGTGGTTTAGCCACTAAGTTGTGTCCGACTGGTTTGCAACCCCCATGGACTGCCTCGGGCTCCTCTGTCCACGGGATCCCCAGGCAAGAATACTGGAGCGACTTGTCGTTTCCTCCTCCAGAGGATCTTCCCAACCCAGGGACAGAAGCTGTGTCTCCTGCACTGGCAGGTGCCTTCTTGACCACCGAGCCCCCAGGAAAGCCTTCTTCAACTTACTTCTAGAGAAAGAGGAAACATGCAGGTTCCCACAAGGAGTCTCAGGCTCCTGATGGGGAAAGAGGCCACTTCGTTTCCCTGTCTCTTTACTGCCTTAATTAGCCATTTGGTGACCCGATGGTCTCTTTAATATGCATCCAGCACCGGTCCTGAACTATGGGAGGTGTCTGTTGAACAAGAGTCAGTCCGACTGTCAATACCGCTGTCCAGCAGGCTGATCCAGGCTCGGTGCTGACCTGCAATGAGATCATTGAGTCATCTGTCCTCTTCCCCCGGCCAAAGTGTTGGTGGCGTGTGGAGCACAGCTGAGGTGACAGTGTCGAGGCCGTTGGGCGGCTGACTTCAAACCAGAGGCCCAGCACAGCAAACAACAGGGAGAAAACAGAGAAGGCACTGTCCAAGTTAAACTACAGCAAAGCCAGAGGAAGACTGAAAGTCAACAAGTCAGGACAAGAGGAGGATCTCTGGGGCACTCAGTGGGTGACAGGACCTGGGGTTAACCCTGTCTGCACGGTTGGCCTATGGGGGCACAGAAATTTCCCCTGTTTACCAAATTATTAGGGTGTGTAACACATCCAGAGAAACAACTACCCTAAGGTTTGAGACAACTGAAAAATCACTGTACTCTAATGAGGTGACATGGCTAAAAAGGCCTCAAAAGTATCTGGTGGATGCATTAATAAAGGTATACTGACTGCAATAAAGGAGGTGATTTATTCATTTCCTGAGTATTAATTGAGCATCTATTATGGGCCATGGGTTATTCAAGTTGCTGGAGATAGTTTAGGAAACAAACAAAAAATCCCCCCCACGAATCCCTGCTCTTGTGGAGCTTTCAAAGCACTGAAAACAGATATTAAAAGAATAATGACTAAGCTGTATTGTATTTTAGAATGTGCAATAAAGAGACATACATGAAAGGAAGGTGTTATGGAGTTGGGAAGTGGTATGTGGTTTTAAATGGGGTAATAAGGAAAGATGCCTATGAGAAGGTGATATTTGAGTAAAAGTCCTGAAAGAGTTGAAAGAGCAAGAGAGAGAGTACACAGATATCAGTGGGAAGAGACTTCCAGGCAGAGGGAACAGCCAGTGCAAAGGGCCTGAGGTGGGAGTGCATTTGGACTATTTGATGAATTGCAAGGAGGCTATTGAAACAGTGGAGTGAAATGAGGGAGGGGCCAGTGGGAGAAGAAATGGGAGGAATAATGCAGGCCAGGGTCTGCAGGGCCTTGTGGACCAGGGAGCCGACTTTACCTTCCATTCTGAGGGACGCAGGGAGTTATGGGAGGGTTCTGGCCAGAGGAGTGACATGGTCTGATGTAGGTTTCAGCAGAATCCCTCTGGCTGCTTTTTGGAGGATAGAATGTAGGAGGCAGAGGCAGAAGGTGGGAGACCAGTTAGGAGATTTCTAGATGGGTTTCCCTAACGTGAGATGGCTTGAAGGACAGCAGTAGTGTCAGTCGCTCAGTCGTGTCTGACTCTTTGCAATCCCACGGACTGTAACCCGCCAGGCTCCTCTGTCCATGGGGTTCTCCAGGCAAGAATACTGGAATGGGTTACCATTCCCTTCTCCAGGGGATCTTCCCAACCCAGGGATTGAACCTGGGTCTCTCGCATTGCAGGAAGATTCTTTACCATCTGAGCCACAAGGATATCTGTATCTTTATCTGTACATCATCTATGTTTCTCTTTATATGCTCTCTCTATGTATAATTGTATATGAAAATCCAATGGATAGATGAGATAGATGGATAGACTTCACATATATAGAGAAGTATTTAGATACTATTTACTTGGAGATTCATCTGTCAATCTATTGTTAGGCCAATATATTGATAGATGGATAGGTCAATAGCCTGATAGTTCAGTAGATTGATAGACTTGTACTGGTGCTCATGCTCAGTTGCTAATTTGTGTCCGACTCTTTGCAACCCCGTGGACCATAGCCCGCCAGGATCCTCTGTCTATGGGGTTCTCCAGGCAAGAATACTGGATGGGTTGCCATTTCTTTCTCCAGGGGATCTTCCCGATCCAGGGATGTAACCTGTATCTCCTGCGCTGGCAGGTGGATTCTTTACCACTGAGCCACCTGGGAAGCCCTGCTAGGCTCCATATATCAGTATAATGATGTTCATAGGAAGAGTAGTGATAGACACATTTGCAGAAGGCTTACTCTGTTCCAAGCATCTGTTAAGTGCTAATTTCTCTGAATTTTCTCAGCCACATGATGACGTTAACATCTTGCTGTCATAGCTACTCAGGGCCACCCACCAACAAGGCTGGATTTCTACATACTAGCTGCATCATGTCCCATGCAGATGCTCAGAACTGTCTAGAAAATGGACCGTTTGACTCAATGGCCTTACTTCTCTGAGGCCCCTCTTGGTCCCGAATTTCTTCCTCCCTGAACAGGCTGTGCCTTTGGACTCCACGGGTGCCTTTAATCTTATCGAGCCCTTTCCCCTCACTTTGCTGGCTGTCACGTTTGTTATGCTAGGATAAACTTTCGGCCGATGTAGCACATACTCTGGGGTCAATGCCCTGTGCTATCTCAGGGATAGTTCAAATATTTGTGGCCTTGTCAACCTCCATCTCACTGGACGTGTGTCGTGGTGGAGTGGGAGGGGAGTTTTACTCCTGGAGACCAGCATGAGCCAGTGCCCAGTGGGCAAGAGGCCCTTCATGGGAGACCATGGAAGGCATGTGATAAATACACTGGGTCTTGGCTCCAGGTTGAAAGAAGCTGGCTGTCGAGAAGAAAGAGGATGCTAGTGTTGATTGACCATCTCTTTTGTGCTCACTTCTTTCACACACATTGCAAACTGTGATCTTCACAAAGGCACTAAAACAAAGGGATTTTAATGACCATTTCATTGACTGGAAAACTGAGTCCGAGAGAGCTGAACAGCTATGACAAAGGTTCTTAAAATTACTTGTGTATGTGACTCTTCAGCGGTATGGTAAGTCTAGGAACGCCTTTTCAGAATTGTGCTTTAAAATCCCTGAAATAAAATATATAGGGATCTTCCCTGGTGGTCCAGTGGTTAGGACACTGTGCTTCTGCAGGGGGCACGGGCTTGACCCCTGGTTGAGGAGCTAAGATCTCTCATGTCATAGCTTGGCCGAAAAAATAAAAATCTAAAAAACAAAAATTAAAAAAGAAAAACATAAGGTTACAAAGGACAACCACTGCAAACAGAAAAAGAGATATAGTCATACTTGTATTTCTTTATCAATTCTTGAAATAAATCATAGCGGCAGTTCTAATAACAACCCCGGTGGCAGAAGTGTCATGCCACTAAGGAATGCTGAATTCACTGTGACTCCTGTAAGCCAATATGGGTGATTGCTACTGGGGACCACGCGGTAGGGGCTGCGGATCCTGCCACGTGTCTTACCTGCAATCATGCTCAATTGCAGTTCAAGGTCAGTGACAACAACAAAGATGTGATATACTTTTCTGCTGACCCAGTTCAGAGAAGCTTTGAATTCCAGCATGGGGCCCTTGGGGGTCTGGGGCCCCAGAGTGAGGAGCCCCGAGCTGGTGAGGAGGGTTTGGGGAAAGGGCACCCAGTTGTGCCAGGCTCCAGAGACACACTCAACCACGGCGAGGTTCTCGTCCCGAAACCCCCGTCTCCCCACGTTGCGTCCTCTAGCTTTGTCCCCATGTGAGCCAGTTAGCCATGACCGGTGGCTGGGAGGGCAGAAAGAGCGCCTGCCTTTGAAACACTGGGCTCCCTTTGATGTGCAGATTCCACCAAGGTCCTTCCTGGAGTTGGGCAAATCTCAGCTGCCTACTCTTATCCCTCCCTTCGTGAACATTCCCCGGAACAGTTCAAAGACCTCTCTTGCACTGTTTCTGTAGCTTTTCTTGTTTTGGCTTCTTGGGCTGGCTAAACTGGTGGTCCAGTGGGCGGGACATGGACTTTTTCCCTCTTTTTTTTTTTTGGCTGCACTGAGTCTTTGTCGCAGCCAGGAGGCTCCTCACTGCAGCGCGCGGGCTTCTCTAATTGTGGCGGGCAGGCTTAGTTGCCCCTTGAGAGGTGGGATCTTAGTTCCCCGACCAGGGATTGAACTCATGTGTCCCCTGCATTGGAAGATGGATTCTTAACCACTGGACCTCCAGTGGACACAGACTTCTGGAGAGAACTTAAGAGTTTAAAGAAGGTATAGTTGTCAGGTAGTTCTTATTGCAGGCCAGGTTGAAGAAACTAAGGAGCCTTGTTCAAGGAAAATAGAAATATGATGAAAATGTAGCTGCTTACTGGCTAAGCCATCAGGGCTGTTGGACATATGCAGGGTTGAGCTGAAATTCCTTACTGGTTAGGTATAACTTTGGTGAAGTCACTTAAGCTTTCTAAACCTCTCTTTATTGATGGGGAAACTGAGGCAGGCTCAGAGAAGCTAAGTAACTTGATTAAGGCCACAGAGCCCTAAGATGATGCTGGGATTAGAATACAGGTTTATCTGACTATAGAGACAATGAGCGACTTGGGAAAGAAGGGAGGCAGCCCCTTAGCCCCAGCAGCAACAAGGATAATAACAATAACCAGAACAAAAGCAAAGGTTCATTAGGGAGCAGGGACTCCCTGCCGGGTACAGCACTGGGAATTTGCACTTGTTTTCTTGAATCTTCCTAAGGACACTGCAAAGTAGGGATGATCCCTTACTTTCTACAAATGAGAAGCCTAGAAGATCAGAGAGGTGATGTGACTTTTCCAAAGTCACACAGCTGCGGATGGCAGAACTCAGGTCTGGCTGAACCAGAACCCTTTCTTCAACCAGTCTCCAAAAGCCAGGTCCCCAGGGTCCCTCTTGGAGTCAGGGAACTATTATTTCCACGACAGAACTCTATAAACAGTTCCACTCTGAATGAACTGACAGTGGCAATTGGTCCCCTGAGATCAAAGTCAACACTGGCCACCCGGAGGGTATCGAATGAGGGAAGGGACTCTGAATTTTGGAACAGGCTGAAGGAAGAGAAAGCCATGACGGGCCAGCAGTTCTTTTGGAAGGGGAAGCCATTTAGCAGCCTAGCAGGCTTTCCAGGGCTGGCTGGGGCTGTAGGAACGACATGAGACTGTGACTTGTATCCAAGCTGACCTCAAGGCTGCAAGATGGGATGGTTGCTGCCTGAAATATTCTCCAACTGAGAGCCATGAGCATCGCAGAAGCCTGGCAGTATCTCCATCACCCCCTTCCTATATCCAAAATGCCACAAACTTGAGCTCAGGACGATTCCAGCGTCATGCTCCAGGGGCATCACGGGACCTGGGCTTAGGGGCTGACATTCCAGGCAAGAGGCCGAGTCCTGTCTATTTCCCTGGCCTCCCTCGCAACCCAGAGCTCACATCTGCAGCCCATCTGGCTGGGTTGAGAAGCCCAGTCCACCGTCAGGGGAAAGGAAGTCTCTCTGCGGGTATTTCAGGCCTGACCTGGACAGCCTCACCCCCTCCTCCTCGGCCAAGATCAGTGGAGAAACTCAGCCCAGTGGGCTGCTTGTCAGGGAGGCTGCTGGCCTTGACTTTCAGATTCCTGAGTCATCTCTCCTTGGGCCCATCCTCTGCCTGACTTCCTTGCAGCGGCCTTTGATGAACAGATGAGATAATGGACACGCTTTGAAAAAGATGAAACACCAAACGAAAGGTTGTGCTGGCCACGGCAATGAGTACAACAGATTGGCTAAACCTTGGACTTCCTTCCTGTCCGGGGCAAAGACTGCTCCCAATTTCTGTATCTCTAGGACAGCCGACTTGCACAGTGAGCCCTCCTCCCCCCACCCCCACCCACC
>SJYQ01093173.1:360796-416671 GCA_006410935.1 Redunca redunca
ACCCACCTCCCTTAGAGAGAGATGCAACTCCCTAGCCATTAGAGCACATTACATCCATCAACTGGGAGAATCATCACAACAGTCGTGAGCAAGGGGTATGAATTCACCCACTTTACAGACAAGGAGACTGAGGCATAGAGAATTCAAACATGCCCAGGATCATACAGCTACTTGGGATTGACCCAGGATTTCAACCTAGACCTATTCATTCCAATGGAGACTTACAAAACGTAAGGGGTTTGTGTACGATGTCTTCAGTTAGAATGAAATATAATACATCAATAGGAGCAAGAAACATGGGGTTTTGCAAAAAGATGTCCCTCCCAGCTCCTCCAAATCTGCAGAAAAGATGACTTTTTCCCCTCACTGCAGCTGGGGCTCTTGGCATGAGATGTATTGGGCGGTGGTCCCTCTGCAGGGAGATGAGAGATTATAGGATCGTGCAATTGGAAGGGAACTTGATG
Organism: Redunca redunca; assembly: GCA_006410935.1. Taxonomy (NCBI): domain Eukaryota; kingdom Metazoa; phylum Chordata; class Mammalia; order Artiodactyla; family Bovidae; genus Redunca; species Redunca redunca. Next base: position 361,261 of record SJYQ01093173.1, read on the forward strand.
GTCATTTAGGGACAGCATCCCCTCCGCTATAGCAGTGCCAAGAGGCTATCTGGCCAATACTCAGACACTTGCAGAGATAGGGAACTTCTTCCTAAAAAGTGGCCTATTTCTGTTCTCATGCAGCTCACAGTCACCTAAGCAAATTAACAGACTCTGTTGAAATACCCAGTGTGTTCTTTCTACTACTCAGAGATGAACGAGGAAGTAGGTAGACATGTATCCACAGTTACATTGTGATAGCAAAATATTTGAACCAACCTATAGGGCCCCCAATAGGCAAGTGGATGCATAAAACGTAGGATACAGTCCTTTGATGGAACATTATAGAGTCACGAAAAAGGGTGCACTCAAGTCTAAACAAATCTCTATGGATAAATCTCAGAAACACAACTGTGAATGAACAGACTGGCTGTTGAGTGTTTCATAGACTTTTGCAGAGTGTATGCAGAGTTTGCAGAGTACTATGCATGTTTAAAAAAAGCTAACACAAATAAGCTATACATTTTCTATGTGAATAGATGCATGCAAAGGTATTCGCAAGGGCTATGGAGGACTTCCCTGGTGGCTCAGACGGTAAAGCGTCTGTCTACGATTCGGGAGACACAGGTTCGATCCCTGGGTTGGGAAGATCCCTTGGAGAAGGAAATAGCAGTCTACTCCAGTACTATTGCCTGGAAAATCCTATGGACAGAGGACCCTCCAGTCGATAGAGTCTCAAAGAGTTGGACACGACTGAGCGACTTCACATTCACGTTCATGGAGGTAATTAACTGACAACAGTGGTTCTCTCTGGCTGGGAGGGGAGAAAAAAAGGCTCTAAATTAATTTGCAGAGTTAAATGATGTTCTTAAGGGCAGTATATTACTGTAGAGTGTAGGTAATTAACATTTCCTTGAAAGTCTTTAAAGGGAAGTTCTTCTCGTTATCACATTGTACTGCCCTATCTCAGGCTTCTCCAGTTTGACCTATCTCCCTCGACGCAACCCCAAACATACGTGATGGTAGGGTCTGCATTTATCCTCCATCCAAAATCACCATTCCTACAACCCTTGATCCTTTGCCTGTTTCCAAGCTCCTTATTTCACCGTGTTTTCTCTCCCCGTACATGTTTCTATTTCTCCTTCTCTCCTCCTTCCATCCTTCCTTATTCCTCTCCCTCCCTCCTATGCTATTTTTTGTTAAAGATTTTTTTGATGTGGACCATTTTTTCTACTCTTTACTGAATTTGTTATAATATTGCTTCTGCTTTATGTTTCTGGTTTTTTGGCCGTGAGCCATGCGGGATCTTAGACCCCTGACCAGAGATCGAACTTGCACTCCCTGAATTGGAAGGTGAAGTCTTAACCACTGGACCTCCAGGAAAGTCCCCCTCCTATGGTCTCTGAAAGTAAAGAATTTAAAACAGAAAGAAGGAAATAAGATCCAGCCATATTCCTATCATCCACAATGAACTGTTATGCATCTGTTGGTATCTTTTCCAAATATTCTTTTTTTTATATTTACAGTTTAAAATTACTTGATAATACATGAACTACTAGTTCTTAAATACAACTGGAGCATCTCAGTACAGCTAAATCCCCATTATGCTCCCAGCCCTACACACATATTATCATGAACTTAGAATATATACTCCCACCTAAATTTAATTTTTACATACTTATATATGAATGCTTAAAAATATAGAGGACTTCTTGGGCATGTAATTTCTTAAATGGGATATGAATCACTTCATGGCCAGAATTCTCTCTTCAAATCAAGTTTTTGAGAACACTCTCTGTGGATACTTAGAGCTCAGGTTCACCTGCTTTGATTTCAGTCTTAAAACACGTGCAAGTATGTTATCTGTATCCAGTCGGTGGGCATCTAAGTTGACTCCAGTGTCTTCTATCACAAATAATTCCATAATGACATTACATACCTGTATATGTCTCCTTGTGTGCAAGTGTAATAGTTTCTCGGAGGGTGATACTACCTCTTCCTTGAGAAGTGACATGCGCTCTTTTTCCTAACAAGGGTGTTTAGCACTGAATCCAGTCTACTAAATGTGGTCCCATCAGAGCAGTCAATGAAGATTTATTGGAGAACTCATTAGGGGCCACAGTTCTAGGCATAGAGAGAGAATACAAAACAAACATTACCCCCTACCTACTTAGAGTTTATCATCTCACCTCAGAGACCAACGGTAAGCAAATATTCCAGGTTGTTAAGTAAACATAAATGTGCAATACTCTGTGAAGAAGAATGAGGCAACAGGAGCAATGACAGGGGACCCAGCCCTAGACCAAGATCAGGGAAGGCTTCCTGGAGGAGGTGACGCTTAACTGTATTCCAAAGGAGGGATGAGTGGAGAGCAGGATGGTAGACAAACATTTCAGCAAAGGAGCTTGTATGCACGCTAAGTTGCTTCAGTTATGTCTAACTCTTTTCAATCCCATGGACTGTGGCCCACCAAGCTCCTCTGTCCATGGGATTTCCCAGGCAAGCATACTGGAGTGGATTGCCATGCCCTCTTCCAGGGGATCTTCCTGACCCAGGAATTGAACTTGTGTCTCTTATGTATCCTGCATTGACAGGCAGGATCTTTACCACTAGTGCCACCTGGGAAGCCTCAGCAGAGGAGAATTAGAAGTAAATGTGAACAAGATGAGTCTGTTCCTACCTCAGGATCTTTGCACTGACTATGTTCTCTGGTTATACTTTTCAGCCAGTTCCTTTATGAGATCCTGGAAGCTTTGTGACTCCCCCACATTTGTGGTTTGTGTGACTCTGGCTCTCTCCTTGCATTGATTCTTCCTGTAAGTCGACCACCCAATTTCCCCTTCTTGGTTCCTTTGAGGAAGAGAAAGGTGAGGAACTGCTCTTTGTTGCTAGGCCTGGTCAAGAGAATCCCTATTAAAGCACATGAGGCTCACAGCTTCAAGCATGGACTCTGGAGCCAGACTACTTGGATGCAAAGCCCAGGTTTTTTTTTTCACTTTCCAGCTGTGTGACCTCTGGCAAGCAAACTTCCATTTCGAGCAGGCTGTAAAAATAGGGATTTAAAAATGAACCTATCTATGAAACAGAAACAAAATCAGGGACATAGAGAATAGGCTGGTGGTTGTCAAGGAGGAAGGGGAGGGAGAGGATCGGAGTTGGGGTTTGGGGTTAGCAGATGCAAACTCTTATCTACAGAATGGGATAAATAGCAAGGTCCGACTGTATGGCACAGGGAACTATATTCGGCATCGAGTGATTAACCTTAATGGGAAAGAATATGAAAAACAATGTGTATACATGTATGACTGAGTCACTTTGCTATATAGCGGTAATTAACACAGCATTGTAATTCAACTATACTTCAGTTAGAAAATAAATCAAAAACAACAGGGATGAAGGGACTTCCCTGGTTGGGACTCTGCACTTTCAATGCAGGGGGCTTGGGTTCCGTTCCTAGTTGGAGAACTACAGTCCTGCAAGCTACGTGGCTGCAGTCAAAAAAAAAAAAAANTGTCTCTCGTCCACCTTATCTCCTGTTCCTCCCCAATGGCTGAGGTTCAAGAACCACAGGCAGCCTTGTGCTCCCTTCTAATTTTAAACTTGCCCTCCGAGGCGCTCTCCCCTTCCGCCTTAAGGTTCCAGGAAAGGCCAGGGGGTGTCAGAGGTCCCTGTTGACCCGCTGAGTCAGCAGAGGCTGAAGGCATCCTTCTGAAGTTCCCAGGAAGGGAGTCTGGAGCTGGGGAGCCTGGGTGAGGCCATTTTGCAGCGCCTGCTCCCACGAGAACTGAGTTCTGTGTGGAGTAGATGTGTGTGTGCTGTGCTCCATCTCTGAGTCGTGTCCGACTCTTTGGGACCCCGTGGAATGTAGCCCACCAGGCTCCTCTGTCTGTGGGGTTCTCTAGGCAAGAATACTGGAGAGGGTTGCCATTTCCTCCTCCAGAGGATCTTCTCAACCCAGGGACTGAACCCGCATCTCCTGCCTTGGCAAGCGGGTTCTTGACCACTGAGCCACCTGGGAAGTAGATGCCTAGATTTCAATCCTTAGGTCTGCCTAAGTCCAAATCCTGACTTTTTGCAAAACGTTGGGCTATCTTTGGAAGAAGATCAAAGAAGTCTTTTAGCCTAGATTACGGAAGCGACCTTGGCCGCTATAATTAACTACAAGGCTCCTGAAGTCTTTTTAGGTACGGTGCCATTATAGACATTCATTATATTAATAAACACAACATTCTAGACGTCCCCTTCTTCCTCTTCTTAATCACGCCATCCTTCTGTGAAACTGTCATCCCCCATTTTTCCTTCCTTGTCCGACTCTTCACTCCTCTTCCTCAGCTCTCCTCCTCAGCTTGAGGATGTCCCAGGGTTGACCTCAGATCATCCGTCAGCTTTGAATGGGCCTCCTCCCTATGTCTCAAAGCCATCAACACCCCTATGTGTCCCTTCATCCCAGCACCTCAAGGTGGGGACATCCAAAAGGGAGCTTATCACCTTGCCCCAAACCTGCTCTTACCTCTCATCCATGGTGTGATCAGCCATGCACTCAATCAAACTAGAAAAATCTTGGGGTCCTGCTCAACTTCATCTCCTTCCACACTCGCCCCACCTAACCAGTCATTCATCCGGTGACTTCTACTTCCCAAGGAATCCCCAAGCCCATTGTTGCCCTGCATCCCCGTGAACACAGCACGTGCAAGTGAATGAGCAGGAGAATGACAGTGTGCACACATGGCTTTTGGAAACCAGCCCGGGCTGGGCCTTCAGTGTCTGTCTTTGGTTTCTGTGCACGTGGAGACACAACACACAAAGCCATGTGTTCTAGTTTGTGTAACTGTCTTCTAGAGCTAGGGATATCTTAGAATCAAAATTGTGACAAGCTCATGGATTTTTCTGGTCATCTCAGTCACTAAGTCATGCCCAACTCTTTGCAACCCTGTGGACTGGACCGTGGCAGGCTTCCCTGTCCCTCACTGTCTCCTGGAGTTTGCTCAGATTTCATATCCATTGAGTCAGTCATGCTATCTAACCATCTCATCCTCTGCCAGCCACTTCTCCTTTTGCCTTCAATCTTTCTCAGCATCAGGGCCTTTTCCAATGAGTCGGCTCTTCCCATCAGGTGGCCAGAGTATTGGCACTTCAGCTTCAGCAATATCCTTCCAATGAATATTCAGGGTTGTTTTCCTTTAGGATGGACTGGTTTGGTCTCCTTGCGGTCCAAGGGGGTTTCAAGAGTCTTCTCCAGCAGCGCAATTCGAAAGCATCAATTCTTCAGCACTAAGCCTTTCTTAATTTCAAACTTTATTTTTCAGCTCCGAGTCTCCAGAGGCCATTGGACTATCACATTGTCTGTTTCTTCTTGCACTAAATTTGGCATTCTTTATTTTTCAAGAAAGGTTTCTGTCTTACTTAGGTTCTTGAATTTATTGGTGTTTAGTTGATAATATTCCCTTTCTTTGTTTTCTTGTCTACACAGTTGGCATAGATTGAGTCTATTATTTATTTACTTAACAATTCTGAGTGAAAACTGTCTCCATATGGTTTAATACATATAGAGAAAGGCACAGAGTGGAAATTATCCACCTCCCTGACCCCCCACTGCCACCTTGCTTATTTTCCCAGTTCTATTCCTTCTAGGAGTGATGAGGTGAGGTACTTTTTTGCATATGCTTTTATAGTTTTTTAAAAAATAATATTAAAAATATTATACAAGAAAACGCAAACCTGCAGACCACCCTGAAACAAACGTTTTCTTGACCATACCATTATACACTTGTGCGTGCGTGCATATACGTAAGTTTCCTTTTCGTCTTTATTCACAAGATGTGGTGAATTCCACAAGATGTTTCTTTCTCCCAAACCCCTAACTTGCTTCCTTAACTAGGTCATGCTTAGTGTTATTTCCACACCCCATCACTCGTTTGCTGGAAGACTAGTTACTTCATCTGAAAGTTGAACAAACACAGCCATTAACAGGAGAGGACCACTGGGAGGATTAAATGAAGATATGTCTGCAAAGCACTTAACCTGTACCTGGCCCTTAGAAGCATCTAGCACATTCCAGTATTACTGTTATCATTATTACTATTATTATAAGGAAAAGGGTTTTTTTTTAATTATCATGTTCTTTCTGGGTCATGTCCTGAAAATTTCACTTCTTGATAAATTATTACAGACAGCTAAGACAGGGCAGTTCCCTTCTCAGCCTGAGAATGAGCAGCACTGCCTTAATTAGCAGCCACTGGGAACATCAGAGTGTCTGTCCTCTCGCTGTTTATATTAACAGCTTTCATTAATCACACATAAGATAATAGACATCGCCATCCACCACACCATGTGTTAAAAAAATACTCAAGTTAATTGTGTCTGAATAGATGTCTGTACCCTCGGAGAAAATGTTCAGAACTGAAAACATATGAGCATCCTTTTCTTTAGATTCTCTTTTAGTTGAATAACTCCTCCTTGAAAAAAGTTTAAGAGATAGGGGACTAATTTAATTGTGTTTCCATCATGTGATAGTGACTTAACAAACATTACTAACATGCTTTATACAAACAGCAACAGACCTTTATTTATTCATTTTTGCCCTGCCATGCATCAGGTGGGGTCTTATTAATAGTTCCCTGACCAGGGGCCAGACACGTGTCACCGTCATTGGAAGCATGGAGTCTTAACCACTGCACCACCAGGGAAATGCCAACAGTCCGTTTTTGAGTCAGTTTAACATTTGGGAAATTGAGGCTCAGAGAGACCAACACACCCAAGTTCACAGAGCTGGTCACTCCCGGTATGAAGCAATAGACGTGGTGGTTAAATGGTAGTATATGGAGATGTAAAAAAAGTAACCCAGGTCAGGTGCTTAAAAAAGAACCGATCACACAGGACATGCTGTGTATATGCTGGTGAGTGATATTGCTCAGGAAATTTTAACAGTTTTCGACATTTTCACAAATATATATATTTTACCAGCCATGTGTATATTAATAGTACTCTAAGGCAGGGGTTGGGCTTCCCTGGTGGCTCAGAAGGTAAAGAATCCACCTGCAATGCGGGAGACTCTGGTTCCATCCTTGGGTCAGGAAGAGCCCCTGGAGAAGGGAATGGCTACCCACTCTAGTATTCTTGCCTGGGAAATCTCATGGATAGTGGAGCCTGGTGGGATACAGTTCACAGGGTTGCAAAGAGTTGGACATGACTGAGCAACTAACACTTTTCACTTTTCAAGGCAGGGGTGAGCAAATTGTGATTTGCTAGCTAAATCCAGTCCCCTGCCTGATTTTGTAAATAAAAATTTATTGGTACACAGTCCTGCACCTTCGTTTACATATTGCCTATGACTGTTTTGAGAAAAAAACTGCAGAAGTGAGGAGTTACAGTCACACAAGACAAGCTTTAAGTCCCGCAAAGCCTAAAATACTTACTACCTAGCTTTTCACAAATATTTGCTGGCCTTTCTTAAAACGAATAATAGCACCTATTGCTATACATCCGATTGAGTCAAATTATTCTAATTTTTACATTGAAGTATACTTGATTAACATTATTATTTCAGCTTTGGGTGTACAAAACTGATTCACAATTTTTAAAGGTGATAGCTTATAGTTATTATAAAATATTGGCTATATTTCTTGTGCTATACAATATATCCCTTTGGCTTTATTTATTTTGCTATTGCCTCTGTATCCATGTATTTTTGTACATTGATGCTGATTTGTCTGTAGGATACATTGTTAGATGCTGGATTGCTGAGGCAACTAAAACATAGGGAGCTTCTGAGAGCAAGGGCTAAGAACAGTCACTTCCATCGAGGAGGCTCCTGACCCCCCTTGGTTAGAGAGGGGAGTTAGCTGTGAGTCAGATTCAGAGCTTTCTGAGTCCTTCACTCAGAGCTGCAATGGTTCCAGCACAAAATCAGAGCAACTCGGAATCCACCTGACTATAATTCCATCAAAGTTGTGCGCACTGATCTGGTAACAGGTCTTTTTCAGGGACTGTGTTGGGTCAGGTGCTGTACCAGGCAACAGGGATAAGAAATTCAGAGAATTCAAATTTTATTACTTTTTTATTGAGGGTATTTATAATATTGTGTTAGTTTCTACTGTACAATGAAGTGAATCAGCCATATGAGTACATATAACCCCTCCCTCTTGGACCTCCCTCCATCCCAACCCTCTAGGGCATCACAGAACGCTGAGTTGAACTCCCTGTGCTGTGCAAAAGCTTCCCACTAGCTATCTATTTACACACAGCAGTGTATGTTTGTCAATCCCAATCTCTCAGTTCACCCGATTCCCCCCTTCTTCACCCCTTCCCTGGGTCTGCATCTGTATTTCTGCTCCGCAAATAGATTCACTGTACCATCTTCCCAGTGCAGTGAGTTTTAAAGGTGTTTAAATCTAGAAGTCATTTGAAAACTCATAGAAGCTATGGAGTCCCTATCCCTTAAGTTTCCCATTCACGTAAAGTTTTGCAAAAGGTTTCCAGGGCTTGACAACTTCCCCTGAAGCACTTTCATTGACTTTCTCCAGCTCTGGGGTTAAGAAGCCCTCATCTACAAGGAGAGACCGACCCATAAAGGATAAAATCATATAAAGGATCTTAAATGGTGTCTCTGAAGTGTGTATGAACTAGAATGTGTGTCCACAGAGTGAGAGGCTCAGCACTGCTGTGTGACAGAGCACAGAGGAGGGAATATCAGGGAAGAGCTCTCATAGGAAATGGGACTCAGAGGGTGTGTAGGAGTCCTCCGGATTGTCTAGAAAGAGGAGAGGCAGTTTCACTGTGGAAAAATCAATTAGGGTGAGAGGAACTCTGAGAAGATCCTAATGTTGATGCCCAGAAGTCTGGACTATTTCTAGTTTGTCAACTGACTCCGGAAAACGAGAGCAAATGTCTTAACCTCAGTGTTCCCTCTCGTCTCCCTAGTACCCACATGGCTGCATCAGATGAGGGCCAGCACAACACTCACTGATTTTTTAAAGTTGTCTGAAATCCACAGATTAAAGGCTCCATGTCAATAAAACATCATCATGAATGCCCAAAGGGCCAATTCCTTGGTTTCGCATGCCATGGCTAAAGTTGTTTTATTTTTCCCTCCACAGTCTGCTTGATCAGAGTCGCAAGGCCCATTTGGATGTCCTTCTTTTTGTGCTGTCCTTGACAGTTAGTATTTGAGTTAGGAAAATGGTAAGAAGGCTTCTTGGTCATACCATCTCTTTGAAGTGTGTGTATGTGTGCTTGTGTGTATGTGTGCGTGTACACTTTTTCTGGAAATTCAGTTGCTCTGGATTACTGAATTTGGGAACATGAAGACCTTGACGTGTTGCTGGGTAGTCACTCAGTTGTAACTGACTCTTTGTAACCCCACGGACTGTATAGCCCTCCAGGCTCCTTCGTTCACGGGATTTCCCAGGCAAGAATACTGGAATGGGTTGTCATTTCTTTCCCCAGGGGATCTTCTCCACCGGGGATCAAATCCACATCTCCTGCATTGGCAGGTGAGTTCTCTACCACTGAGCCACTAGGGTAGCCCAAAGACATGGAGAGCTGATTCTAAATGTTTGATTTGTAGGTTATTGGTAAAGAGTTTGGGCTGATGTTCTGGTTCAAATCCTATCTCAACCTATCTCCCAGTGGTTTCCTGGGACTTCTGGAACAAAAGACCACAGGCCAGTTTGCTTCATACAACAAAAAGTCTCTAGAAGTTCTGGAGTACAGGAGGACAAATCCAAGTGTTGGTTACTTTTGAAGGCTCTGGGGCAGATCTCTTTCATGCCTCTTTTCTATCTTCTGGTGGTGCCAACAATCCTTGGTGTTCCTTGGCCTATAGACACATCCCTCCAATTTCTGCTTCCATCTGTGTTCCCCTCTGCTTATCTCTTTGAAATGACACTATTCATGGGATTTAGCCCCCCCCCCACCCNCTATCTTCTGGTGGTGCCAACAATCCTTGGTGTTCCTTGGCCTATAGACACATCCCTCCAATTTCTGCTTCCATCTGTGTTCCCCTCTGCTTATCTCTTTGAAATGACACTATTCATGGGATTTAGCCCCCCCCCCCCCCCCCACCAAATCCAAAGGAATTCCATCCTGGGATTCTTACTTACACTCGAAAAAATCTTGTTTCTACATAAAGTCTCATTCACAGGTTATGAGTACACATGTCTTTTGGGAGGCACTACTCACCCCAGTAGGGACATCACTTTGCCAACAAAGATCTGCCTAGTCAAAGCTATGGTTTTTCCAGTAGTCCTGTATGGATGTGAGAGTTGGACCATAAAGAAGGCTGAGCACCACAGAACTGATGCTTTCAAATTGTGGTGCTAGAGAAGGTTCTTGAAAGTCTGTTGGACAGCAAGGAGATCAAACTTGTCAATCCTAAAGGAAATAAACCCTGAATACTCACTGGAAGGACTGATGCTAAAGCTGAAGCTGCAGTACTTTGGCCACCTGATGGGAAGAGCTGACTCATTGGAAAAGACCCCGATGCTGGGAAAGATTGAAGGCAAAAGGAGAAGGGGGTGGCAAAAGATGGTTAGATAGTATCACAGACTCAGTGAACATGAATCTGAACAAACTCTGGGACGTAGTAAAGGACAGGAGAGCTTGGCCAGCTACACTCCATGATGCTGCAAAGAGTAGTCATGACTTAGTGACTACACAATAACGTTCACCCCCACTACAACCACATCCTCCACATCTTTGGGTATGTTCCTTCCCCAACGCTGAGCCTTAGCAGTGACCTCATCTGGAACTCACGGTCACTCATAGAAGCTCAATTCAGAAAACAAGATAACGCACATAACACTCTCTGCACCAAGCCTAGCAGGCTCAGTGCACACACATGAAAGGGCGGGGCTGTTATCCGCAGTAGCAGCTATGATATCAGTGTCGCTGTCTCTCAGCCAGGAGCTCTGACATACGGAGGGTGGGGCAATGCAACCTCAAACATCTGGACAACAAGACCATGGTGCTTTTCAACTCGGGCTGTTTGGCATCCTGTAGACCCCAGAAACAGATGACAGAATGTCAAGATGATTGACTACCCTCTTCCCTTTCCCCAGACACTGGCGGGCTGACTGAGCCTAAACGTCATGGATGTTTTTCACTTAAGACACACACACTTGTTTTCCTGGTCAGATGCCAGTGGTTCCCATGGACCATAGGATTCAGTGGCTGTCCCAGAATGGTGTCAGATCATACATAGTCTAGAGGTCCATCAAGGTCTATTACTCAGATGGAATGAGTGAGAAGCGTCATGAACTTCAGAGGTCACACAGTACTGTGGGTTCAAATCTCAGCAGAGCTACCTGGAAGCTGAGTGACATTGAACAAATTATTTTCTGCCTCTGAGCCTCACCTTCCTCACTCTTCAACTGGAACCAGTCCCAACGTGATTCTGATGATTAACTAAAATCACATGTATAATTTCTATACACTGCAAGAGCCAATTAAGGCTTGCCATTTTTTATTGTTATCATTATTCATAATAAATCATAAAGTGTATTAGTTCAGATGACTCACATGAAAGGATCATTGATTCAGTATTACCCTGACGGTGTTTTGCTTGGCAAGCGAATTCGATGATTCCAGATCACTCATTCCTGGAAAATACAGGCTCAGATCTTAATCCCTTCTCTTTCCACTTAAGTGGCTTCCTGTCTTTGGAGTCTTGGTTACTGCTTTTACAGAAAGGGAATGTTCTTGTTATGAAACAGGGTTACTCTGGAGGCTCAAACAAAAGCCTAGGTGCTTATTTGTTGAGTCAGCAATCATTTATTGAGTCTTGACAATGTTTCAGGCTATGGAAAGGCATGGGTGATATGATGGTGAACAGGACACAAATTGTTCTTCCTTTCAAGAAGCTTAGTAGAAGAGAGTGTGAGTAATCATGAAATGTACAGATGTAACAGTATCTTATTCTCATTGATCATTATTATGCCTTTCCCTCTCACAGCTGATACATGTTGGTAGAATAAATTTAACAAAGCTTACTCACATTTGTCGATTTGGGGATGTCAGTCCTTGTGTTCCACTGGATAATGTGGTAGGTTGATACATTCTTCTGCATCTTAGACCTCCTTGCCCACCATCTCTCATCCAATGGCAGCATTTGTGGGGCATTTTACAGACGCTATAAAATAGTGTTTTAACCCAGAACTTTTGCTTTGTAGGAATCTGGGTTTCTGGCTTTCAAAAATCTAATCCCTCTGAATTGCACACTTAGAAAATGGTTAAAATGGTTAAATGTTGAGGCATGTATCAGAATTTCATTTATTTTTATGGCTGAATAATATTCCATTATGTGTATATACCACATTTTCTTTATCCAATCATCTTTTGATGGACACAGGTTATCACCACCTTTTGACTACTTTGAATAATGGTTCATAAGTATCTGTTGGAGTCTCTATTTTCAGTTCTTCTGGGTGTGGAATGATGTGGAAGGACCCAGTCATATGCTCATTCTATATTTAGCTTTTTGAGGAGCTGGCAAGCTGTTTTCCATAGCACCTGCGCTAGTTCGTATTCCCACCAGCAATGTGCAAGTGTTCCAATCTCTCCCCATCCTCTCTAACACTTGTTATTCTCCTGGTATTTGTTGTTGTTTGCAACATTATAGCCATTTGGGTAGGTGTGAAGTGGTATCTCACTGTGGTTTTGATTTGCTTTCCCCGTGTGCCACAGCTACTGAACCAGCACACTCTACAGCCCGCAGGCTGCAACAAGAGAAGCTTAGCCCCTGCTCACCACAACTGGAGAAAGCCTGCACAGCTACAAAGACCCAGCACAGCCAAAAATAAATAAACACAAATGCATGAAAATTCAGTAAGAACGCTCTCAATCTGGGGGTCACGCAGACAAGAAGATAAGAATTAGTATCTGAGAGTGAGCTTCTCCTTTAATTTTTCACCCTAGCTGCCTCTTGTCCCTTCCTCAGTGGAGCCCAGGTAGGTGGCAAGTCCCCTACAGGGAGCTGAAGGGGAGAAGTCTAACTGGGTTGCCTTGACTAATGGGCCCAAGATAATAGTCCAGTGAAGCTGAGCCTGAGGAGTGCCAATGCCCTCCCATGGTCTCAAGAGTGGCATGGAAGTAACTAAGGAAGGTGACAGGGCTCAGATGAGCCCTGACAATGGGACTATGCAGAAGTGAATTTTAGGGGCTGGTCCAGAAGACAAGCACTGAGAACACCGCAGCATGTACTAGGGTGGAGAATGGCAACGGGCTGAGAGGCCAGCACAATCAGATCCTGGCCCAAAGAATGTGTAGATCTTAGCCATCATCCCAGAGAAGTATAGGAATGGAAATGACCCATGTAGCCTAAGAAAACCCTGAATTGACTATAATTGGCCTCCGTGAACTGACAAAGCTCTTGTGAGATCTCCGTTAAGGTCAGTGGGATCTACATAAAGTGACACTGTAGACAAAGAAAGAACCACAGTGGTGTGAGATTCACACATTTCCAAAGATGATCTCCATATGTGAGCAGAACACAGGAAGGTGATATGCTTTACCTCAATTTCATCTCATATTCCATGTCACTCGTCTCCCCAGGAAGACAGAACTGTTTTCTAGCCTATGTTTCCATTTCAGGGCAACCATAGGCAAGCAAAACAGTGACAAAGAGGCAGAAATCTCTACAGTGGTGGTTTCTCCCTGGGGATGATTTTTACCATATTGGGGGGACATTTGGCAATGTCTGAAGATGGCTTTTGGTTGTCAGAACTGGGGATGGGGCACTTCTGGCATCTAGCGATAGGGACCAGGGACACTGCAAAGCATCCTGTAAGATATAGGGCAGCCCTCTGTGACGAAATCCATTCCCAAATGTCAATAGTGGAGAGGTGGAGGAGCCCTGGTGTACCGTGATGTATGTCATGCTGTCTATGCAGATAGAACGTAACACATCATCACACTTTTCCTGCAGCACATCATCAGGTTGCAGAAAGAGCACCAGGTTATGAGATGTTAGGCTCAGATGTCTCTGACTAGCTAGAAGCCTTGAGTAGACCCCACCAACACCAAGAGAGATCCATTTCCACATTGTAAAATATGCTTTGTGAGTCCTGCCCTGCCTTCCTTTCAGAGGTGGAAGTGAAAGCTGTAAACTGTGAAATTCCAACAAGCATCTTTATAATAGATAGCAATGGTGAGAATGAGCTAGCTGTTGGAAAAAAACAGTGGAAAATTCTCCAAATTCTTCCAAACGCTCCAGCAGGAGTCTAAATCCCAGCCCAGGTTGACTTTCTTCTAGATGTTTATGTACTTCAGGAAGTGTAACACTAGCTGCTATAACAAACAGCACCAAATGTTAGTGGCTTAACACCATAGCAGTTTATATCTTATTGATGCAATAATCCAACTTGGTTGGGTAGTTCTCCTAGATGACTTTTCATGAGTAACAACTCAGAGCCTCAAGAGCCCATTTGCCTTCCTTTCCCCCTTTCTTTCTTTATGTCTTCCATCTCAAGATTCGTGAAGTACCTTGCTTCTACTTTCACAGATGGTGAGAGAGTATGGAGGTTCGTCAGGGAAATTTTCTTGGGGGGCAGACCTAGAAGTGGCAGGTATCATTTCTTCCTACTTTCCATTGGCCAGACCTGAAGTCACATGAACCCAGCTGACCAAAGAGGAGGCTGGAAAATGTAATCAAACTACATGTGTGCTGAGTCCAAAAGGACAATGGATTTGGTGAGCACAGAGTGTCTTCAGCCTCAGCATCTTTTTTTTTCCTCCCCACCAACACAATATATTAAACATATGCAAATTCAGTCTGGATAGGGTTCTGAATCATGGAGATATGGGAGTTTATCTTTCATAAGCAACATATACTCCTCTCAAGGATGTTACACCTTCCCCAAGTCTGAGCATAAAGAGCATCGACCTGGGATCCTTGCTTTGCCTGAGTGCAATTCTCTTCTTTCATTCAGCAAGGGTCTATGTAGTCCATGCTGTGTGCCAGAACCAATGCTAGAATACAACGGTGAACAGGCAGGGGGAAAACAATCCTGTCTTTATGGCGCTTGCAGTTCCCAGGTGATGCAGTGGTAAAGAATCTATATGCCAATGCAGGAGACGCAGGTTCAGTCCCTGGGTGGGGAAGATCTCCTGGAGAAGGGAATGGCAACCCACTCCAGTATTCTTGTCAGGAAAATCCCATGGACAGAGGAGTCTCACGGGCTAAAGTCCATGGGCTCGCAAAGAGTCAGGCATGACTGAGCAGCTGAGCACTCGCACATGCACGGCATGGCACTTGCATTCTCACTGGGGGAGACAGTGAATAAGCGCAGCAGAAGCAAACAAATCAGTGAACTGTTGTCAAATGCATTCAGCAGACATCAGCCTGCCTTTGTTTTAAGAGGGCTTGGACCAAGTATCCTTGTCTAAATCAACTGATCAGGGCCAGTCGGATTTTTCTCTTGGGAATTTGAAGTGGGAATTAAGAGATGCTAAAATGTTGACAGGGAGGCCTGGCATGCTGCGATTCATGGGGTCGCAAAGAGTCAGACATGACTGAGTGACTGAACTGAACGGTACTGAACTGAAAATGTTGACAGTTCTGGAGGCCAGAAATCCAGTGTCAAGGTGTCAGCAGGTTTGGTTCCTTCTGAGGATTCTCCATGGGCATGCCCAGCAACATTCTCCCATTGTGTCTTCAAATGGTCATGTCTTCACGCATATGTATCTCTGGGGTCCTTTTCTCTTCTTGGAAGGATGCCAGTCAAATTGGACTAGGGCCCTATCTTAACAGTCTTAACCCAATTACCTCTTTCAAGGTCTTATTCCCAAATATTGTGACATTCTGAGGTTTGGGGCTGGGACCTCGATATCTGATTTTGGGGAGAGGGGACACATTTCAGTCCATAACATCTGGCCAGGGCCAGATTTTCTGTCCTCCCGTTCTGTGAGAACACTTTTTTCATTACACCAAGTCTTTGCCTTTTTTTTTTTAAGAGATTTTTTTTTTTTTTTGATGGGTACAATTTTTAAAGTCTGTATTGAATTTGTTATAATATTGCTTCTATTTTATGTTTTGTTTTGTTTTTGGCCCTGAGGCATGTGGGACCTTAGCTCTCCAACCAAGGATTGAACTTGCACCCCTTGCTTTGGAAGGCTAAGTCCTAACCACTGGACCACCAGGGAAGTCCCAGGTCTTTGTATTTGGTTACTCTCTGTTCATCTCAGTTGCAAAATCCCTGCCTATTCCTTCCTCCACCTGTCTTGTACTCATTAGCACTCATTTATTCTGCCACAAACATACCTGGTCATATACTTTGGGACACACCCAGGGACACAACGATGGA
The DNA here is from genome assembly GCA_006410935.1 of Redunca redunca. NCBI lineage: Eukaryota > Metazoa > Chordata > Mammalia > Artiodactyla > Bovidae > Redunca > Redunca redunca. The sequence continues at coordinate 377,538 of SJYQ01093173.1, forward strand.
CAGAACTTGGTTGATGTCTTCAAGGAGTTGGTGCTGCAAGCTTCTGTCAGCTGCAATCTCAGAATTTTCAGTAATAATTAATTTTGATGGCTTAGGCATATACAACCCACTCCAGTGTTCTTGCCTGGAGAATCCCAGAGATGGGGGAGCCTTGTGGGCTGCCGTCTATGGGGTCGCACAGAGTCGGACACGACTGAAGTGACTTAGCAGCAGCAGCAGCAGACATATACGGTCTTAGACTGTATCATCTGTTAACTTAGTCTCCCCAGAGAGTGTTTCTTTTGACTTAGGAACAGATACCATGGCACTGGGTAAGTCTATGGTTTGTTCACTGAGTGAGAAACACATACACGTAGAGTTTGGAAAGGTGCAGTTTCACAAAGAGAGATTTCAGTTTGCTATGTACAGTCTGTGGGGGGGGGGGGGGTGGGTTGCAGAGACAGACACTACTGAGCGACTGAGCATGCACACACTGCTCATATTAAATTGATGAGCCTTGCGCTGCCTAATCTTTACCCCAACATGCATTATTACTACTCTACCAGGAGGCCAGTCTAACTATAAAATTACAGATCTCAAACAGACAGATCAGAGGCATGATGAAATATTCAACTTCCCCAGCAACAAAATGAAAACAGTGCAACGACTTGTCATGTCTCACCTAGCAAAGCAGCAATTTTTGTTTCTTTGTTTTTAACGAATTAAAATATCCAGTTTGGGGCCAGAGTTTGGGAAAATGGACCACGTGATAAGCTGTGATGGAAGGAGAATATTGCTCAACCTTTAATTACCCAATGGATCCAGCTTTGCAAGAGCTTCAAAGCGGCAAATTTATTGCAAGGAATTTTTTTAAGGATAGAACACAAAAATTCAACTATGAAGATGTTTATTGCCATAATATTTGCATTTGTAAAAATGGGAAAAGCCAAATGTCTAAGTCAGTCCTAATTACTGAGTACATTTTGGTATCTCCAAAAAGTGGAATGTTCAACCATCACTGACTGATGCTGTAAAAGGCTCTTTAATGACATGGAATATGTTCAGATGCATATTTGAGTAAGGAAATGAGATCATAATGCATGATAGAGAGTATGATCCCATTCTGGGAAAAAAATGAATGCATAGAAAAAACACGCAAAGAATGGACACTAAAATAGAAACAGTGATTATCATCAGGTGGCATGCACATAATTGGTTTTCATTTTATTCTTTTGCACCTCAGTGAGATAACGTACCATGCTTAGCACCGTCTGACATGGAAAAAAATCACTAAATAGATGCTTACTTTTGATATTATTATTCATATGATGACTTGAGTAAATATAAACTTCTCAGGTTTGCTGTTAGATGTGAGCAAAATTGGAAAGTACCTGGTACACAGTTGGCCTTCAATAGATAATTTTTTTTTTTTTTCTGAGAGAGAGGGTTTTGTACCACAGTTCAATTCAATTCAGTCACTCAGTCGTGTCTGACTCTTTGTGACCCCATGGACTGCAGCATGCCAGGCCTCCCTGTCCATCACCAACTCCCAGAGTTTACCCAAACTCATGTCCATTGAGTCAGTGATGCCATCCAACCATCTCATCCTCTGTCATCCCCTTCTCCTCCTGCCCCCAATCTTTCCCAGTATCAGGGTCTTTTCAAATGAGTCAGCTTTTTCGCATCAGGTGGCCAAAGTATTGGAGTTTCAGCTTCAACATCAGTCCTTCCAATGAATACCCAGGACTGATCTCCTTTAGGATGGACTGGTTTGATCTCCTTGCTATCCTAGGGACTCTCAAGAGTTCTCCAACACCACAGTTCAAAAGCATCAATTCTTTGATGCTCAGCTTTCTTCACAGTCCACCTCTCACATCCATACATGACCACTGGAAAAACCATAGCCTTGACTAGACGGACCTTGTTTCCCTAATAGCTCAGTTGGTAAAGGATGCGCCTGCAGTGCAGGGGACCCCAGTTTATACCACAGGAGTTGAGAATAAGGATTCTTTAGGCAGGTGGACTTAGACTCAGATGCCTCTCTTCAGCCCTTTTTTAAGCTGAGCAAGAATGTAGGCAAATTAATTACATCTTCTGAGCCTCAGTTTCTCCATTTGAAGGTAGAGACAACAACATCTGTAACCCAGGGGTCCCCCAACCTCCGGGATCTAATGCCTGATGATCTGAGGTGGAGCTGATGTAATACTAGCAATTAAGTGTACAATAGCTGTAATGCACTTGAATCATCCTGAAACCATCCCTCCACCCTCACGTCTATGGAAAAATTGTCTTCCATGAGACTGGTCCCTGGTGCCCAAAAGGTTGGAGACCACTGCTATAGACTAAGATTATTGTGAGCCTGAAAGATTATGGATAAACATCATGTAGCCCACAGGCAGTTTAGTCTCTGATTTCTACCATATTGTGTGAAAATAATAAGCATTCGATCTGTCAAACCAAAATGTGCAATTTTAAACATAAGAAATACATAGATCTTTTAGACTAAACCTTTTGCCTACATCTTGTTGCTATTCAGTCCAGTGAAAATGCATTTGGCAAAGAGCTAGGACATCACCAGTTTCAGGAAAGGAAAAGAGTGTTGAAAGAGCTTATGAGAGCCAAGAGCTGATTTCAGGAGAGAGAAAGAAGGGAAAAAGCTCTTGTGACCTGAAAGGAGTCTAACTCAAAGCTTCCCCTCTCCGCTGACCCCACAAGGCTTCCTTTAAGCTTTAAGCTAGATAGGAAAGGTGTTGGACGCACGAGTCTCACCAAGTTTACTAGAATCATCTGCTTTCGATATCACACAAATCCCCTGTGAGCTCGGAAACAAGGTCAGCTCAATTAGCAAGCTGCCTTCATTTGACTAGTAAAGCAGTGATTTGCAAGCAAAATGCACAGATAAAGATATACTGTTAAGATGAGCATCCTATATTATGGGTACACACACATGTGTATCTCCAAACTATCATCATTCCTTTTTCCCCTACTTATAGGTTTCTTTATTTTTCAGCTTTAAAGGGATATAATTGGCATATAACACTGTGTAGGTTTAAAGTATACAATGTGATGCTTTCATAAGCATATATATTGCAAAGTGATTACCACAATAAGATTAGTTAACACATCCATTATCTCAAATAGTTAAAATGCTTTTGTAAAATCTTTTTTTTTAAACTTTTTATTTTTGTAGAGTATAGCTGATTAACAGTGTTGTGGTAGTTTCAGGTGGACAGCAAAGGGACTCAGCTACACGTATACATGTATCCATTCTTCCCCAAATTCCCCTGCACCCAGGCTGCCACATAACACTGAGCCAAGTTCAATGTGCTATACAGTAGGACCTTGTTGGTTAGCATTTTACTTTTTAACCTAGTGTGTGTAAGTCCATCCCAAACTCCCTAACCATCCCTTCCTACCATCCTTCCCCCAGAAACCATAAGTTCATTCTCTAAGTCTGTGAGTCTGTTAAAACGCTTTTTAAAAAATGAGACCTTTTAAGATCGACTCTCTTGTTGCTTAGTCGCTCAATTGTGTCCAACAGTTTTGCGACCTCATGGACTGTAGCCTGCCAGGCTTCTCTGTCCATGGGATTTCCCAGGCAAGAATACCAGAGTGGGTTGTCATTTCCTTCTCCAGGGGATCTTCCTGACTGGGGGATCAAACCCGAATCTCCTAAAGTAGCAGGCCAATTCTTTACCACTGAGCCACCAGGGAAGCTCTTCTACTCTGCACCAGGAGCACAGAGTCTTAGCCACTGGACAACCAGGGTAGTCCCCATGACTTCTCTCCTGCTGCTAAGTCGCTTCAGTCGTGTCCAACTCTATGCGGCCCCATAGATGGCAGCCCACCAGGCTCCCCGGTCCCTGGGATTCTCCAGGCAAGAACACTGGAGTGGGTTACCTTTTCCTTCTCCAATGCGTGAAAGTGAAGTCACTGAGTTGTGTCCAACTCTCAGCGACCCCATGGACTGCAGCCTTCCAGGCTCCTCCATCCATGGGATTTTCCAGGCAAGAGTACTGGAGTGGGGTGCCATTGCCTTCTCCGACTCCTCTCCTATCGTAGGGTAAACGTGGGCTGATAGATACCACAAGGGTATTCCAGAGTAGGCCCATGGCCTAGTCCCAGCCAATCAAAGCAGTCCTTCCTCCTGGTAAGCGATTGGCTCAGGAATGAACATGTGACTCTAATTAGACCAATGAGAGTCATTCCTGGGAAGAATTACTCTTGCTACTCTCTTAGCAACTTCCCAGTTTACCATGTTGTATGTTAGATTCCCCAGAACTTAATCACTTAGTAACTGTAAGTTTGTATCTTTTGATTTGCCTGTCCCTGGCAACCACCAATCTACTCTCTTTTTCTAAGAGTCAGGATTTTTTAAATTCCAAGGTATAAATGCTATCCTCAGTATCTATCTTTGTCTGTCTGATTTATTTCACTTAGCATAATACCCTTAAGTTGCATCCATGTTGTACCAAATGTCCTTCTTTTTATGGCTGAATAATATTTCATTACACATGATTATATTAATTATATATAATATGTTATATATAATAATTAGCAATATGTCATATTCCAGCACATTTATATACATATGTATATAAACAATATACATGTATATACACTCTGTAATGTAAGATGCTGCTAAGCTGCTTCAGTCATGTCCGACTCTGTGTGACCCCATAGACGGCAGCCCACCAGGCTCCGCTGTCCCTGGGAAAGTATTTTTTATTTTCTTTATCCATTTATCTTCTGGCAGACATAGGTTGTTTCTACATCATAGCCATTGTAAATAATGCTGTAGCTCCTACACTAACCCTAAAGCTTGGGGAAGTGAAAAGGTAGGGACCCACAGCAGCTGACTTTGACCCAGACAAGCCCAGGAGAGTGCCAGAGGAGGGCAGACTTCCCAAAATGAGGACATTTATTATTTAAGCATTGATTGTTCTGTTTAAGTCGCCGAGACGGAAAAGACTTTCCATATGTAAAAGTCATTTTTTAATGGCAGATCAAAGTTGGCTGACGTTTTGCTGGATCATGAGTGCTTAGGGATGCCAAAGAGGTGTGTGCCCAGCCTGCCAGAGCAGGATTGCTAAGAACAATGCTGAACCCCACGTACCCATCTGGCCAGTAGATATAACAAGCTTCATCAGGTCCTTGTTTCAGTCAGTGTCCCGCCAGGAAAATAAAAACCGTTCTAGATCTTTAACATGGAGAGAATCTAATATAGAGAATGAATTACCTAGGTAACAGAAGAGTGAAGAAGCCAAACGGTCCATGTCAAAGCGACAGATCAACAATAAAATGAGATGCTAGTATCCCGAGGCTGAAGGCACAACTAAAAGAGTCAGGGCTGGCTGGCAGGAATTCAGTGCGTGGCAAGCACTGCTCTGCAAGAACTGGAATCAAGAAGAGACATTTGGTCAAAGTATGTCACAGGGCATACTTTCAAGGGAAAGAGACATAGACTCCACCTCTTGATGTTTGGAATGGTATTCACATATAAGGAATATATGTGCTGTCCATCTTTAGGGACTGCACCACAATAGGCATTTAGGATTATTATGCTGTCTTGAAGAACTGACATTTTTGACCCTTTTATCATCAGCTCCAGGTGGCTCAGATGGTAAAGTGGTAAAGTATCTGTTTGCAATGCAGGAGACCTGGGTTCGCTCCCTGGGTCAGGAAGATCCCCTGGAGAATAGCATGGCAACCCACTCCAGTACTCTTGCCTGGAGAATCCCATGGACAGAGAAGCCTGGCAGGCTATAGGTAATGGGATTGCAAAGAGTAGGACACGACTGAGCGACTAACACTTTACTTTACTAGGTATTCCCCATGTCTTGAATTCTACCTCACTTGATACTAATACAGCCACCCCAGCTTTTTTATGGTACATGCATGGTATATCTTTTCCACCTTTTTAATCTATCTGTGACTTTACATTTATGGTATATCCCTTATAACACAATATAGTTGGTTCTTGCTTTTTCAGCCAATCAAATGTTCTCTGTCTTATAATCAGAGTATTTATTTCATTTATCTTCAATACACATATACATAGCTGGACTTGTCTACCACCTTGGTTCTTTTTTTATTCTATTTATCCTAACTCTTTATCCCCCTTTTTTCTATATTCTTTTGTACCAACTGAATATTTTTAGCACAGCATTTTAATTTCTTCTATTGTATTTTTAGCACATGCATTGAAGATTATAATATGCTTCCCTAACATAGTGTAATCTGAATTAATATTTTACTTATCACCATATAACCGGAATTAATTTTATACTAATCATTTTATACAATACACTTGAATTTATCTCTGCTGTCCTTTACACTATTGGTATTATTTATTTTACTTATATAAAGTTTATAAGCCCCACAACATATTACTTTACTGCATATTAGTATGTTTTGCTGTAATCAATTGTCTCCTAAAGAAATTAAGAAATATATATTTTTAAAGTCATTTGTACTTACTCATATATTTACCATTTCTAGCATGCTTAATTCTTTTGTGTTGATCTAATTTTCTGTCTAAAGAGCTTCCTTTAACATTTCTTGCAGACAGGATTGCTGGTGATGAATTATTTCAATTTATCTTTGTCTTTACTTTAAAAAATTCTGTGCAGCAAAGTGACTCACTTTGATCTTCTCATATGTATTTACTTACTTTTACCTGAAGGTACTGCCCCCAAAATATAAAAGGGAGAATGAGAAAGCTGGAAAAATTTAGGAGAGAAAAGTTCAGGTGGCATAAATGTCTACTAATGAATCCATTTGTATCTGACACATACAATCAAATCTCTGATTCCCATTGGGGTGATCCTAGCTTACATTTACCTCTTTCCTGGGTTCCTATCTCAAAACAGGGTTATAAAATTCAATAGGGCAAATTTGATGTTTAGAATCATCAGAAGCCACTGCCTGTTTTCTCATTGGTCCTGCATAAGCCCTTTGCATGGTCATATTTTTCCTCACAATGTACAAAATCAGGGTGCGGTCTTAATCCTGAACAATTTTCCTTGAATACCAAGCCATGGTTTGCTGTTAAGCTCTAAGCTTCCTAACCTGTTACTTGTTTTCTTGTCTTGATCTTCCTTGACCTTCTGCTTAGGTTCCCTTCCTTATACCAAGTCAGTCTTCCTCTGTCAGCGTCCTGTCAGGAAACTCTATTAATCTCCCGGTGGAACACTGCCTTTTGGTATAATGTTAACCAACATATTCTAAGCACAGCATAAACCCTCAGATAGCAGGTTTCCATTTCTCTCTATTCCCTTTCCACTTTGTCTCAGATCTATAAGTAAGATCTAGCTCATTTCCTTCAGCGAGGCAAGAGACTACTCTGGTTAAAACCATGGGTTTCAGAGGTAGACCTGGATTTAAACCTTGGCTCTGAAATTTTTGTAGATGAGTGATCTTGTCTAATAAGCTTCACTTCTCTTGGCCTCAGCTCTAAATCTGAAAGGTGGGGAAATAAAGTCTTATGAGGGTTAAATGAGATGTGAAATATAAAACATCTAAGTCAGGACAAAGTCAGTGTTGTCAAGCTTTAAAAACTCTTCCTGGGACTTCCCTGGTGATCTAGTGGTTAAGACTCCGCATTGACAGTGCAGGGGGCATAGGTCTGATCCCTGGTCAGGGAAGTAAGATCCCACATGCTTGCACTGTGTGGCCTAATGATAATAATAATAACAGTAATAAAGTAATTAAAAAACAACCCTTCTCCTTCCTTTTGTTTCGTCAGTGTAAGAATAACAATGTTGGGAAGGTCAAATACACACTGCCATATTCGAAATGGATAACCAGGAAGGACCTGTTGTATAGCACATAGAACTCTACTCAATGTTATGTACAAGCCTGGATGGGAGTGGGGTTTGGGGGGAGAATGGATACGTGTATATGTATGGCTGAATCCCTTTGCTGTTCACCTGAAACTACCACAACATTGTTAATTGGCTATACTGCAATAATGAAAAAAAAAGTTTAAAGTTTGAAAGAAAATAAAATCCAAAGTCTTCCCTTAAAAGAAAAAATAAAACAATGTTAGCTGCACCTTTTGCTTAGTTAGATTTTGGGGATTTTTAATCAATATTGAGAAAATCTAGACATGGTATCTCTGTTAGTTCACCCTCTGTCCAAACAAATGGCTTATTACTGAACTTCTCTCATTTAAGTTTCTTAAGACCTCACTCCCTCCCCTTAGGTCTCTAAGTTCCAGTTGGTAGAAGTCAAAATGAACCACAAAAACAACAGAATCCTTTTCCAGGATTGCTCAATAAAATCCGATTATACCCAAGGCCCCAGGCAGTGTCACTGCTGCAGCAGACATGAAACATATCTTCTTCTAGGGGAGGATGATTTACAGGAATTCTCTGGACCTTTCTGGTTGCTTTCATGAAATGGTCCCCTTAACCCACTGTCCTCTAGATGAATCGTCAACATTCCCAAAACCACCTCCCATAAATTATCTATATGGTAGATAAAATTCATGCCAGACATTGGACAAAGTCCCTCAGGTAGATTATCTCTTTTTGACTCTTCAGTCCTGTAAGGTTTGTCCTTAGCTTCATTTTACAGACGAGAAAACTGAAATTCAGAAAATGTAGGTTATTTGCCCAAGGTCAACTGTTAGTAAGTAGGTGGATCAAACCAGATTCAAACACAGTTCTGTTTGTTTCAACCCAACTCTGCTGCCTCCTTGCAGAAACCTTCAACTTCCAAATCCTCATTGCATCAGGAACAAATCTATCACACTGTAATTTATGTTTTAAGTGTTAGTTTTCCTAGCCTCTTCCCCCATCCTACCCCCTACATTCATTCTATTATAAAACATTCAATACCTGCAGCCTTTGAAAGGAGAAAAGAACCTGAAAGCTCCAGTGGAATGAAAATGCTAAGGCTTCTTCAAACTTAAGTAGCATTAGAAGCAATTACATTTGTGCAAATGTAGAAAAGCCTGTTGCTATTTTTGATCACCCCACACCCCAAGGCAGTAAACTGGGAGGAAAGCTGTTAACCATTTCAGATCACAGAGTTCTAGCAGCAAAGACCCAGTGCTTTATTTTTCCACCCTCTATTGTCAGTATAATAGGATGGTACCTCCTTTTTTTTTTTTTTTAAGTGAAACCAGTAACTGCTTACTTAAATAAATTAATGTTTTTATTTTTCCTGAGGATAGTTTTACATGGCAATTCTGGTACATGTCTATACGACACATCTATTGGAAACAAGACACACTCATAAAACATAACCTTAAATCTTTGCCTTTAGTGATAGTTTTTATACCTTTTCCTTTCTTTTTCTTTCATAATGGCATCTAAGGACCTAAACCCAGTATTGTTTTTGCAGACACAAGTGTACACCTAAAAGGAGAAACTAAGAGGATGATGAAAACTGAGGCAAAGCCAAACGTATTTTAAAATGTACGAAGATGTAAATAATGTCACTTGAAAAGTGCAGAGATGTAAGTAAGACTTGCAAAGACATGGACTGTTAAGTCTGAGAAAGAGAGAAAAAAATTCTGCCCAGTTGAGTTCAGAACAGGAACGGTTGCTCTTAGTTATCTATTGCTGTGTTATAAACCACTCCAAAATGGAAGAGCTTTAAAAGGACAGTTTACTTTTGCTGACAGCTCCGCCGTCTGGGCTGGGCTCAGCTGTGCAGTTCTTCTGCTCCATGTCTGCTCCAGTCTGCTGTGGCTGGAATGTTTAAGATAGATGTGAAAACTTGAACAACTGGGGCTTTGGCAGGAATGGGTAGAATAGCTGGGGTCTACTTCGCCATCATGCTTTCTTCCCACATGGCCTTTCTCTTAAGTTTCTCAAGCTTTATCACAGCGTGGTGAGCTTGAGGTCACTGGACTTCAGAAAGGTAGAAGCTGCCTGGACTCAAAAGCCCCGGGACTCCATTTTTTCTGTAAATGGCAGCCCACTCCAGTATTCTTGCCTGGAAAATCCCATGGATCGCGAAGACTGGTAGGCTACTGTCCATGGGGTCGCAAAGAGTCAGACACGACTGAGCGACTTCACTCACTCACTCATCCGTCAAGCTAAGCCAAAAAGGCCAACAGAGGTTTAAGGGGAGGAAAAAACACTCCACCTTTGGAGGAAATGCCCAATCCATAGAGACAGGGAGGATTCATTCAATAGTGATCATTGTTGGAGACATTCTACCACTAAGGAGCTAGCAGGCTGCTTGATAACAACTCTGTCGAATACAAGTTCAGATTAGTGGAATATGCTGCTGCTGCTGCTGCTGCTGCTAAGTCACTTTAGTCGTGTCTGACTCTATGTGACCCCATAGACAGCAGCCCACCAGGCTCCGCCGTGCACAGCAATGAAAATGAACAAATTGTAGCTACATGCAAATGCACTGGCAAATCTTCCAAACCTCACCACCCTACAAAACAAAACAAACAAACAAAAAAATAATGCACCCAGGTCACCACCAGCACAAAAGCATCATTGTCCAGGCCTCGTTCTCACTGGGGAAGTGCCCACTGCAACCACTGAGGGACTTGGATAGGTGTCAGGCCCCTGATGGAAGGCTCTCCGCATGGCTGCTGGCTGTTGACAGGCTGAGTGGCTGACTTGGCTGTGCCAGGTTGCAATAAAGCTGCCTGGCACCCAAGAGCTGCCGACCAAGGGAGTGCAAGGACAGTGGACTGCCTCCGAGTTCCAGGAATCACAGGGTGTTTATTCTGAGGGCAACCTCCCATCGCCCACTGCACTGGACGCTGCCACTGTCTGGAAGGACCTAGTCTGGACAGAATCCAGGTTAAATAATAGTGTAATAAGGAGCAGGTCTCTGTTCTGAGTTTTGCAGATTAGGCCATTTCAAAGGGACAAGAGGGAAGTTTTAGGACCCTTATTAGGGTCTATTATACCATGACCTACTAAAATGTACTGGAGAAAAATCTCTTGTTGAAAAAGAAAGAGGAGGAGGTTCTACAATGTCTCTTTTGAGAAATTATTTAGCCTTTTGAGGGTACTTCTTTTTTCTGGGTACTAGAAAAACAGAATACTATGTTGTCATTAGTAACTTTAGGGGGTGGGGAACAAAGGGGGATGTTCTCAGTAATGACAATGCTTACATTGTCAAAACTCAAATCCATTACTGTCTTCCAACTGCTCTGCAAGGAAAGTGGGTCAGATATCATTGGATTAAATTAAAAGATGAAACTAGGCGTTAAAGGGGATCTTTTCTAGAATTCATGTTTAGAGAGTAAATTATTTTCTCTTTGCTTCACATTCAAAATTGAGGAAGAACTTTTTAGGGAATCATGATTATGGTAAAACTAACATGTATACCACTGATACTAACATTAAGATGATGAAGATGGAGAATAGGAAAGGGACAGGGAGAGAGAGAGAAGGAGGAGAAGGAGGAGGAGGAGGAGGAGAAGGATGGGGGGAGAGTGAGGGTAAATAACTGTGTGTCTTAAGCACCAACTGTCTCATGGACAGAGGAGCCTGGCAGCCTACAGTCCATGGGGTCGCAAGAGTCCGACACGACTTAGCAACTAAACCACCACCACCACCATGCATGATTTATTATTCAAGGCTCTTTCTTACCTAGTCTTCCCTTGGAGGAATTGCCCTCCATAGTTCCAGAAGGGAATGCCATATTGTATATTGGCATATGTTGGACACCCAGCCCAGGTTGGGTCAGTTCAACTTCTCTGTCCTAGGAATTTGGAATTGGGGACTCTGAGATAACTGACTTGGCTCTGCTGAGACTTGAAAGCTGAGACTAGAACTGCCACACTGGGGGAGACTGTTAACAGCAAAGAATAGCCCTCTACAAAGAGAGAAAAGAAAGTAAGAGTTGTGATTGGAGATGTCCTGAGCACCAAGAGGAAAGGACAATGGAAATCAGGCCTTGGTGAGTCCCAATTTATTACTATGTGCAATTTGAGGGCTTCCTAGATCCTTCTCCTTTCTCCTCAGTTAATTTCAATTGGTTTCTACTTCTTGTAACCAAATGATCATGGTATCATCTCTGAGCCTTTCACTACCTTATCCAAGTTTTACTAGTTGATAGAAAAAGAACCTGAAGCACAGAGTGGGTAAACTATTTGCTCAGCCACATCATCGGTACTACAAAACTGAGGCAAGAATCAAGGTCCCCTACAGCCTGAAATCTTTTCCTTACTAAAGGTGCAGCTGAGGAAATCCATAGGCATTTGTGCGCATATCCTTATTATTTGGCCACTCTATTCAGGGCTCCTTTGGTTGCCAAAAAAAAAAAAAAAAATCCTATTCAGGGTCATGTGAAAATTTTTTAAGGAACATTTTCTCATATAAACTAAGAAGTCTGTTAGTTCCAGCCATGATTGCATCCATAGGCATAAGCCATGTTGGCTGAATCTATTTGTCTCCCTCTCAGTTCTACTTCCTGCTAGCTGGCTTCATTCTGAAACAGACTGTCTTCAATGTGAGACAGATGGCTGCATATAAGCTCCAGGTTTCTATCTTTCTTGTTTATCAATTCAGGCTGGACCAAGAAAGAGGCTTTGCTCATTCTTCCAGCACTCTTCCCAGGAATGACTCTCATTGGCCTAGTTTGAGTCACATGTCCATTCCTGAGCCAATCACTAAGCAGGAGGAGGGTATGCTTTGATTGGCTGGGATAGGTCACGCCCCTACTGGAGAATACAGTGGTGGTAGTCAGCCCACATTTACCATACAACAGGAGAGGGGTGATAAGGACTATCCTGGTTGTCCAGTGGCTAAGACTCTATGCTCCCAGGGCAGGGGACCCAAGTTCAATCCCTAATCAGGGAATTAGAGCTCACATGCTGCAACTAAAGATTCTGCATGCCACAAGGAAGACCGAGAACAGCCAATAAATAGATATTTTTAAAAAAGAGAGAGATGACAAGAGAAAAAAATGCTAGGTCTTGTTATGCAAAGAAAGGAGAATGGATAGTGAATGGATCAAAGTGATAGACATCTCATACCTATGTGATCAATTAGTCCTGTGGTGGACCTATCATTATACAACATTATCTGGAATTCTCCTTTGGGTCAGTGGGCTTGGAAGGGGATTTTTAGGAATTAGGCAACGGTAGATGTTTTGATGTTTTGAAATAGGTTAGCTCATAGTTGTCATTTTACAGTTAAGAATTGAAGAGACCTGCCCCAGGCACACATCTGTTGGGAAAGAGGCAGGCTTGTTCCTGATACCCAGGCTAGGACACCAACTTGGCCTCGTACCCTGGCGTCTTCCTTCCCAGGGCCACTTTGGCTCACCCAGCAACCAAGCATCTGGCAGTTTCAAGATTTCTCACCATTTCCCAGCAAGACTTCTGGCGGTGCCTTGACCAAAAAGGATATTCCAGACACTATAACGAGATGATATCAGAAATCTAAATGCAAAACAGGCATTCCCGTGTTCCCACTGGTCAATGTGACTGTGTGTTACAAATCACTGTTTTCACATTTCATTGTTACCAACTAGCTCTCTTTTTTTAAAAAACATACAAAGAAGGGAAGGGACAGATGTAGTATCGATGAAACCATTCTTTTGGATGTTAAAGGAAGAGAAGTCACCTAGACGTGTCATGAAATGAAATCTTGAAATTTTTTTCTAAAGACCTTTGAAAAAATCAACTATTATTTGCTTTTGACAGTTGAATCTTAGATTAGACAAAGATCTAGGGACAGAAAACCATGTACATTTGTAACATTGGCAGGAATTGGGCAGTGGGTCCACCTTTTCTGACAAGAAATAGTTAGTGTATTTTTCCACAGTTTCTACCTCTCCCTTCTTCATCATTACACAGCTGAGTCTTAGTAGTCACGAATCATTACACATGTACTCTCAAAATCCAGAGACATTCATCATGGTGATATCCCTGTACAAAGAGGTAAAATAAAACATTGTATATGTATGGCCGAGCCCCTTTGCTGTCTATCTGAAACTATCACAACATGGTTAATTGACTTCAATATGAAATTAAAAGTTCCTTAAAAATAAAGTAAAAAGATCATATAAAAAAGTAAACATTGTCTCAAATTGTTGCATGTTCTATGAAAAAATGATAGAGGGCATAATTTCACTAACAGTGAAGAATGTTTTTTCTAAGTTGAATAGGCAGACCTATAGTCTTTTATCACTCACTGTATTTGAGGAAGGTAAGTTCATGACCCAGTGGTGATGGAGAGACTGAGGCTCAGGGAGTAAGCAAGGCTTGATTAAGATTGTACAGTAAGCTAGTGTTGGCCATGAATGAGAACCTGGGGTTATGGAGATCCAACCAGTCCATTCTGAAGGAGATCAGTCCTGGGATTTCTTTGGAAGGAATGATGCTAAAGCTGAAACTCCAGTACTTTGGCCACCTCATGTGAAGAGTTGACTCAGTGGAGAAGACTTTGATGCTGGGAGGGATTGGGGACAGGAGAAGAAGGGGACGACAGAGGATGAGATGGCTGGATGGTATCACCAACTCGATGGACATGAGTCTGAGTGAACTCCGGGAGTTGGTGATGGACAGGGAGGCCTGACGTGCTGCAATTCATGGGACTGAACTGAACGACTGAGCGACTGATCTGAACTGAACTGAACCCTGGTTTCCACATGCTTCATTATCTGGCAATATGGGCCCTCATGCAGGAGATTTCCCATCAGATCAAAATTAATGGCACCTTTTGTAATGAACGTTCTGTAACCTCCCTTTACTAGGCTGGAATGAAAATGATAGATTATAAAAACTATGTATATAATTTAGAGATAACATAACCTACATACACACATAATTCACACACACACATACACAACCGCAGTATAAATGAGAAATAGGACACAGAGGATGAATGACAAATAACCCTGTATGTAGAATTGCCGTGAATGCAGCAGCTACTGTTGCTGATTGCTGAGTGTGTGGTGCTGCACTGCGCAAGCAACTCAAATCCTATTAATAGCATTTCCATCTTGTCCTGAACTCAGCCAAGTTCAGTTTTTCCTTGGATTACATGGTAGTGGCAAGTTTGGAAAAATGCAGGATACATCGAAACTGAGACAAAAATGGTATGTGATTATATTTATAAAACAGAGTTAGGTTTTGGGCTCAGATAATTATTGACATGTTCTCACCCATGAAAATGTCTAGTGGTGGATTTGAAAGTCTTGTGAGATACAGAGTAATCTTTTATAGGGTTCTATTTATTGCAGAACATCTCAAATCCCTGACCCTTGCCCATTAAATGCCAGCAGTGTACCCTGCAATCACTGAGACAGTTAAAGAACATCCCCACAAATTTCTGGCACTCTCCTTAACATTACTATCCTTGGAAACTACTGTTGTAGACCTTTCTCAGCTTCATTCTGGACTACTTGGTTGGATCTATACAGCTGAAGGGGCTTCCCAGGTGGCACAGCAGTAAAGAACCCACCTGCCAACACAGGAGACTCAGGTTCGATCCCTGGGTCAGGAAGATCCCTTGGAGAAGATGGCAACCCCCTCCAGTATTCTTGCCTGGGAAATCCCATAGACAGAGGAGCCTGGCAGGCTTCAGTCCATGGGGTCACAAAAGAATCAGACATGACTTGGCGACTAAACCACCACCATCATACAGCTGGAGAGACGCCCCAAAGGATTATGAGATATTTTGAATCACTGGAAGCTATGCCTAATGACCCCAGTTCCTGGGGATTTGCCCAATCTGTTCAAATAAGGAGCATCCTACAGAGATTACTTGGGGATAAATTCAGAGGAAATTCTGGGACAACCTAGGAATAATATTCCAAATGCCCACATATGTACTCTCAAGCAAAAGCATGAGATGCTCAAAAGCAAAAGCATTCCTCCCAATGGAAACCAGTAAGAATGGGTGGGAATTGGGGGCCAGCCCTCAAAGCCTTTAGCATGGTGAGAAAAGATGATTCCAGAGGAATGCCAGGGCCCAAGAAACAGGTAAAATAGAGCAGAAGTCCTGTGCAACCAGAAGACAGCCAGGAAGCTGGGCCTGAGGCTATTGTTATGCAAATGAACGCACAGAAAAACCCCAAGCTCCAAGTATTCCCTTGAACAGTGGCTTAAGAGAGCCCTCAAAGATGTTTTTACCACATGTGCAAGAAATTAAAATTAGGCTTAAGCTCATCTGAAGAGCCACTTTGACATTGCCATATGGTGGGAGCAAAGCTGCGTTTTGGATTTAGCAAACATCTTAAACTATTTTTCAAATGATTTAGGTTCAGCAAGACCCAAAATGTATTTTTTTTTTCCTTCAAGTACCTTTCCCCCCCTCATTTTAAACCCTAGGGAATTTTGAAGAAAATTCAAGCCACATGGTTCTGTTTCATTTACACTTAACTCATCAACATATTGTTTTGCAGGAGTCATGTGATGTCCAAAAGGACTTTGTAAAATATATGCTAAATGTATGTGTACACACACGCACTTAACAATACTCTCCTGAGGAATAAGGAACTATGTTTTGCTAAGAATTAACACCAAAGAAACAAAGTCAGATGAATCCCTTCAAGTTCTCAACTTGGCAAAAGAAAGTTCCCCCTTCCAGCTAAAGGCAAACACCAAATGTTCGTGTGGCGGAACAGCCAAGTCCCCAGGGGCCAGGGAGAGTCCCATAACGGTAGGGTGCATGCATGCTCTGACTCTTTGCAACCCCATGGACTGAAGCCCACCAGGCTCCTCTGTCCATGGGATTTCCCAGGCAAGAAGACTGGAAGGGGTTGCCATTCCCTCCTCCAGGGGATCTTCCCGACCCAGGGATGGAACCTGTGTCTCCTGCATTGCAGGCGGATTCTTTACCTTCTGAGCCATTGGGAAATCCATAACTATAGGACCAGGACAAAAAGATGTAGGGAGACTCCTTGGGCATGGGAAGCCAGAGACTTCCCAGACTCTGGGAAGACTTTGAATGCTCTCAGCTTTGCAAAGAAGTGTTAATGAAGGACTTAGATCTGTACCTTTATGGAAATCTATCCTGCCCATGCTGGTGGGTTGCTTTGAGATAGATGGATGGATGGATAGACAGGAAGAAAGAAAGAACAGGTAGAGAAAATAGATAGAGAAATAAATATATATAGGAAAGTGAAAGTGTTACTCAGTTGTGTCCAACTCTTTGCGACCCCACGGACTGTAGCCCACCAGGCTCCTCTGTCCATGGTTCTCCAAGCAAGAATACTGGAGTGGGTTGCCATGCCCTTCTCCAGGGGATCGTCCCAACCTAGGGATTGAACTCAGGTTTCTGGCATTGTAGGCAGATTCTTTACCATTTGAGCTATCTGGGAACGCATATGCATATATATTTATGTGTGATGTATATATTTATATATATTCACCATCATCATTACTGTCATTATCTAGGAGGGGAAAAAAATCCTTCAAAAAATAAACAAACAAATCTTACAAGTTACATCAATATAGAAAGTAGATGAAATCAGTATTTTTCATAGATTAAATTTACAGCATTCAAAGGTTACTATATATCAAACATAAAATCAGACACCGAGAAAATGAGACTGTTGTGATGAACCTATGCAGTGAAATCAGTTATTAGCTCTGACCTTCAGAGTCTTGAACAAATTCATTCAACTTCTTACTGTATAGTTTTTAGTTATCACAAAGTTATCAACACACTATGGATTAGGAGATATTGGGCTTCCCAGGTGGTGCTAGTGGTAAAGAGCCAATGCAGGCAACTTAAGAGATGCAGGTTCGATACCCATTCCAGTGTTCTTGCCTGGCGAATCCCGTGGACAGAAGAACCTGCTGGGCTATGGTCCATAGGGTCGCAGAGTAGGACACGACTAAAGCGACTTAACACACACACACACAGTAACTGCAAATGTTAACATCTCAAAAAAAAAAGAACAGAATCTCAGGATGTCAAAGGACAGCAAGAAATTCACGCTTTAGGATTGCATCCCTAAAATGCTCAATAAGTATTTCTTGTATAATACATACAAGTTAGCTAAGAAGTAACATAATTTACTTCTAGAGCAGTAAGCACCCATAATAAAACGCTGCCCCAATGTAATGTGGTCCACATTCAATTTTTATTGCAACCCAGCGTCGTAAGGCAAATCCTAGCCACAAAGATATCTCTACCCTCATGACAAAAACCAAATCAAACCAAACAGAACTCAAATGAATTAATATTACCACTGATTCATAAGGATGTGTTTCATAGAAGTAGCAGAAAAGTGCATCAATAGCAGCATAAGCAATTAAGATATTTAATTATCTCATGTGTTATTAATAAAGGCAAATATAAGAAAGATCACATGATTGTTGTCTTTAAAAGAAGCACCATATATGCCTTCTACATTGTGAATGAGTTTATGTTTGTCTTGCTCACGTGAAACCTTCCTCCAAAGTGTGGATGGATTTGATTTGACAAGAAGATGACCAGGTACTACAACAGAGAGACAGAAAGGCAAGAAAACATTATCCGAACTGCCAACCTGCCCCATGATCTGGCATTTGCAATTTAAATCTCGCTTCCTTTGCCACTCCACTCACCTGAGACAGAGGCTTCACCCTCTGGGCCACCACCAACAGAGAGGATTCAACTGCACCAACTAGGCTCCAAGTCTGCCTGAGCCGTTCTGTGTGACACTCTTCTTGCAGATCCTGAAATCCAGCCCATCTTTCTGTATATTAAGAACTGGTTCAGAGGCCTAATTCTCATGAAGCTTTCCCCAATCCTCTACACTAGAACTAATCACTCTTTGAGTCTCTCTCCTTGTAACTCTACCATAATTACTATTACTCTTATTAATCATTGCCTTAGGTGATTTGATGACTTGTGCCAAAACCTGTGCAGGGAACTTCACAAACATTATGTCATTTAATACCCACAACAACCCACTGAAATCATTTCTTCTTCCTCCTCCCTGTTCTTCTCCTTCTTTCTCCTCCTCTCTCTCCCCTTTCCCGTCTTCTTTCTCTTCTTTTTCCTCTTCTCCTCCTCTTTCCCTTCCTCTCCTCCCCCCTCCTCCTTCTCTTCCTTTTCTCCAACATCATCAGCATCATTTTCTCTCCCATCTCTTCTTTCTTCTCCTTCTCCTTCCCATTCTTATTTATCACTATTATTCTCATTTTTTAAGCAAGAAAACAGAGGTTCAGAGAGGCTTAGCAACTAATTTAAGCTCGCACATCAAGCTAAGTGAATGAACCAGGCTTTGAATCCTAGTTGGACTTGAACTGCTTCTGTCAACTTCTGCTGACCATTGTACTCTATAGCATCGCCACACTCCATGCTTTAGCCAGGCTTCACAGCTAACCATACACCGGCCACCTCCCTGCCAGCCTATCAGATATTTATGGGCAGTGATCTTTGTACTCTTCATCTTTAAGTCTCAGTAAACATTAACACTTATTTTAAAAACTAGTTTTGAAGGGGAAAATCATTCCTGTGGCTAAACACACACACACAGGGTAAAAAGGGAAATAGAGTGAAAAGTCTTTCATCCCTGACCATCCCCTCCCCCAGGCACCTGGTTCCCCCCTGCTCTGACCCAATTAGTTACATTGACTTCTTATTCATTCTTCTAGAAATACAAGAAAGTAAGTAAATACACCTCCTTCCTCCTTCCTAGTTTTCGAATTTTATTATTATCATGCCACACCACGAGGCTTGTAGGATTTTAATTCCCGGACAGAACCCAAACCCTTGGCAGGGGGAGTGCGGAGTCGTAACCACTGGAACATCACAGAATTCCTTCTTTCCTCTCTTTTAAAATATAAATTGCAGTAAGCTGTAAATAGGGCTTCCCAGGTGACTCAGTGGTAAAGAATTCACCTGCCAATGCAGGAGACGCAGGTCCAATCCCTGGGTTGGGAAGATCCCCTCGAGAAGGAAATGCAACCCACTCTAGGATTCTTGCTTGGGAAATCCCATGGACAGAGGAGCCTCATGGGCTACAGTCCATGAGGTTGCAAAAGAGCTGGACACGATGTAACCCCTGAACAACAGTGTAAATATCGTTCTGTGCTTTCTTGTTAACTATTTATTCTTGCTGTTATTATTAGTTATTTTTCATCTTATTGACAAGGCTATCTAAAAAGAAAAAAAAAAAACTTGTTAACCTTTCCTTCTATACTGAGCATAAATATTTACTGAGGTCTGATTCAATTTGGAAGGAAAAGAAGAACCCTTTCTTCTAGTATCTTGGTGTGTTCATTACTATCCTCCCAGTTAGACAGGAGACTCTCTGGGCAGCCCTGGGATCTAGTTCACAGTCCTTTCTACCCTCTACCCAATTTGGAAACCCTCATGTTTGTTGGGCTTCCCTGCTGACTCAGAGGTTAAAGCGTCTACCTGGAATGAGGGAGAGCTGGGTTCGATCCCTGGGTCAGGAAGATCCCCTGGAGAAGGAAATGGCAACCCACTCCAGTACTCTTGCCTGGAGAATCCCATGGAGGGAGGAGCCTGGTAGGGTACAGTCCATGGGGTCGCAAAGAGTCAGACACAAGTTTGTTAGTCTGGCCTAAACCCCAGAGGGAGGGACTGAAGGTCCAGGCTCCAACATTCTGAATGTGGCCAGAAGTACTAACTCATGATGTTTATACATTTCAGCAGGTAGGTCCAGGTAGCGTGCAGTGGATTTGGAAATTTGAAACTACACAGAGGCTCTTGGTCAATACACAGTGGCTACCCAGCTTCCATATGGAACTCTAACGTACCCTTTCTTTAATCTTCTAAGTTCTCTCTGGTTTTACCTTTGACTGGCAGTCTCACTTCTACTTTCTGTTCCCATTGTGAGAAAGCCAGAGAGTCTCTGAACAAATTGGTAGCTTTCTCTCCCTTCCAGTAGATGGTCCCATCAACACCACTTAAGTTGAGGAAAGAGGCAAATGGTGTGGCATCATTTTTTGCTTCTGGTAGAGTACGCCTTCGTCCTGTTCCCATGGTGGTTTTTCCCAATCCTTAGAATGCAGTGAGATTGAAAGCAAGGGAGGGGCAGGGGGCAGCTGAAGTACCCAGGTTTCCAGCAACTGGAGAATTGTTTCTTTATACTTCTCTCCTTTCACCAAACCTCTTCTCTGTGTCTCCTCCAATTTTTATACCTTATGCCCCTGTTCTACCACCCAAGATGCCTGGCATGGGACTGGCAGTCTCTGACTCAGAGTTCATTTTTTACACTCTTTCTACCTCCCGAGTCCTAGCCTATTGCCCACACTAAAAACTGATTTTACCATCAGCCGCCTACTCGAGGTTACATTTTCCGGTGCAATTTCCTTGAAATAATCCCTCTCTCCCCCAAGCAATCCTCACCACTGGAGTTTACACCTCTTCTTTTCCCACCCCTGCCCCCTGGATCCCTCTCCACATAATTCCCCATTTCCCCTCCCCACGATGACCCTACTTTTCCAATGAAGATTTGCAATCTGTAAGTGTTTGGGAGAGCTGATGTCTAAGCTAGCAGCTTCTGTTAAGTAGGTTTTAAGGGCCCAGACATTTTTATATGAATTCAGATGGCTGGAACACCCAGCCACGAAGGGTTTTATGTACTGTTGGCATAGCCTTCTTTGCCAACTAAACTTCAAGACGTTTATAAGTTTGGTAGAGTTACGCGGCCAGTCTTGGAAGGCTTTCTTGCAGTTATGTAATCATTGGAAGAAAAAAGAACGGTGTGGGGTGTGTGTGTTTCCTGCCTCCTTGCTTTTCCTCTTTAAGAAAAAAAAAATCTTAATACAAAGGAATGTGTGAAAGGCCCAAATGTAAAAGCTTCAGGGCCTTTGGATGACGACTGAGGAGTGAAAGGCCAGGATGTGTTCAGCGCAATTGTCTACGTTCAAGCGCTGACAAGATGGAACAAGTCTTAAGGCTCCCTGGGGATTCTGGCAGAACAGCCTGCTAGATCATTCTCTCTCCCCGACTGTTTTAGAATATGCATCCCCATGTGTACTAATGAATTAATTCTGTAATGACTTTTTCAAGAGCTGCCTTTCCTGGAAAAACAAAAGCTTCATGAGGCTAAGATGCTTGCTGTTGTTCTTTGTTGCTGTTTAGTTGCTAAGTCGTGTCCGACTCCTTTGAGACCCCATGGACTGTAGCCTGCCAGGCTCCTCTGTCCATGGGATTTCCCAGGCAAGAATACTGGAGTGGGTTGTCATTTCCTTCTCCAGAGGCTCTTCCTGACCCAGGGATCAAACCCTGACTCCTGCACTGGCAGGCAGATTCTTTACTGCTGAGCCGCCTGGGAAGCTTGACCTCATGTTTAATCACTATACAGGCAGACCTCAGAGATACTGCGGGTTTGGTTCCAGAACATCACAATAAAGTGAGTCCTACAAAGTTTTTGGTTTCCTAGTGCACAGAAAAATTATGTTTACGCTATACTGTAGCCTATTAAGTGTGCAATAGAATTATGGCTGATAAAAAAAAAAACAAAAACGTTTCCATACCTTAATTAAAAACCCTCTATGGCTAAAAAATGCTAATCATCACTTGAGCCTTTACCAAGTCATAATCATTTTGCAACAGTAACACCAAAAGTCGCTGATGGCAGACCACTGTGACAAACATAATATGAATGAAAAAGCTTGAAAATTGTGAGAATTACCAAAATGTGACATGAAGACAGGAAGTGAGCAAAGTCAGTTGGAAAAACGGTGCCGACAGACTTGTTCAACACAGGGTTGCTACAAACCTTTCATTTATAAAAAAAAAAATGCAGTATCTTCAAAACACTGTAAACCAAGGTGTGCCTGGATAGCAGTCCAGTAGAGTATCTGACATGCAGTAGGAGTCCCCCAAAATATCTGTTTGATGAGTGAGCACATTTGGGTCCATAATTACACTCCTAGTATCCAGCATGCTTGGCACATAGGAGAAGCCAATAATATTTGTGAAATAAATGAGTGACTGAAGGCTTTTTTTCAGGTCAAATTGTTTTGTCTTTTGAAGGATTCTGTACTGTGTCCTGAGCATTGTGACTGGCACATTCTGGAATTTCTGAACTCTGTTATTGTCCACTGAACTGTCCTATTAATTATAAAGTTCACATTTGCACAGTGGTTGATAGCTACAAAGAATTTTCACAATTTAAGAACTGTATTTTATTAAATTCCCACAGTGACACCATAGAGTAGGTTTTATTGTCATCTCTTTTGTATGGGTCAGAAAACAATTGTTCAGAAAGTTAAAGGGAACTATAAAAAAATCAAAATGGCACATAGATTGCTAAGCATTAGGCTGCATGTTTGACCTTTTAAGTACAGAATTTTTCATTTACAGTAGTTTGGTTAACCTGCTGCTATACCAGGTTAACCAAAAGATCTCTGAGGCTTATCAGAATATAAGCTTATTTCTTGCCCATTTAAGTGACCAACTTCTCCCAGGTTTCCCAAAAGCTATCAGTTTCCAGAACTAAAAATCTTTGCACTCATAACTCGTTGAAGTTCAGGCAAACCAGGATGTTGGCCACCCTGTTCACTTAATAATAATGCAAATTGGGACAGTTTCCCACCATTTTTAGGTATGCCTTCTGGAACACATGGCTTCTGAGATCCTAACAGGAGAAAAAAGGACTAGAGAACCACATGGAATATTTTTATGGGCTAAGTGTGCAAACAGCTTATATGACTTCTACTCACTTTCCATTGGCTAAAACTTGGTCATGTGATAGCAGTCTAGCTGCAAGGGAATCTGGGAAATGTAGTTTTCCTGTGTGTATAGGAAGTGTTTCCACTTTACCATACGCTGTTATGTCTCTCATTTGGCATTTTCTGCAAGGTTCAATATGGTCTCTAGTAATCTGGGGAAGGTGGAGAAGGAAATGGCAACCTACTCCAGTATTCTTGCCTAGAGAATCTCGTGGACAGAGGAGCCTGGTGGGCTGCTGTCCATGGGGTCGCAGAGTCGGACACGACTGAAGCGACCTAGCATGCCTGCAAACAGTCTGGGGAAGCACAAACTGTATGTTTTAAAATATAACTTTTATTGTATTTTGTACTGTCTAATAATTAAGCAATTCATGTTATTATGTGAAACATAGAAAATACAGCTAGAGAAAGAGAATGAAAACAAAATCACCCCAAATGTCATCATTGCCATTATATATTAACATTTTTTAATATCATTTTTATACTTTTGTCTATATACATAACCATAGTTTTTCCCCACAAAAGTATCATAGCATATTTACATTTTATATTGTTTTCTCACCATCTATAAGATTTTCTGGATTATCTTTTCATAGGTATATACATACTTTTTAATGGCAGAACAGTATTTTATTTTATAGATGGGCCATAATTTATTTAGAGAATCTCATTTTTAGGGACACTTTAGCTAAGTGGACAAGCTCTGGAGCCAGGGTCCCTGGATCCAAATGCTGGCTCTAATATCGTTGTTACACTTGAGTAAAAGAAACCCATACTCTGACAAATATTATATGACTTACATGTAAAATCTAAAAAATAATACAAATGAATCTATATATAAAACAAAAGCAGACTTGTAGACACAGAAAACAATTTTGTGATTACCAAAAGGGAGAGGGAGGGAGGGACATTCCTAGGAGATACAAACTACTATACAAAAACAGACAAGCAACAAAGACTACTGTACAGCACAGGGAATTAAACTCGATATCTTGGTATAACCTATAATGGAAAATAATCTGAAATATATATATATGTGGTGGTGGTGGTTTAGTCACTAAGTCGTTTCCGACTCTTGCGATTCCATGGACTGTAGCCTGCCAAGCTCCTCTGTCCGTGGGATTCTCCAGGCAAGAATACTGGAGTGGGTTGCCATTTCCTTCTCCAATATTATATATGTATATACATGTATATATGTGTATATATATATATATACACAGGAATAATATATAAGTGTATTAGTCACTCAATCAAGCCTGACTCTTTGCGACCTCATGAACTACAGCCCACCAGGCTCCTCTGTCCATAGAATTCTCCAAGCAAGAATACTGGAGTGGTAGCCTTTCCCTTCTCCAGGGGACCTTCTCAACCCAGGGATTGAACCTGGGTCTCCTGAATTACAGTCAGACTCTTTACCATCTGAGCTACTCACTAAATAATAATTCAGTGAGCAGGTTTTTAACTGAATATCTGTTCAAATCCATGATTATTTCTTTAGGGCCAAAAAGAAAAAAAAAACCCACATT
This sequence comes from Redunca redunca, assembly GCA_006410935.1. NCBI lineage: Eukaryota > Metazoa > Chordata > Mammalia > Artiodactyla > Bovidae > Redunca > Redunca redunca. The sequence continues at coordinate 402,627 of SJYQ01093173.1, forward strand.
TGCTAGGCAGGAAACTTTAGGGTCAAAGAGGGTGCATATTTGAAAGTCTTTTGATATGTTAATGAGCCGCTTCTAGAATTAAATTGGTTGAACATATTATTCATTAGTTATAATTCCTTGGCCATTGAGGGTTTGGACACTAAATTACCCAGGTTGTTAGTGACATTTCGAACTTAAAACTCTTAGCGGGAGAAAATAAATCCATGAATGAAAAGCTGGATTAACCTACACAACAACTAATTGATAGCAGTCTGCTGGCCCAGGAAATCAAAAAGCATGTAATGAAGGCAAAGGGAAAGCCCAGAAGCTCTTTAGTTGACCGTGGACTGTGTTCAGTAAAGAGAACCTTCTTTAGATCGCTTCCTGTTGTTGGAAAAGGCTGTGGCTGCAAGGTTTTATTCTACTCTCTCCTACCTCCTTCCCAGCTTTCCTCATCTGCCTTCCCACATAGGGGTTTTCATCCCGTGTGTGGAGGAATTCTGCATTCACTTTGCTCATCCTTCCCTTGAGAAATCACTACGCTTCTGTGACTTACCGTCAGCCCCCGGCAGCTGGAGGTTCAGAGAGGTGGCCTTGGCAGGTGGAGCTTTGGGGCAGGTGTTATTTCCTTTTGGAAATGAGCTCTGGGAAGGTGACAGAAGCCTACAGAGTGGCGTTTGGGGTTTAGTTTTACTCCAGAAACCCCAGGAGGACAATATATCTCATGCATTTTCATCTGACTTTGGAATGGCTCATTTCCACCTGTACCAAGTGTGGGAAATAGGGAACACGTGAATAGAGCTATGCTGTTTGCCCAGGTCTGATCCATTCCTTCTCCAAGAAACTAATCTGCATGAGCTGCCTCAGTGGGCCCCTTGCCCTCTGGCTTCCATTTGGGTTTAGCCAGTGGGAGGCTCCAGCTGGAAAGATGGAGGGAGTGGGGAAGAGGCTGATGTGTTTAATCCTATGACTTCCTCCTCCTTTCCAGGGGCAGGTTTGCCGTGGCTGCTTTTCTTCTCATAGCTCTCCTGCAGCTTTAGCTCTCACCAAGTTCTGATAACCTTGCACATGTAAGTTGAGTAGATAGCATCTTCCTGATTTTCCAGAGGGTTTTGCATCATTACTGGTTCATTTTTCTTAACATTGTCCACAGGGTTAAGAAACACTCCCCTTCGGGGTATGGTGAGTCCTGCCAAGGCTCTGTTTGAGGCAAAAACTCTGTGGATTCCAGAAAAGGGCCAACTTGATGCTTTTAGCAGCACAGTCGAGGGACAAGAGAATTTAATGGTTAAGACTGAGCTCTGGAATCTAAGAGGTTAAAGTCCTGCTTCTATTACATTCCGGTTGTGTGGCCTTGTACATGTGAATTCATCTCCCTGATCCTCAGTTTCCTCATTGCTAAAATAGACACAATAATGCTACATACCTCCTTGGGTTGCTTTCATGAACCAATGAGACGGTGCCTTTTAAGTACCTGGCATTTTATTGCTGTTGCCACTTGTTCCATTTATCTGTTACTGCATAACCAACCACTTCCCTGGTGGTCCAATGTGGTTAAGACTCTGTGCTTTCAATGCAGGGGGCCAGGGTTTGATCCATGGTCAGAGAACTAGATCCCACATCACAGCTAAGACCCAGCACCGTCAAATAAATAAATAAATAAATAAATATTAAAAGTAAGTCAGGCTGGTTCAAAGTTTCACCCTTCTAACTGTCTTTCTGGTCAACCTGTCCCTATTCTGAATCAATGCTTAGCACAAGCTCAGGTGTGATTCAGGGTCCCCATGTATAACAAAGACACCCCTATAATTAAGGAAATTCCAAAGATTTAGAGTCTCCAAACCAGGGACAAAGGTCAATCAAATTATTATACAACACACGCATTATTTCATATACTGTACAACATTTCTGTAAGAAATATCATTTTGTGTACTTAAAAATGAAGGCATTATGACTATCCTAAAATATACAGGATATGAACCTGAGCTTTCTTGAACCCACGTTTTAATTTTTTTCTTACTATCCCCCAATGCCTGCCTTTAATGAGAAAGCTACTTTGCCCAATTAAGTGCCTCAATGTTCCTCATCTCCAACGGGAGAGTCTTAATTGTTCCATGGTAGGTGAATAGTAGAGTTTAATGAGAGAATTTGATTTAACCTTTCTCTCTTTTTTTTTGCAAAGGATTCTGGGCATTAAAAGACCTGAGTTCTTGTCCCAATTCTGTCCATTAAGTACAGTTTGATGAATGGCTTTCTCTCTCCAGGCTCAGTTTCCCCCAGAAAAACAAAGAGACTGGACTAGCTGTCTCAGAGAATCTTACAAGCTCTAAAAGTTTCAGAACTCACTGTTATAAAACTCTCCAAAGTGGAGGTATCATTTACAGTTGGGATGACTTAAGATAATAAATAATACCTTCCAACAGGAGAAGTCCACATTTAGACATTCCCTCTTTTCTTCATCTTTGCACAAATATTTTTGAGTACTTGTATGTGCCAGGGAGTCCATTAGATGTTGGGGATACAGCAAAAGAAAGGCAGGTATGGAGCTTACCCTCAAGGAATTAAAGAGTGCTGAAGCCAAACATTAAACCAACCATTCAAAATGTGATAGACAAAGTGTGGTGTTTGGGACACACAATAGGAGACCTAACTTCATCCAAAATTGGGGATGGCTTTCAAGAAGAAGTGGTGTTTAAACTGAGGCCTAAAGGATTTGAAAACCTTAGCAGGTTTCTTTTATAAAGAAGGTCAGTCACTTGTGTTCCAGGATATTCCAGGCATAGAAAGGAATCTCCATGAAGGCCAAAGGTTGGCATATCAAAGTTTTTGCTATAATAGACAGAATAAGTGCCCAGCCTATAGCTGGCCCTCAGACTTTCTGATTGAATGAGTGACTGCATGAATATATATTAATTCCTTAATTAAAATGTAACCTTAATTACAGTGCCAGGCCAATGAATGCTTTTAAAATCCTACAACCCAATGCTGGGAACACTTCAGTTTTTCAATAAATTTCATTTAACAAATAGATATTGGTGTCTATAAAAGCTAGTGAAGGGAGGAGGCACAGCTTGAAACTGATACTGACTGAACACTTCCTATATTCCTGCTGCTGCTGCTAAGTCGCTTCAGTCGTGTCCGACTCTGTGCGATCCCATAGACGGCAGCCCACCAGGCTCCCCCATCCCTGGGATTCTCCAGGCAAGAATACTGGAGTGGGTTGCCATTTCCTTCTCCAAAGCATGAAAGTGAAAAGTGAAAGTGAAGTCGCTTAGTCGTGTCCGACTCCTAGCGACCCCATGGACCGCAGCCCACCAAGCTCCTTCGTCCATGGGATTTTCCAGGCAAGAGTACTGGAGTGGGGTGCCGTTGCTTCCTAGCATTGTTCTAATTTCTAATATGATAACTCATTAAGTTCTAATAATCAACATCTATAAAATGCCCAGGCACAGGGAAGCTCAGTAATTTCCCAATGTTCACAAAGTTATGAAATGCTAAAGCTAGGATTTAAACGCTGGCAGTATGCTCTTGGCTACGACATCATGCTGATCATGTTGGAAAAGAAGACAAGTATCTCATTCTTCAGCTCAGAAGAATACCACATCCTCAGACATTTTGACTCTAAAGACCACCTGGACCAGATGCATTGAGCCAGATGGTAAAGAAAAATATCAGCTAACATTTTAAAAATGTGCTTATGTACCGGATATTAAGGAAACGAAATGGTTAGTTTACATAATCTCACTTCATTCCCAAATTAACCCTAGATATTGATGCTTTTGAGCTGTGGTATTGGAGAAGACTCTTGAGAGTCCCTTGGACTGCAAGGAGATCCAACCAGTCCATTCTGAAGGAGATCAGCCCTGGGATTTCTTTGGAGGGAATGATGCTGAAAGCTGAAACTCCAGTACTTTGGCCACCTCATGAGAAGAGTTGACTCATTGGAAAAGACTTTGATGCTGGGAGGGATTGGGGGCAGGAGGAGAAGGGGACGACAGAGGATGAGATGGCTGGATGGCATCACCAACTCGATGGACATGAATCTGAGTGAACTCCGGGAGTTGGTGATGGACAGGGAGGCCTGGCGTGCTGCGATTCATGGGGTCGCAAAGAGTCGGACACAACTGAGTGACTGAACTGAACTGAACTGATAGGGGTGATTATTGTAAATCCCACTGAAATTGAGGTTCAGAGAGGGTGAGTAACTTGCCCATGCTCACCCAGCAGAAGGGACAAGGTCTAACTAGTCCACGTGAGTATAAGAGTCTAGCCACTCAACTGTTGTTAATGCTAAAGCCAGTGTAGACAGAACCCTAAATGGGACACCACCAGAAACACAGCAGTGTGGCTCAGCGTTTCATATATTTTTAAGGACTGATGCTCACAGGAGATCTTCGGCTGGGTCCAGACACAGCCTGGAGCCACGAAGGTGTCTGCCTTCACTGATAAGTTCCTCCCAGCTCTTGTACAGACAGCCAAATGCCTCACACCCTCCCCTCCCCTGGCTTCTGGAGGAATCACTTTCACACTCGAGGGAGGTGGAGACGGTTCTTATCTTGACACTTCAAAGAAAACCTTCCCCCTTGACATCTTCCTGCCCTAAACAGTGCTGATGTGGAAGCCGGGTGATGAAGGGTTTGCCTCATTCCTTTGATCCTGGGGCAAGTTGGGTGACTCCTGCTCTTCCAGCCCTGAGGAATGCTGGGCCCCACTGCCTTGCTTTTTGTTTCCTCTAATATTTACAGCTTCCAGTGGCTCCTGTGCTTATTCAGTTTTGGCTAAAGAAAACAGCCAGGAGTTTAGGACCAGATCTCAAAAACGAAGAGAAGTATGTATCCAGCGGTAGAGTATGGACTGGTTTCGCCAGTGGGAGAGTTCGAATGTTGCTCAATACTTAATACTCACATTCCCATTCTGCTTCTGCTCTAGCCAATGGTTTGTAATTTGGGTATCATGCCTCTCCGTGATAATCTATGGGGAGCTATGAAGTCTCTTTCAGAAAAACCTGTAGGCAAACAGGGAAGTGTGTGAATATTATTTCAAAGGGCTCACAAGCTCCCTGACACAATCAATTGCTGGTTTCCTTGGTGGGGTTGGTGGTGGAGCAAGTCTGTGGATTCAAGTTAAGAACTTTTATTATTTATTTATTTATAAGATTTTTTTTTTTTTGACCTGGACCATTTTCAAAGTCTTTACTCAGCTTGTTACAACACTGCTTCTTTTTTATAATGTTCTGGTTTATGGCCCTGAGGCACATGGGGTCTTAGCTCCCTGACCAGGGATTGAACCTGTACCCACTGCACTGGAAGGTGAAGTCCTACACTGGATCGCCAGGGAAATCCCTAGTTAAGAACTTAAAAAAATCAAAACAAAACACCACTGCCACTCTGAACAGGGTAGTGGCTGAGTAGTCTATCCTGAAGTTAGGCAAATCTGAGTTGAAATCCACGTTGTGACCAGTTCTTCCCACTTCAGTCAAATTATCTAATCACTTTGACCCTCGGTTTCTCTGTCAGTAACTTCTGGCCCACATCTTGTATAGTTGTGAGGATTACAGGAGCATGGTGGAGAAGGGGGCAGCAGAGAAAGAGATGGTTAGATAGCATCACCAACTCAATGGACATGAATCTGAGCAAACTCCAGAAGATAATGAAGGACAAGGGAGCCAGGCATGCTACAGTCCATGGGGTCACAGAGAATCCGACGTGACTTACCCACTGACCAACAACAATAATTAATATTCACAAAATTCATCAAGTGAAACCCATATTCAAGGATTCTTTCCCTTGATTTCTTGGAATGAGATGATAACACAGATATAAAGGAATTCCTTTAAATTTCAAAGGTGAGAGGGAGACAAGGACTCAAATATTCATTGAGCCAATACATGTATCTGACCCCAATTCAGCACACCTAAACTGCTCAAGAGAAGGTTACAAAGAGAAGACACTGATGAAAAAGAAAAAGTGGTCCATAGAAGGAAGATACTTTGATTCCCAGAATGCCCCTGGCATCCATCCATTCTCCAGTGGATTGATGGTGTTTTGAATGACAAGCCCTATTGCAGACCCTGGAGAAACCAGGATAGTTTCTTTAAGGCCAGGCTTTCCTTAAGGCTAAGACTCTGGCTTGACCTTAAGGAACTGCCAGGATAATGAGAACACCAACAACCATCAAAGTCAACATCACGTCCCGCTCTTTACGTGCATCCATTCACTCAACAAATATGTACCGAACACCTCTTATGGGCTGGGTGCTGATGTCAACCCTTCTCTTTCCCTGGCTTCCTTGATGGAGTCCTTTTATCTTTGGCATGAACACAGGAGGGATGATAAAGATGAAACCAGACAGAGAGTCACTGAAAAGCCAGCCAGGTGAGGGGGAGAGAGGGAGCTGTCAGCCAGCAAAATTTAGAGGACTCTTGTCCGGCCAGTTCCATGAAGACGTAGTTTCACCATCCGCATCATTAGCAGACAGTTGCATGGGGTTGTGGGCTAATTTATGACCTGGAGATTGCTGCCTGCGGCATAATTTACTCAGGGAAGTAGGCCTAGGTCAATATATGTTTAAGTAAAAAGGTTCTGGAAAACCCCCAGGATTCAAGCTGGGAAGGAGGCCTACGATTGCCAAGAAAGAAGCATAGGTGGAAAGGACAGCAGGCAGGCAGGCAGGGAGGGAGGTGAGAAGCACTGACGCTCAGTAAATACAATTATTTTATGCCCAGCTGTTAGTTCTGTAGCCACGTCAAAAACTAGAGAAGCTGAGGAAATGAACTCGGACTTCATCTGCATCCTTCCTTTTGTTTAATCTATTTAATGCACTAATCTACTCAACGTGTTTCCACATAATAGATTTAATATACTTATGAAATTGATTGTGTATCTAAGAGAAGAGACAATGTCACGCGTACATGCTGTGTGCCAAGCTGCTTTAGTCATGTCCGACTCTGTGACCCCATGGACTGTAGCCCTCCAGGCTCCTCTGTCCATGGGATTCTCCAGGCAAGAATATTGGAGTGGGTTGCCATGCCCTCCTCCAAGGGATCTTTCCGACTCAGGGACTGAACTCGTGTCTCTTATGTCTCCTGCATTGGCAGGCGGCTTCTTTACCACTAGCGCCACCTGGGACATCCCAAAAATGTCATATGTATAGATATATGCAAATATATGTATATACATCTTTATCTATCTATCTACAAATAGATACACAGTACATTGATAGGATAAACAGTATGACAGAGATTCTGTATTTACTATTTTATTTGACATTCTTTTAGTTTTTATTTTAAATTTATTTTTAATTGTAGTATAACTGCTTCACAATGTTGTATTAGTTTCTGCTGTACAACAATGTGAATCAGCTATATGTATACATATATCCCCTCCTTCTTGAGCTTCCCTCTAACCTATTTCCCCACCATGCCACCACTCTAAGACATCACCGGGTGCCAGGCTGGGCTCCCTGTATTATACGGCAACTTCCCACTAGCCATCTATTTCACATATGGTCGTGTATGTATGTCTCTCAATTCGTCTCCCCCTCTCCTTCCCCCATTATGTCCATAAGTCCATCCTCTACATCTGCATCTGTATTCCTGCCATGCAAATAGATTCATAGGTACCATTTTTCTAGATTCCATATATATGCATTAATATACGATATTTGTTTTTCTCTTTCTGACTCACTTCACTCTTGACAGATTTTTTTAATGGCTAGGTTTCAAAGGGATCTGAAAAAGTTACAATATTTATTTACCCTTATACACTATTTATAGCAATTAAAGCAGTTGTGCATTGCATTAAGAGCTATATCTGTATTACAACATCTCATCCAAGTGCTGAGAATAACCCTGCAAAAGGTGCAGAGTTAGCCCCATTCTATAAACGAGGAATGAAGATAATGGCGACCTCCTTCAAAAGTTCCCATGTACACACTGCTGCACTCAGTGCCCCTGACCCTGCAGCAGGCCGCTGCTGACCCATGCCTCCGCCACAGGTGATCACTCACCTGGAGCCAGACATCCTGGAATGTGAAGTCAAGTGGGCCTTAGGAAGCATCACTACGAACAAAGCTAGTGGAAGTGATGGAATTTCAGTTGAGCTCTTTCAAATCCTAAAAGATGATGCTGTGAAGGTGCTGTACTCAATATGCCAGCAAATTTGGAAAACTCAGCAGTGGCCACAGGACTGGAAAAGGTCAGTTTTCATTCCCATCCCAAAGAAAGGCAATGCCAAAGAATGCTCAAACTACCCCACAAGTGCACTCATTGCACACACTAGCGAAATAACGCTCAAAATTCTCCAAGCCAGGCTTCAACAGTATGTGAACCAAGAACTTCCATATGTTCAAGCTGGATTTAGAAAAGGCAGAGGAACCAGAGATCAAATTGCCAACATCCACTGGATCATCGAAAAAGCAAGAGAGTTCCAGAAAAACATCTACTTCTGCTTTATTGACTATGCCAAAGCCTTTAACTGTGTGGATCACAATAAATTGTGGAAAATTCTTCAAGAGATGGGAATACCAGACCACATGATCTACCTCCTAAGAAATCTGTATGCAGGTCAGGAAGCAACAGTTAGAACTGGACATGGAACAACAGACAGGTTCCAAATAGGAAAAGGAGTACGTCAAAGCTGTATATTGTCACCCTGCTTATTTAACTTCTATGCAGAGTACATCATGAGAAACACTGGGCTGGAAGAAACACAAGCTGGAATCAAGATTGCCAGGAGAAATATCAATAACCTCAGATATGCACATGACACCACCCTTCTGGCAGAAAGTGAAGAAGAACTAAAGAGCCTCTTGATGAAAGTAAAAGAGAAGAGTAAAAAGTTGGCTTAAAACTCAACATTCAAAAAACTAAGATCATGGCAACTGGTCCCACCACTTCATGGCAAATAGATGGCAAAACAATGGAAACAGTGAGAGACTTTTATTTTTCTGGGCTCCAAAATCACTGCAGATGGTGACTGCGGCCATGAAATTAAAAGATGCTTGCTCCTTGGAAGAAAAGCTATGACCAGCCTCGACAGCATATCAACAAAGGTCCATCCAGTCAAAGCTATGGTTTTTCCAGTAGTCATGTATGGATGTGAGAATTGGACTATAAAGAAAGCTGAGTGCTGAAGAATTGATGCTTTTGAACTGTGTTGTTGGAGAAGATTCTTGAGAGTCCCTTGGACTACAAGGATATCAAATCAGTCAATCCTAAAGAAAAACAGTCCTCAATATTCATTGGAAGGACTGATGCTGAAGCTGAAACTCCAGTACTTTGGCCACCTGATGCGAAGAACTGACTCACTCATCAGGAAAAGACCCTGATGCTGGGAAAGACAGAAGGCAGGAGGAGAAGGGGATGACAGAGGACAAGATGGTTGGATGGCATCACTGACTCGATGGACATGAGTCTGAGTAAGCTCTGGGAGTTGGTGATGAACAGGGGAGCCTGGTGTGCTGCAGTCCATGGAGTCACAAAGAGTCGGACATGACTGAGCAACTGAACTGAACTGATAGATGAGGAAACTGAGGCTGAGAGAGGGGATTTTTCCCACTTACACCCCTTGCCTCTTCATTTTTCCACATGAAATATGGGCTTAACCCTGTTTGCCCTCATGTATATTGCAGCTCCTTTCAGATTCATAGCCTCATCTTCCCTAAAATCAGAGTTTGAATGGTGCTAGTCAGTTTAGTCAGTTCAGTCGCTCAGTCGTGTCCGACTCTTTGCGACCCCGTGAATCGTAGCACGCCAGGCCTCCCTGTCCATCACCAACTCCCGGAGTTCACTCAAACTCACATCCATCGAGTCGGTGATGCCATCCAGCCATCTCATCCTCTGTCGTCCCCTTCTCCTCCTTCCTCCAATCCCTTCCAGCATCAGAGTCTTTTCCAATGAGTCAACTCTTCGCATGAGGTGGTCAAAGTACTGGAGTTTCAGCTTTAGCATCATTCCTTCCAAAGAAATCTCAGGGTTGATCTCCTTCAGAATGGACTGGTTGGATCTCCTTGCAGTCCAAGGGACTCACAAGAGTCTTCTCCAACACCACAGTTCAATAGCATCAATTCTTCAGCGCTCAGCCCTCTTCACAGTCCAACTCTCACATCCATACATGACCACAGGAAAAACCATAGCCTTGACTAGACGGACCTTAGTTGGCAAAGTAATGTCTCTGCTTTTGAATATGCTATCTAGGTGGCTCATAACTTTTCTTCCAAGGAGTAAGCGTCTTTTAATTTCATGGCTGCAGTCACCATCTGCAGTGATTTTGGAGCCTAAAAAAATAAAGTCTGACACTGTTTCCACTGTTTCCCCATCTATTTCCCATGAAGTGATGGGACCAGATGCCATGATCTTCGTTTTCTGAATGTTGAGCTTTAAGCCAACTTTTTCACTAACCTCTTTCATTTTCATCAAGAGGCTTTTTAGATCCTCTTCACTTTCTGCCATAAGGGTGGTGTCATGTGCATATCTGAGGTTACTGATATTTCTCCTGGCAATGAATGGTGCTAAGAGATGAGCAATTACAGCCAGGTTCTAGACTTGGTTGAGGAGTAAGTGAATTTTGCAAGAACTCACTGCCCTTCGTTCAAGGAGCCATACGATGCAACAAAACATTTGACTTTGGGGCACTGCCAGACATTTATCTATCGGAGGGTGTTAACCTGGTATAATGGCAACAGAAAGTTATGTGTCTACTGCTATCCAGAACCAGAAAACAGTCCTTTTAACTCCCAGCCTAGAGACCTATTTTTCAAAGGTTAAGTAGGGAGGCTGGGGAGATAAGGAGGAAGTGTGCAGGTATTATTACCCCACTTGACAGGCCAATATATTGATGTAGAAAAGTTTCAGCATTTTGAATTCACAAGCTGGCATGCCCTCCAGATTTGGCTACTTAGCTGCATCCCTTGGAACTTAAACACCTACAGATCTTCTTTCCATCTATCTTATCTACATGAATCTTAATGTCCTTATAATTATGGGTGGTTCTGGCTTCACATTTTTGATGCTCTGTATCTGGGTTCTTTTTCGAGGAGTTTCTGGAATTAGGCTCCAACATAACGCCTATCAACCAAAGTCAACTTTTACGTATAAATACCCTTCCTCCTTTAATTCTAACCTATTGTCCTAGTAAATTTGGAAAACTGAACTTCAGCATGGCTGAGCTACTGTGAGAGGATGTTGTGGGCTTCGTGTTTACTACATGAAAAAATGAAATCCTAACTGCCTTAGCTCTGCAAAGGAAGCCTGGAAGACGGGCCAAACGTTTTTCCAGATCCAAAATTGGAGACACAAATCTGGCACAGTGCTAGGACTCAATGATGTAACACGTAAAAATACAAGATACTGGATAAATTTAAATGCAGAGAAATGATGACAAATATTAGTATATCTCTTGTAATATTGGGGATATACTTACATTAAATAAATTACTTTTTATTTATCTAAAATTCAAACTTAGCTACATATTCTGTAGTTTCTCTGGCATTCCCATTTGGATCCAAAGCTTGAACGTCGGTGTGAATTTAGAAGAAATTATAAAAGAATGGTAAATTATAGAAAATGGGTAGGCCCATTTTCCTCAGAGGGTAAAGCGTCTGCCTTCAATGCAGGTAGACCTGGGTTTGATCCCTGGGTCAGGAAGATCCTCTGGAAAAGGAAATGGCAACCACTCCAGTACCTTTGCCTGGAAAATCCCATCGACAGAGGAGCCCAGTAGGCTACAGTCCATGGGGTCGCAAAGAGTCAGACATGACTGAGCGATTTCACTTTCCCTTTCTGTAGTTTCTCTGGCATTCCCACTTGGATCCAAAGCTTGAACGTTGGTGTGAATTTAGAAGAAATTATAAAAGAATGGTAAATTACAGAAAACGGGTAGGCCCAGCCCAAATATTTCATGTTAGAATGTCTGTGGCTATCCTGAAAATGAAAATAACCAATGCTGATTGAGTAATTCTAGGCAGGAGTCTCCAAGATAAGCACATTATATGCAGGCACTCGACAGCTGACCACAACTCCATGAGATGGGAACAAACAGAGGCCCCATTTTGCAGAATGGAAGACTGAGTTCTGGATAGCTTACAACCAATAAGTGGATTTTTACTAAAGCTAGAGCACTTTTGGGATCCAGAGGCCCAGACCCCTTGGTATGTCTTATAGATCACAGGGGCACAGAGACTGAAGGTCACTTGCCCCTGTTCCTGCAGATTTCAACAGAACCAGGGTTCTGACCCTGTCTGTGTACTTTACCAGTTCTCTCTTAATTCCTTCCAAATCCATACCAGCTTTGATCCAACTCAAGTTCTATTCAGCCAGCTTTAGAGAAATTGAATTTCCTTAATAGGTTTTCCTAGACAAATTGCTTGAGAGCCAGGAAAACTCCAGGAGAAAATCAGGGAGATGTTAGGAGTCTTCCCTTCTACTTCTGGCTCTGCCACAAATAGGCTGTGCAGACTTGGGGCAATTGCTTGCTCTCTCAGAGGCTCAGTGTAGGGTCTGGCAAACAAAGAGGGTGCTACCCAGGGACCCACAAAGTCCATTCTGCAGTGGCAGGCTGCAACTTTAAGATGCCCAATCTCCCGCAAGCTTCTGCACTGAAGCCCAGCCCTCTCACGCCCAGCATCTTAGGCTGATACAATAGACAGCAGACAAATCCCATTACAGACCACTCTTCGAGTCTCCACTTTGTCACTGACTGTTATGTGACCTTAAATAGGCATTCTCTCCTAATCTCCCTGGGCCTGGCCTCTCCTATTAGCAGCTGGAGACAAGGATATTTACCTGTAATAAAGCTCTTTGAGCTCCTCAGATAAAGGGCTTTGCATTAACAAAGCTCAAATCGGATTTTTTTTTTTTTTAATGGACCAGCACACTGGCTTTGTTTTGTGTTTTTGTGTTTCTTTCCCTCCTTACACTCTACAGAAGTGCAAAGTCGTGTTTGCCTTCCAAATTCTCTCCGGTTTAATTCATCTGTCTGCTTCTGGGTTTGAATAGGTCTTTCTTCCTAGACCAGATGTTCCCAAACTTTCTTGGTTCATAGTATCTTGGTAATTTTTCCTTTATGTCCTTCACAATTGTGTTTATGAAGTCATTCACTTCAAAAAAGTTAGTATTTATGCCCTAACAAGTTAGTATCATTTGGAAAAAAAACACTCATGAATTTAAAGAAAAGAAGTACTATTTCATGCTTCAGTTTAGTTCAGTTCAGTCGCTCAGTCGTGTCTGACTCTTTGCAACCCCATGAATCACAGCATGCCAGGCCTCCCTGTCCATCACCAACTCCCGGAGTTCACTCAAATTCGCTTCCATCGAGTCAGTGATGCCACCAGCCATCTCATCCTCTGTCGTCCCCTTCTTCTCCTGCCCCCAATCCCTCCCAGCATCAGAGTCTTTTCCAATGAGTCAACTCTTCACATGAGGTGGCCAAAGTACTGGAGTTTCAGCTTTAGCATCATTCCTTCCAAAGAAATCCCAGGGTTGATCTCCAGAATGGACTGGTTGGATCTCCTTGCAGTCCAAGGGACTCTCAAGAGTCTTCTCCAACACCACAGTTCAAAAGCATCAATTCTTCAGCGCTCAGCCTTCTTCACAGTCCAACTCTCACATCCATACATGACTACTGGAAAAACCATAGCCTTGATTAGACGGACCTTAGTCGGCAAAGTAATGTCTCTGCTTTTGAATATGCTATTTCATGCTTAAGTAAACCAAACTACTTATTAATGGGATATGTATGCCTGTTGCACCCTACACAATTTCTCAAACTTTGGAATCAGATTGATCACTGTCAATTTCATCTTCCACATTGATTATTTGTGAGGTACCTGTTTGTTTGGTTTTGTCTTTTAACATGGTCAGTCTCAATAACCCAGCTTCTCAAAGACATGGAATTGTTGAAATTAATATAGTCAGTGAGACAAGAAGGGGTAAGCTCATCCTCAACTCTATCACCAGGCACACCTGCTTTTAAAAAATATTGCCAAAGAAAGTTCTTCACATACAAAAGAAAAGACAACAGAAAGAAACTTAGAGAATCAGCAGTAAAGAAATAGCAATAGAAATGGTA
>SJYQ01093173.1:417922-538689 GCA_006410935.1 Redunca redunca
ATGAGTATGATATAACATATTAATATATTTCATAAGTATATTATCAATATTATTAATATATAACATATTCAAGATTATAATATATTCTATGACTATTGAATATTACATATACAAAAATTCATAAAGCAAACACTAAAAGCTAACACAAAGAAATACTATACAAACAAATACTATAGATAAAAGTAGAATACAAAAACATGTTCAAGTCCTGCAGGGAGATAAGCAAAGGGAAACAGAGGAGTCAAAGATGAAACTAAGCACTCAGTGAATATCATTTGAGTGGATGAATAAATAAATGGTTGCAGGTCTTGGTTTATCCGGAGATTGTTTGCTCTTAAGAAAGGTGTTTTATATGCTACATTATTAACCGCATTCCTATAACATTTTCTATCTAAAAAGGCCCTTTTACCATCACGTACATTTCTCTGTGGCTATGACGCCTACCTCGGATGTATTCATCATCAACACATCTTCTGGATAAAAGAACTGAAACAAAAGAAGACATATAACGACAAGATTTGAAACATCGAAGTGAGAGATTCTGGAACTTATTCTAGCAAGACATTTCATTTTAACAGAAAATACAGCATATTTACATCTAACACATGAAAATATTTATACAAGTAAGCAACACAAAACAATCATGCTATATACAAAATAACCAATCTTTATGTAGAGCAAATGTTGAGAAAAGGCATCCTTGTTTTAAGGTTATATGGAATTATATGAGGTGTATCTATGTGAGTCTACGTTGAACTTCATTTGAAGATAATGTCAAAAGCCCCAATTTGAGACCTCTGTTTTTCTAACTGAAGTATAATTACATCTAATAAAATGCACATATCTTGGGTTTATAGTTTGATGAGTTCTGACAAATGTATATATACATGTAACTAACATCCCAATCAAAATGTAGTGATTAGCGTTACCCTACAAAGTTTCTTCACAACTCTATTCTGTCTATCCACTCACTCCCTGCTTCCAAAAAGCAACTACTATTCTGGTTTCTATCCCCATAGACCAGTTTGCCTGATCTTGAACTTCATACAAAACTTCAGTACAAAAGTACTGTTTTGTGCTGATTTCTTATAGACTGTGCTCAACATGTAATATAATATAAATAGCACATATATACAAGGGCTTCCCCGGTGGCTCAGAAGAATCCACCTGCAATCCGGTTTTCATCCTTGGGTCAGGAAGAGCCTCTGGAGAAGGGAATGGCTACCCACTTCAGTATTCTTGCCTGAGAAGTCTTACGGACAGAGGAGCCTGATGGGCTATAGTCCATGGGGTCGCAAAGAGTCAAACAGAACTGAGCTACTAAGCACAACTCTTTTGAATCATCCCTGGTGGTTCAAATGGTAAAGAATATGCCTGCAATGCAGGAGACCCAGGTTCAATGCCTGGTTCTAGAATGGTCCCTGGGTTGAGAAGATCTCCTGGAGAAGGGAATGGCAACCCACTCCAGTACTCTTGCCTGGAGAAGCCCGTAAACAGAGGAGCCTGGCGGGCTACAGTCTGTAGGGTCACAAAGAGTTGGACAGCACACACTCCTTCTGTTTTCAAGTTTACGAATTTCTGGGATGTGAGTCAACATGGACTTAATGTAAAATAATGTGAAATAAATCATAGGATAGGTGGTGTACACATGAAGGGTTGTTGTTTGGGAAATGTTAAATTCTGGTGTGGTAGTTAAGAGTGCAGAGGCGATAGTCACAGTTCCCTGGGTCCCTGGGTCTCGCCCATTCACGAGATGAATGGGTAGTAAACTAAAGCCTCAGTTTTCTCATTTGTAAAATGGATATGATGTTACTAATCCTCCGTGGATTGCGGTGTGAATAAAGCCATATTTCCAAAACGTAACTCAATGCTTGGCACAGACCAGTGACTCAATATGTGGCAGGTCTTATTAGATTCATGATGGTTAAGAGGTTAAATGATTAAGATTTTCTCTTTAGCCTTAGGGCTAGAACCATCTGTAAAACAACTACAGACTACAAATTTCTTGGCTACCTCTTCTTGCTTTCCTTGAGGATGAGCTCCTAGCACCTTCAGCTGGAAAATTAGACAGCAGTGGTTGCTCCAGTGTTCCTCAGGGGTATAGACATTCCCATTTCCTCAATTACAGGCATTAGCTTCACACTCAAGCTGTGAATTAAGAAGATATTTGGGCATAATGTGCTCTTCTAGTGTTTTACTGTGCAGGTCAAATTTCTCACTCTGGCTGGAAGCTGGAAATCCAGTCTCTATTCTCCTTTACAACAGAAGATTCTCTCTCAGCATTTCTCTTGTGCACATGCTCACGCCTACTATTTCAAATCTGAGTCTTGCCATTCAGAATAATGTAGAAGCCCATCTCGATCTTAATTTTGCCTTCTGATCTTCCCCACTACAATGGTATGGACTGGGTCCACATGCAAACCTCATTGGTTCCTTCCTCTACTGAGCCTCATTTTAGGGTCTCAGAAAGAGCCACACCCTCATGTGGTACCCAGAACCTGTCTGGGGCTGTCTTTCTGGGCTCATCTCCCATCACTCTGCCCTTAGAATTTCAAACTCCATTTCACTCTCCATCAGTATTGAGCTATGTAGGGCTCCCTTTACATTTTACTTCTTTCCTTTATCTCCTTGCTGCTAAGTCGCTTCAGTCGTGTCCGACTCTGTGCGACCCCATAGACGGCAGCCCACCAGGCTCCCCCGTCCCTGGGATTCTCAAGGCAAGAACACTGGAGTGGGTTGCCATTTCCTTCTCCAATGCATGAAAGTGAAAAGTGAAAGTGAAGTCACTCGGTCGTGTCCGACTCTTTGCGACCCCATGGACTGCAGCCTACCAGGCTCCTTCGTCCATGGGATTTTCCAGGCAAGAGTAGTAGAGTGGGTTGCCATGGCCTTCTGATTTCTCTGCATAGGAGCCTTTCCTCCTTGTCTGTTCGGCAAAGGCCACTTCATCTATCACAACTCTTTTCAGGTGTAACTTCTGCGAAGCTTCCCCCCACTCTCTCCCTCCTTCATCGCTGACTGCTTCTGTTAAGATTTCTATGGGTTCAGCTATTGCAGCACTTGGAGTATCTGCCTCTCCACTGATAGTAATAAAAACTAACACTGAGTGGTTACCAAGGATTAGGAACTGCTCTACCCACTTTATAAGTTTGCCTTATTTATTTCTCACAATATCGATCTGGATTGAATTGCTATTACTATCACCCCCATTTCACAGATGAGAAAACTGACTGAAGCCACTTCTCCAGGGCTCCATGACTTGGCAGTGAGCTCCATGACTGGGAAAATATAATAAATACTGGACACCCACCCTTACAGATGGGATCAAGACAGTTAGAATGTTGGGAAGCCTTTCGACTTCTGTTTTCTTTCTCTTCTGCTTCTTTTTTGGTATGATTGGAGGAAAGACAGCTGTATGTCTGGACAAACCATGTATGGCTCCTAATTAAAATTTCACATTCAGTCTTCCTGGGCCCTGAGGTCAGAGGCTAAAATGAGAGTTCTTGGTCTCAGCTCTTCCAGCTATAAGCTGGTAGGATTGCTAGATTTAGCAAATAAAAAAATAAAATAAAAAAATGCTCAATTAAATTTGAATTTTAGATAAGCAACAAAACTTTTTTAGTCTAAGCGCTTGTGTACATGCCAAGTAGCTTCAGTCATGTCCAACTCTTTGCGGCCCTATGGACTATAACCAGCCAGGCTCCTCTGTCCATGTGATTCTTCAAGCAAGAATACTGGAGTGGCTTACCGTCCCCTCCTCCAGGGGATCTTCCTGACGAAGGGACTGAACTGGCATCCCTTATGTCTCCTGAATTTGCAGGTGGGCTCTTTACCACTAGCGCTGCCTGGGAATCCCCTTTAGTGTAAGTATGTCTCCAATACTGCATGAAACATACTTATACTAAAATTAGTCATCATTTGTCTGAAACACAAATTTAACTGGATGTGTTATAATTTACCTGGCACCCCTGCACTTGACATAACATTACCTCCCTGGCTGAGGCAGGGGGTCCCAGTGGTCACTAGAGGGAGGGAGCATAGTCTCATTCTGTACCTGCTTTTTGCCAAGTATCTGGCACTGAATTCTACATTCATGAATTTAATTCTCCTAATAAATCTACCCTCTTGAGTGGGTGGGTTGGTAGCTATTAGCTGCTCTATGTTATAGATGTTTTTTCTAAGTAAGAGTTATCATTTACTGGCTTCTTATATATCAACAGGGCTTCCCTTGTAGCTCAGCTGGTAAAGATCTGCTTGCTATATGGGAGACCTGGGTTTGATCCCTGGGTTGGGAAGATCCCCTGGAGGAGGGAAAGGCAACCCACTCCAGTATTCTGGCCTGGGGAATTCCATGGATTGTCTAGTCCATGGGGTGGCAAAGAGTCGGACACAACTGAGCGACTTTCACTTATATGTCAATGAGACAGATTAAAATGGATACAAATTCTTTGACATTCTTTCTATTAAGAGGTGGGGGCTTATGTCTATTCCCCTTGAATCCAGAGAGAGTAGTGGTATGTTACTGCTTTGACCAAGAGATTATAGTTCAAAGGACACTTCCATTTCTCTTCTCTTGGAATATTCATTTTGAGGCAAACCAACTATCCTGGTAAGGAGTCCAGTGACTCTACACCACCATGTTGTGAGGAAACCCAAGACAAATGCTGAGGATCTGGAGGATGAGATACCATATGGAGAAGGTGAAGTACATGGGAGTACAAAAAGGCATCTTGAAAGTGGGTCCCCAGCTAGTTCCACGTGGATCACAGGTGAACCACCCAGCTGAACCTTTCCCAAGTTCTTGCCTATAATACCATGTGCAAAATGAGGCGGCTGCTTTAAACCACTGAATTCTGAAGTTCTTCATCATGCACCAATAAACAATAGGACTGAACCCAAGATCACTGAATGAGTTCTGGACATACCATTTATTAGCTCTGTGACCTGGGTCTCTATTTCCTTGCTTGCAACATGGGGCTCGGAGAAGGCAATGGCACCCCACTCCAGTACTTTTGCCTGGAAAATCCCATGGACGGAGGAACCTGGTGGGCTACAGACCATGGGGTCACGAAGAGTCGGACACGACTGAGTGACTTCACTTTCACTTTTTGCTTTCAGGCATTGGAGAAGGAAATGGTAACCCACTCCAGTGTTCTTGCCTTGAAAATCCCAGGGACGGGGGAGCCTGGTGGGCTGCCGTCTCTGGGGTCGCACAGAGTCGGACACGACTGAAGCGACTTAGCAGCAGCAGCAGGAGCAACATGGGGCTACTTTCCAGTGTGTAAATGAAGCAGCTGAGGCTCTGAAAAGCTTAGTAACTTGCTGGAGGTCACAGAGCCTAGCAAGAAGATCTGGAAAAGTCCTCACATACCCAACTTCAAAGTTCGGCTAATAAGTCTCCATCTCTTCCTCCTTCACACTAGCTTTGAAATCTATGCCTCAGTTTCCCATCTGTAAAACAACGATGCTAATAATACCTTCTTTACAAAGTGTATTAAAAAAAACAAAACAAAACATGTCAAGTGCTTAGCTTAGGGCCTGGCACATAGTAAGCAGCCAGTAATCATTCACAGCTATTATTATTTTATTATCTCCTCTGCTGAGGCTGACAGCAAACATCTATTCTGTGCCTGCCTGCTTCCTCCAGGTCTCTAACTTGTGGGAAGCCTCATCAGAGGGCATCTTTAACTGAACAATCCAGAGTGCTACCTCTTAATATTTAATGAATTCCTGAGACTCTCGGAAAGCAATGTGAGAAATATCCTGTAAAAATCTATTCATGTTAATAAAATACCACCCAACAGGTTGGCCATTACCAAGCAATTCAAATTTTCAAGCAGGTCAAATAACTCCTTGCAATGATTTGTGCGGCTCCCTTCCCCACTCACCCTTCTTCATTTTGGGGGAAGCGTGTATTATTTCCATGGTTAAGGTGCTGGACCCTGGGCTGTCCTCCTTCCCGATTCCAACCAGTGGTTTCAGACACTAACGAGGTGTTAGTGTTCCCTGCTCATCCATCACAGATGTGTGAACTTTGAGCTACAAATAACAGCTGAGAAATTCAAAGTTTGCTGCAAAAAAAACCAGACCTTTCCAAAAGGAGCTCTCTTACCTTTTCTGGGCTTTTTTTTTTTTTTTTTTTTAATATGTATTTACATGGCTGTGTTGAGTCTTAGTTGGGGCATGTGGGCTTAGTTGCCCTATGGCATTGGGATCTTAGCTCTGGTCCAGGGATCGAACTTGCATCCCTTGCACTGGAAGGCTGATTCTTAACCACTGGACCACCAGGAAAGTCCTTTTTCTGGACTTCTTAAGGTGGAGGGAGGCAGGAGAGGAGGAAACAAAGTACTGTTCCTTGATGAGAGGAGAGAAGGAAATTCATGTTTCCCTGGTGGTTAACACATGCTGGGACCCACAGTAGGTACCATCACATGCATCCCTTATAATATCTTCAGAATAAGACAGAATGGCTTCATGGACTCATTTGCCAAATGGAAAAATAGAGGTTCAGAGAAGTGAAGCTCCTTACCCTAAGGTTACACAGCTAAGCAACGGTAATGTCAAAACTGGAACCTGTGTTTTTAAGATCTTGAAGCCTCCAATGGTCATTAACTACAGGTGCTTTTCATAATTGTCTGGGGAGCATTTTTGACATTTGTGTTTTCAAGCTTTTTCTCTCCTCTCTTTCTTCTTCTCTATCTCCCTGACTTTCCCTCTCCTCTCTTCTTTCCTTCCACATATCATTTTTCATCACATTGCATTAACTGAAGTCTTACTATGTGCCCACATTAGCATCCAGGTAAGGTCTTCTGGGCTTCCCTGGTGGCTCAGATGGTAAAAAATCCACCTGCAATTTAGGAGACCTGGGTTCAATCCCTGGGTTGGGAAGATCCCCTGGAGAAGGGAAAGGCTACCTACTCCAGTATTCTGGCCTGGAGAATTCCACGGACAGAGGAGCCTGGCAGACTATAGTCCATGGGGTTGCAAAGAGTTGGACATGACAGAGCGACTTTTACTTTCAAGGTCTTTTGGTCAAAAACAATATAAATAAACTTCAGCTAGCTAAGGAAAAATAAAAGACATTTGTTAGGATGACATGGAGGTATGTCAGGATGTCAGCATATAGCTGGACAATAAAGATCCAACAAAGGAAGGGAAAAGGGTAGCTCTGGAGTCTTCACTGGGGGAGGCTCATGGACCTTTACCCCACCATGCCACCGCTGTCATGCCTTGCCTCTCACCAGTTACTAGTTTCCAGGAAAGACTCTTATTGGCGACTGCCCCTGAACCTGATGAGCAAGGTCATGTGACGCCTCACCTAGGGTATATCTGGAAGGAAGGCAAGATGTTTCCTCCAAGGAGAGAATCACCTGGAGACTGGCATTCACTTCAAAAGGTGCCCACAGGCATACACCGCCCTGCTGGGATGGAAGTGAAAGTCTGCCTGCAGGTTGATGAGTATCTGGCATAAATACAGCCACAGGCTGGGTCTTAAGTGTCTGTGGCCACTCTTCATTCATTCAAGCAAGAGCACATGCAGTCCCCAAAATGCAAACTCCTTTAAGTCCACGAATATGACTCCGACTCAAGACTGTGACTGCTGAGCCTGACTTAGAGCCTGGAGTATAGCTGGCACTTGTATTAGTTAAAGTGTGCTAGGTTCTTCTGGATTTATACACATACCACCTAACATCTGTATCTTTTCTTTTTCTTCTTTACCCATGCAACATGTGGAATCTTAGTTCTCCAACCAGGGATCAGACCCGTGCCCCCTGCACTGGGAATGTGGAGTCTTAACCACGGGACCACCAGAGAAGTCCCTAACCTAACAAATATTCATTTCTCACACATACTCCTGCCCATTGCAGTCGCTCAGGGGTCCATACTGTCACTCAGGGACCCATGCAGTCACTCAGGGATTCAAGTTGAAGGAAGTTCACCATGTGGAGTTCTTCAGTTTCTGCAGCAGGACAAAATAAACTATATAGTATTATCTAGGGAAGTTTCCTTGTAGTGACATATGTCACCTCTGTGAATATTTCTTTGGTCACAACTAATCACCTGACTCTTCCTAATTGCAAAGAGGCTGGGAAGTATAGACACCTACAGGCACACCAGTGATAAGAGAAATATCTGTCACAGTAATCAATTAGTATTTTCTCAACACCAATAAAAGGCTAAAAATAGCTGACCGTTTTGAGCCTTTACTATGCCCCACACGTTGTGCTAAATGCATGACTTATCAACAGTCTCCTTTAATTCTCACAGCAACCCTAGGAGTTACTGTGGTTATGGTTCCTATTTGCAGACGAGCAACTGGAGACATAGAGAACTAGGTCAATGACCCAAGTTTACACAGACAGAAGTAGAGGAATGACCCTTCAAACCCAGGCCATCAGACCCCAGAGCCTGCTCTCAATAGCAAGTTACCCATTTTAATGACTGGGCAGGCATACCGGCTATTCACAATACTGGGAGGCAGAATGTTGCAAGTATGAAAGAGGCCAGGGAAGAAAGGGTGAAGAAGAACGGGGTTGGCTTTTCCCCAGGGAGAATGGTCATGGAATGAACTGGATGGGTAGGGAGTCAAGGTCTTTGAGCTGGATCTTCGGTTCTTACAGGAAGAACTCACCAAGCAGATAAATGAGAGAAGTATATCTAGTGTGAGAATGTCCACTCCGCCTGGTCAAGGCTTTGCCATATTCACCGCTGCATCCCCAGTGCCTAGACAGTGTCAGCCTAATACAGAGACAGGACAGAATCTGAACTTGGTACACACTCATCAGACACTTGCCCTTGGTGAACCATGAATGGAATGAAATACAGCGTAAGCTCTTCCGAGCT
Source organism: Redunca redunca (assembly GCA_006410935.1). Lineage (NCBI taxonomy): Eukaryota > Metazoa > Chordata > Mammalia > Artiodactyla > Bovidae > Redunca > Redunca redunca. Next base: position 426,767 of record SJYQ01093173.1, read on the forward strand.
CCAGGTTGCAACTGTCAGGGAGAGAAGGGGGAGCTCGAGCCATGGCTAAGCAGGGTGCAAGAAGCTGCCTTTCTGGAAGAGGTGTGGGGACTTCCCTGGGGGTCCAGTGGCTAAGACCCCACACTCCCAATGCAGGGGGCCTGGGTTCTATCCCTGGTTGGGGAATTAGCTCCCACATGGCTCAACTGAGAGTTCGCATGCTGCAACTGAAGATCCCACATGCTCCTACTAAAAACATCCAGCATGCTGCGACTGGGGTCTGGTACAGCCAAACAAACAAAACAATTTTTTAAAAGCTTCTCGAAGAGGTGCAACTTACAAGAACGGCAATCTCAGATTCCTGGGCGGGTGTCTTTCTGAGCTGGAAGAAAGCAAGTCAGACAGGTCCCAGGAGCATCCTGCTCCGAAGGCGCAGGGTTTGGGAAGCACCCAGATGTTTCTGATCATGACTGAGCTGGGGATCTGCCCCGCCAGTGTCCTCCTGTTTGGGAGACAAGAACAGATGAACGGAATGCGGAGGATGGACATGAGCAAATGTCATGTTTGCAAAGCAACTGCTGGAGGGTCACTGAGATGGGAGACTGGAACTTTATCTCAGTTAAAATCCCACTCAGTTTTTCCCAGATTAGAAAGGAGGCTTTCTTTTCTTTAGAGGCTTGTTTTGCTAAAGTTTGCCTTCTCGGCTGGTGACATTCTATAATAATGGTAATAAAAAAGGGAGTGGTGGTGGCTATCTCCCATCCTCTTTTTTAATAAAGGAATTTTTACGACATCATTCAAAAATATGATCTAGTCATTGGGTCACTGGACTTTGAGAGTCTTCCCAGGAAAATTAGTTGTTCTCATGTTGATGTCTTGATTCACAGTCCTCTTTTGGCAGGTCTCTTATGGGTAATGTAACATTAAAAAATGTGTTCAAAGCCCACACATGCCATCTTCTGAACCTGATTTCTCAGACTCACAAACCTTTTAGATCTGTGGTCCTTGACGATCTGCTTCCAACTGGGCCCTACCCAACAGACCATGAGCTGGGCACTAAACTTTTGTTTAAGCTGTTCTTTTTATTTTATGTCTGAAAGCTTCCTCTCTTTATCTTTATATATGTCGCCTAGCAAAATCATTCCTAATCTTTCATGCGTGCCTCAGCTACCATCTCCTCTGAGCAGATGCTTAACTAAAGGTGAAGTGACAGGAAGAACTCACCAAGCAGATAAAGGAGAGAAGTATATCTAGTGTGAGAATGTCCACTCCACCTGGTCAAGGCTTTGCCATGCTGCATCCCCAGTGCCTAGACAGTGTCAATCTAATATAGAGACAGGACTCCAAATCGCAGAAGAGTAGCGAGAGAGAGCAAAGCAGAAATGTGGCTGCGGTTTTCTCATGATGTCACCTAACAGTATGGAACCCTATGTGCCAGGGACTGTGGACGAGGTTAGTTGGCGTGGAGTGGCCAGACAGCCTGGTGACTCGAGACATCTTATACTCTCTGTCCCAGGGCAATTATTTATAGCACCGCCTTTCCCTCTCAAAATTCCCTGGTTTACAAGAAAAACTGCAGGTTCCCCTGATTTTTCAACAGTAGGTTTGTGAGGCAGATGCTATTATTAGTCCCATGTTATGCAAGAGGAAACTAGGACTCAGAGAGGTGATATGACTAGCCTAAAGTCACACGGCTAGGAAGAGCTAGAACTCAACCTGGAATCTTGACAGATTCAGTCCCTATCATGGAAGGTAGAATACTTTTCATCTCCAAGAATTAAAGACGAGACGGTGATGTGTCATCAGAAATCTGGGAAACATTCGGACACCCTGAAGGGCTCTCTAGAAGTCGGGGTTGGGTTTGATCCTTTCATCTATTCATTTAATATGTGGTTATTGGGCATGTGTGTGTGTTAGCATGCAGGTGCAGAGTAGTGAGTCTGCACACACACACACACACACACACACACACACACACTGCCCTTAGCAAGTATGAATTCTGGAGGGGAAAACAGATAAGTGACTACACTGATTACCCTACCAGAGCTCTCGCCCATAGTCCCATTTAATTTTTAAAAAGAGGCCAAGGGACTTCACTGGTGGTCTAATGGTTAGAACTTCACTTCCAGTGGTGTGGGTTCAATCCCTGGTCTGGGAGCTAAGATCCCACATGCCTCATGTCCAAAAAACCAGAACATAATATCACAACAAATTCAGTAAAGACTTTAAAAATGGTCCACATCAAAAATAAATCTTGAAAAATATTTTAAGAAAAACAACACCAAAGGCCCAAACTGTCCTCTTTCCAGACAAATCCATTATATTTGGGGGCTTACAGAATAATATTTTTTCATTATTAATAAAAATGTTGACAACAGTAAACATCACAAAATTTCACTCTTAAAAAAAAGTCACTCACTTTTTTTATTTCTCTCAAAAAATTTTTTTCAGTGGCTGTGCTAATATACAGCCCAGGTTCTTCCACGGCAGGAACTGGCTGAAGGCAGTAGCAATCCTTTAAATGAGAATTATACTCTAGAGCTTAGCAGAACCCCCATCTGGGTCACAAGAATCTTTATGTCACCTTCCTGGTAGTTTACAATTAGTTTACAATTTCCGTTTACATGTAGCTTCTTCCCTAAGTTTTCTTGTGGACTTTTTTCCACTTAGATTTTAAATATTCTTGTGTAATGAATTTCCTATTTATTCTTAGTATGTTGAATTCTAGGCATTTCTTTTTTTTTTAATAGCTCTGCTTTTTAAATACCTCTGAATTCTAGGTTTTTTTTTCTTTTTTTTTCAAATAGCTNTAGGTTTTTTTTTCTTTTTTTTTTCAAATAGCTCTGGTATTTTTTTTTTAAATACCTCTGTTTATGCTGCTACACCTTATATGATGTCCAAGGCAGACATCGCTAATCAATCAGGACCCTCCTGCCCAAAGAGCCTGAAGAGGCTCCAGTGCTCATTGCTCTCCCCACACAGCTCCAGGCAGCCACTACTAATCAATCAGGAATGGAATATACAAAGAAACCCATTTATTTTTACTGTCTTTGTATCTACTCAAATGCCTTAAAGGCTGAGATGTATATTTGCTTCTTCTTTACTTATCCCCTGTCCCTCAAGGCGGGTCTATGGCTAAGACTTTCCTAGTGCAGCAGGGGAATTAACTGTTCCATGGGAGGCCAAGTCTGAGCCCATCTGTCTGCCCACAGGGCTCTACTTATTGGGCTTTGGAAAAGGGGCCAAGACTCCTGAAGGGAGGAGAAGAGAAAGAAGAAAACAGCTCCAGTTAAGTGTCCCTTTCTCCTTTTCTTCTCTCTCCTCTTACAAAAAGAACAGAACAATACCAGCCAGCCGAAAGCTCATTAATGCACTTGACCTTCCGAAAGAAAATTAATTCCAACTTCACACCTACCGGCTGTGTTGCTCAGCTTTGTCAAAACATTGGCATCATTAGAGAGGAGATGACATGGCTGGAGGGCTCCGAGAGTCTGCCACCTCCCCACGCTGGGCTGAGTGAGTAGGAGCTAGCAGGAAGCACGCGGAGGCGCCGGCCCCGTCAGCTTTTCACTGTGGATTAAGCTCTCTGCTGCTGGCTCTGGAAATTGTTATCACTGTCGAGCTGCCCCAGTGATTCTTACCAGGCTCCCTGACAGCACAGGCCCACAGAGGAGCAGCCTTGAGGGCCTTCTGTTGGAGGGAAGGCAGATTGTGCGTATGTGTGTGTGTGTGTGTGTGTGTGTGTGTGAGGGGGCAGGGATTGTAGGAGAATGTGTGTCTGCATGTATTAGTGTCAATGTGTATGAACATGGGTGTGCGTGTGTGCACATGAGAATATGGGCATCTGTGTGTGAATGTGCATGCACGTGCATGTACGTGTACAGCTGCACTCAAGTGGGGACCTAGAAGAGTGTGCTTGGGTACCTGTGTCTGTGTGTGTACATTTGTTGTTATTTAGTTGCTAAGTCGTGTCCAACTCTTTTCTGATCCCACAGACTGTAGCCTGCCAGGCTTCTCTGTCCATGGAATTTCTCAGGCACAAATCCTGGAGTGGGTTGCCATTACCTTCTCCTGGGGATCTTCCCAACCCAGGGATCAAACCCACACTTCTTCCATCTCCTGCACTGGCAGGCAGATTCTTTACCATTGAGCCACCTGGGAAACTTGAATGTACATTTAGGTGGATACAAATGTCATCCTATGCATTGTGAGTACATGTGCCCCTTGCCAAATGCATACATACATATGCATAAGGGGACACATGTGCAGACATGTTCAGAATGTGTGTGCTCATGTATATGTATGTGAACAAGGCATAGAGACTGGGTGCAAGTTTAAGGGTGCAACCCTGAACATGTGTGAACATGTGATGGGGTATATGTTTCTATGTGGACATGTCCACATTCACGTGTACAGGAGATTGTTTTCAGTGCTACAAGATCACCTACAAGTGTCAACACATGTCTGAGTATGAGCAAATCATAGACACCAAATCCCTCTCTCCTTTTTTAATGATGCTATTTGATATTGAAAAAAGTTAAGGGAATTATGGTGACAAATGCCAGAACTTCTTAGATTCTTAGCCTCATTTTGATTTTAAATGATTGTTTTGAAGTTTATGGGAGCTGGAGAGAACATGTCTTTTCATTGTTTGGAGCCTAATCTGGCCCCACTGAACACATGGGCTGTGAAACATTGTACATGAAAGTGTGTACGTGTATGTGTGCATGCAAATCCATATTTGTGCGAGTATTCATATAAGTAATTGTTGCCTGTGTAGGTAGTTCTCCATGCATGCTCTGGTTCAAGTTTCAGTTGAATTTATATATGAATTGGAAATACATGCAGTGTTTTATCTATATCAGGTACCATTTCAGGTGCAGGAGAGAGAGAGAGAGAGATTGAGAGAGGGAGACTGAGAGAGAGAGAGGTAAAACCCTGTTTGTGTCCTTGAGAAGTTTCCTCTTATTTTCCAGTTCTAAATATTTACCAGTAGATCCTCATGGCTCTAGGTGGAGTTGGATTCTGAGGACATGTCCAGGCTCATCAAGAAGCCGTTATTGATTAGTAATGTCTGCCACAGACGTGGGATGTGAGGTTTGTAGCAAGTATGTCATTTGCCAGAGAATCAGAATATCACACCTAATATGGCTCTCTGTAATCCTGGGTTCAATGTCTTCAGTTTACAGTAGGGTAAGCCATGGCAGAAAAGGAGAGGGAGTTGCTTAAGCAGTGCTTAGTTTATAGTGAAGGAAGCAAGGTGCCTAGCTTGCAGAATTTAAGGAGACACTCTCAGATCTGTGCAAATGCTCCCCTCACCTGCCTGACCCTGAGAGTGAGTGCCTCCTTAAACTGTGTGCCCTAGATGTCTCATTTGTTTCACCTTAATCCCAGCCCTGGCTCAAAGTCACATTAAAAGAATCACCATGTGCTCTATGTGGAGACAAAGTTCAGTGACTCTATTTACAAGCACTTGTCTGACTGAAAGTAATAGAAATCAACTGAAGCTTAAGAAAAATGGGGATGGGGTGTCTCAAAGAACCCAAGGGCAGAGGTTTAAGTAGGGTGAAGAAAGGTCTAGAACCGGGACCCTGGACAGAATTCGATCTCTGTTTCTCACACTAGCTTCCATTATTCTTTCTGGGCTGAGTGGCTTTCCCTGCTCCACCAGTTACCAATTCTGTTCATCTGGGAAATTTTCTTGCTTTTTCTTCATCTATATAATGAGAATATTATTCATCACTTCCTTACCTCCTTACCTGATAGGATTGTAAGGTGTAATATATGTAAATCATCCAAGTGGCTGACAGAGTAAGTGATATCAGTCATCATCACCAACCTCATCACCACTGTCTTTGTCTCTTCCTCCTCACCATCACCATCATCATTGTCATTGTTATTCATCACCATCATCATTGCTAACACAATCATCACCATCCTCATCATTGCTCCGTGGAAAAGCTCTCTGACTTGTCCACACTGGGCTAATTCTGATCCAGTTAATTATGGCCACGTTATATATGGAACTTCTGGGAGCCAATCCCTGTTGAGTGTTGGCAGCTGGTGGTTAAGGGTATGAACAAGGCAAATGCTCCCAAGTTCTGCGGTATTCTCTGGTTTGCTTTTGTTAGAACAGCACAGTAGGGAGTTCTCTGAAGTTCCATTTGGATCTGTTGTTCAACCCTTCCCCTTACCTGCTGAAGATCCCAACAATGTTTCAACCTGCTTTACAATCATTCCTGCCTAGCTGCAGGTTTTGTCCACTAATTAGTCCATAACTGATTCTAATCTAGGGGATGCCACTGAGTCCACTAGATCCGGGGCAGGTAGGAGTTTGTGACGCAGGGGTGGCCAGGGTGAAGGGACAGTAGAACCAGGGAAGGTCTGAAGCTCTGGGTATTGCTGAATCTTGATGGAGGTGGGGGAGAGGAGAAATCCCAAGTAGAATGAGGACCCAGAAAAGGAAGATGGCAACAGAATGTGGAAGGGAGTCTTGAGTACAGTGGCTCTGTCTGATAGAAAAGAAGAAGAAAAAGAAGGAAGAGGAGGTGGGGAGAGGAAGGGGAGGGAAAAGAAGAAGAGGAAAAGGATGAAGGAGAGGAGTGAACAAAAGAAGCAGCAGCTGTAGCTGATGAGAAAAAATTATAAAGCTGCTGCTGCTGCTTTGATACATCAATGAAACTGATAATGATGAACATGAAGATAAGATGTTTCTGAGTGACACTCAGCCTCGGGGAAGCCAAGTTCTAATTAACACAGACTTCTGGAAATGGCCTCTTTCTCCTTCATTATGCTCGGATCTGTAATGCACACCTGCCCTCTGCGCCATCCCCCAGGTCCCCCCTCACTCAAGAAGAAAAGAAAGAACCCGGAGGGCTCCCCTCAACAATTTCAAAGTTCTGGTTCAAAGAAGGGTGCTCGGGCTTGGAGAGCTCTGCCCTGTGGTGGAAAGGGGGCTTGGAGGGCAGCTGGTAAATCATTTACCCAAGTGGCTGGACAGAGGAAATTGCTGATCCCATATCACCAACCCCTGGAGGTGGAGACAGGGCCCCCATAACACAGGCTTGTCCCGGGGTGGAAAACAGGGTAGTGGCCTTGCTTCCGATGCTGATATGAATAGACTTCACTTCTTTTATCCAAGAAAGCCATGGAGACGGTAACTAAACTAACTTCCGTGTACTGAGGGATTATCATTTACTGGGTGCTGTCTTCCGCTTTTACATATCTTTTGATCTTCACATGAGCACCATGAGAATGTTTTTTTATTCAATTGAAGCTTATGAAATTGCTGACATTCAAACACTGCTGAAGTATAAAACTGGCAATTTCATGTGATTCAAACTATTATTGTTGTTGCTACTGGAATCTTAGAGGGGTGAAATAATTTACCCAACGTTACCCAGCTGCGGTGTTAGGCTAAGCTCCTTGCCCTGATCAGGAAATTCACATGTCCTGGATACTATTACTTCCCCAGCCTCCATTCATATCTGCCTCCCTCTCCCCCCTTCTTCAAGCCCCCATCTCCTCACTTGTAACTGAGGCTGTGACAAAGAAACTGCCGTTTGCTAAGCATTTAGTCGGGTCCAGCACTGTGCTGAGGACCCTATCCTTGTCACCTGACTTTCTGCTCCCAGCCCCTCTGTGGTACAGGAATTGCTCAGAGCTGAAGCATGCACAGGCCTGAGCTCTGTGTCTGCGCACAGTAGAAGCCCAGCTAATGTCCATATTCTTATGACCCCTCTTTCAGGAGCCACAGCATCAGAGCAGGAGGGAAGAGTACATCCTGTGACCAGGAATTAAGCCACCTTCCTCCTGGAAGCCACATCCTCCTGGCCAAGAGGACACGTGCCAGGCATGTAGAGGTCCCTCCTGTGGGTTCATTCCTGGGAAGTGAGAGGTGGGAGAGGAAGGCAAGTTTTCCAGATATCTTATCGTGAAACAGTGACACGTCTCCCTTGCAAACGTGGATGACCCCTCACAGTGGGTGAGTTTGATGAGATGTTATGCCAGATCCCCTTCCTACAGCACCTGTCTGGGAATGAAAGGAGGGGTCAGAAGGAAGCAGACACTTGTCTTGCACTTTTGGGTTATTCGGAGCACTTTGTTCTAATGTTGGTTCTTTGGTCAAGCCATTCATTTGCTAACCATACAAATGAATGTTGTACCCCTGTTGTAGGCGCGTTCAGGAGCTTCTGATCTCGCTGCTTGCAGATTTGTGTGTGTGTTTGACTCTCTGAAGGCTGTAGCTTGAGGCAGCCCCCCAGCAGCCACTCTGCCAGCGGCTGGTCCCGCTCCCTGTGTGCTGCAGGTGCTTTGACGCCGATGGGTGAATTAGATTGTGTTACACTAAGGAAGGAATGGAATAATACACCTGATAATGCAAGAGACACGAGTTCGATCCCTGGGTCAGGAAGATCGCTGGAGAAGGAAATGGCAACTCACTCTAGGATTCTTGCCTGAAAAATCCCATGGACAGAGGAGCCTGCTGAATTACACTACATGGAGTGGCGAAGAGTTGGCCACAAATGAGCGACTGTGTACACATGTAAGGAAGGAATGACTACCCGCTCCAGTCTTCTTGCCTGGGAAATCCCATGGACAGAGGAGCCTGGGGGGCTACAGTCCAGGGGTCACAGAGTCAGACACGACTGAGTGACTAACACGGAGGATGGTATTGACCTCTGTGTGTTCCCATCCAGGCACATCATAGGCACATTGAAATATCCAGATGAATATTTGTCAGATGGAAGTGAATTGGAACATAGATGTTCACATTTCTTCCCCAGTCTGGCTGGGGTTTGGGGGGAGGTGGTGTAGGGCCTGTTTTTATTTGCTGTCGCTTTGGTTTGATTTTCACTGTATCGACTTCCCTGGAAGGGAAGGGGCCCCTCAGGTGAATGGCGAGGAACCCCAGATCAGGCCTGGCTTATATTCTCATAACTTTCTCATATTACCAGCTCTGGATACCACCGCACAGGCCACCTCATTGTGTAAAAATGTCCCCCCAGATTCCTGCTGGACCGTGTGACCATCCTAACTTCCCCCCAAACAAATCCCCCAAGCATAACCACCAGGCATTCCCTAAAGTGAGTGACCCTCAGGCACATAAGAGGTGCACCAGAAGCAAAAAATAATAGACTGCCTTCATTTGCCTGAGGCCCGTGATGCAACGCCATAAAGCATATGATTTAGGATATTAAATGCCGTTGGTGATGAGAACGTCGTGTAAGATTTGCTTTGCGACGTCTTTCTTCTCAAAGTGTCATTAAAAATGATTTATAGGGGAGCCTGAGTCTAAGAAACAACACGATTAGAACTGAGGGTTGGGGAGATCAGGTTTCCCAGGCAGTCTTGCCATGCTGTCCCAGGGAAGAAAAGCCTGCGCGCGACTACAACCAAATGTTTCCAAGTCGAGTGCACGCGTGCAGAAGGAACACGGGTTCCCTGCTGAGGGGAAAACAATGAAGCCTTGTGGGACACTGTAAAGTGCTTGTTTCAAAAGGTGAATTCCAGAGGGCCAGCCTGGAGGAGGCTTCTTTGCAGAAGCCCGGGGAAGTGAGGCTTCACCCAAGACCACACCGGCCGCTCTCCAACCTGGACTTGAAATGCTGCTGTCAGCTTTTTACATAATAAGGACATAAAGGTTGCATGTGTAGTTTATTACGCACCTGGCACTTGGTGCAGCAACCCTAGGAAATCAAATGTTATTATCATTCCTATTTCACAGATGAGAAAACTGAGGCCCAGAGAGGTGAAGTATCTTGCTCACAGTTGCCCGGTTGGCATGAGAGGATTTTAACACAGGCAGCCACACTCCGGAACACAGAGGCTTACCTCTCCGTATCCACAGAGTCGTAACTTCTAAAGTTATGCCAAATATCCCTCTTGCTTCATTTTGTCCAGATCTCTGTCTCCCCAAAAGTTGCCATTAACTAAGCACCAACTATGGGCTGTTCCCCTGGGTGCTTGCTCTATGTTATGCCTGATCTTCATTACAACTCTGCCAAACTGGAGGTGTGCTTGACCCTGTTCAACAGAAACTTGAGGAGTAAAGTCCCACATCGAATAAGCAGCTAAGCAGGGAATAAAATCAAGTTAGCCTGATTCCAAAGGAAACTGGTTTGCCTGGAGGCTGTGTTATGCAAAATGTCAGAAGGTGTCATTTTGGGGTCTGAGGGTTAGTATGCTTCTTATAGATCAGAGTCTTCTGATCTGAAGGAAATCTCTAAGAAATCATGGCAGGGTTTAGAAGACTGGGTTCGGGGCCGGGAGACCTTCTGAAGCCTTTCTGCTTTGAGGTCTGCATTGCCTCTACCTGGTGGACCAAAAAGGTTGCGCTTCTCTGGTTGGGCTAGTTGTCTGAGGACAGCCTCCACTATCTTACAATTATGGTTTTATTGCTCTTGCTACTATGCTTTGTTAGAGCAGTTTTCCCTTATAGAAGTCTCCATAAATGTTTGCTGGATGAGCCAAATGAAGAGAGCTTATGACAGAAAGAAACATTTGAAGCAAGGAAAGAGAAAAAGAGGAGAAAAACAATTCATCCAAAATTGCAAATCAGAGAAACGGCCACAGACTCGTTTTGTGTCATCCGTTTGGTGTGTGCACCAGTCATAGTAAGTTTGATTACGCGGCAGCAACAAATAGCCCCCACGTTTTAGGAGCATAAATAACATTTACGTTTTGCTCTTGTAATATATTCATTGTTTCTGCCGGTGGTGGGGTCAGTGATGGTTCCTTTGCTGGTTTATTATAGTAGCTCAAGGACTGAGGCAGAGTTCTCAGCACTTCAAGCGCTCCCATTGTAACTGGGGCAATGAGAAGAATCTGGAGGGGATGCTGCATTGGCTTCTATAGTTTCCACCTGGCAGTGATGGGACATTTCATTGGCCACAATGAGTCATATGACCGTGCCCAACTTCAAGGGCACATCCATTTTGTTCCTGGGCAGGGCCACCTCCAGAAATATTTGGCAAATGGCACCACTGAGAACCACAATGTTTATGCAGTTTTTGGTGGTGGTGGTATAGTTGCTAAGCCGTGTCCAACTCTTGCAACCCTCTGGACTGTAGCCCGCCAGGCTCCTCTGTCCATGAATTCTCTTAGGCAAGAATACTGGAGTGGGTTGTCCTTTTCTTCTCCAGGGGATCTTCCCAACCCAGGGATCAAACCCAGGTCTCCTGTATTGCAGGCAGATTCTTTACCGATGGAGCTACAAGGGAAGCAGTGAAGGGCATTTGTAACCAGATATTTCTATGAGCTCAGAGATCTAAGAACTGGGGAGTTTGGCAGCACTGACCCAAGCCGTGGTGGCCCTTAGAAGAGGCATACATGCTGGCCCCACGTGGCCCACTTCACTCATTTTGGTTAGGTGCCTGGCTCCTGGGAGCATTTGGCGTGCAGACGTCTGGTTTGGAAGGATGAAAGGTGCCGCTCCGAACTCGCTCCGCATTTCATTCCCATCACCAGATGCGCTTGTAATCTATTCCCATCCCAGAGATGAATAATGCTAATACCCTGGAGGAGTCTTGCACAGTCCAGGGATAAGACCTGCTGGCTGTAGTGCTCAGGCTTGTTGGCAACAGTGGGATTGCCTAAGCCCGTGAAGGGTGTGTCTAGGGGATTCATGAAGTTGGGGGAGGGAGTAGGAGGAACTGCCGAGCCCACGACCCTGGTGAGGGGATATCCAGCTAGTGGGAGCTAAAGGGGGAAGCTGCTTCTCCTGGGAATCTTCTGTTTCCTTTGAGCTGCTGCTGCCCATACAACTCCTCTGGGTTCCCTGCAGCCTCATATGAAAGAGGTGTGAGAACCTTTCTGTGCAGTCAGTAGCCTGGGGTTGAGCCAAGTGTTGTGTTCTCACCCAGTAGGGGTAGGGGCAGAGGGACTACAGTGGGAAGACGTAAGGTTGTACTCAGCAAAAGAGACTACATCAGTCAGGGTTGCTGTTGTTGCTCAGTCGCTCAGTCATGTCTGACTCTTTGTGACCCCTTGGACTGCAGCCTGCCAGGCTTCCCTGTCCTTCACCATCTCCTGGAGCTTGCTCAATCTCATGTCCATCGAGTCAGTGATGCCATCCAACCATCTCATTCTCTGTCATCCCCTTCTCCTCTTGCCTTCAATCTTTCCCAGCATCAGGGTCTTTCCCAATGAGTCAGCTCTTCACATCAGGTGGCCAAAGTACTGGAGCTACACCTTCATCATCAGTCCTTCCAATGAATATTCACAACTGATCTCCTTTAGGATTGACCGGTTGGATCTCCTTGCAGTGCAAAGGACTCGCAAGAGTCTTCTCCAGCACCACAGTTCAAAAGCATCAGCCTTCTTTATGGTCCAACTCTCACATCCATACACGACCACTGGAAAAACCATAGCTTTGACAAGATGGAACTTTGTTGACAAAGTAATGTCTCTGCTTTTTAATATGCTGTCTAGGTTGGTCACTACGTTTCATCCAAGGAGCAAGTGTCTTTCAATTTCATGGCCGCAGTCACCATCTGCTGTGATTTGTAGGTTAGATTATTTTGCAGTAACAAACCACCTCGGACTCTCAGTGACTGAAAACAACTAGAGATAATTCTCACACACTACTTTCACTCACCTGACATATGGATCTTGGATCAGCAGGACCAAGCCACCTTGGCTCCATTTCTGGTAGCCGCTTACAGGAGGATAATGAATTCGCTACCATCTTCAAAATGGTCAGTCTCCCTCTTATAGTCAGAGAGCTCTGGAGGGTGCCAAACAGTTAATCAAATCTCCTGTCCAGAAGTGGACAGGGGAATCTCCTCTTCCCCCCTCCGTATGCCCCACTCAGGTACTCAGGGGCCAGGAAATGCAGAGATTCAGATATATTTGCTGAACAAATTTGTGAATGACCACTACATTGGGAGGAGAGGCTACTGCTTTAATAACCACTACTACTAAAAAGACAGTATTAGACAAGGTTTTAAGTGTCATCAATAATACAGTGCATCCATCATCAAGGCCAGCAGCCTCTGTGCTTGCGGGTCCAACTGCATAGAACACCATTCCCTCTCCTCTTTGATGCGCTTCTGTTCATCATTTGCAGGCTAACTGCCATCACCTTGTAGAAAGCCTTCCTGATCACTCTGTCTCAACTGATTCCTCTTTGCAACCATCCCCCACCCCACCCCACCCCATGCATCACGTTTGAAAATTTTTCTTTCTAGTCCTCATCACTCTCGAGGCTGATCTTTCAAAATATTCATGTGTTTGTATATATTCATTGTCTTTGTTAATACTCTCTCACAAGAATGCAAATACCATCAAGGCAGAAATGGGTGGTCTTCATGGCTATATTCCCAACATCTTGGGTAATGGCTAGAACATGGCAGGTGCTCAATAAAGCCCTGAGAAATAAATTAGAAAAAAATGCATGCCCCCTAAACATGCGTGGATGAATGTAGGAACGACTGAGACTCACAGAATGCATACTCTTCTCATTCACCTAGCCAGGCAAGCATTAGGATCAGTCCCATTCTGCAGAGGACTGAAACTCAAAGAAGCAAAATGATTTACATGAAACCAGAACTAGAAAATGAGAGAGTCTATATTTAAACCAGGGCTTGCTGAAGCTTCTGCCATTTCTATTGGGCTGCCCTGGCCCTCAAAAGGTAGCTATTTATGAAGCCTCCAGGGTTTTAGGCCTGGGGCTAACTGCCAAGGGGAGAGGATAAATTCTAACCCACGGTCTTTGCCGTCTTTTCAACAGAATTCCTCTTTACTTGCCTAAGGTTTCAGTGATTCCCTTTATTTAATATTTGCTATATGGGTAGTAGAAGGTTGAAAGGTGGACCTCTAGAAAGATACATCCACATCCTAACCCTCTCACAACCCATGAGTGTGGCTTTATTTGGAAGAAAGGGTCTTTTTTCTTTTTCTGGTGGAGAAAGAAAAAATTAGGAAAGGGCAAAAATTCAGAAACTAAATGAAAAAAGGAAAAAGTGATCAACTGGAACAAGTGCCGCGAGGTTTGATTAAGATGAGGCAATGAGAACTGACGATGGATCTGATAGGATGTGGATGTTGGTAGAGGCGGGGAAAGGGTCTTTATCGATATAAGTAGGGCTTCCCTGTAGCTCAGTTGGTAAAGAATCTGCCTGCAGTGCAGGAGACCCGGGTTCGATTCCTGGGTTGGGAAGATCCCCCAGAGAAGGAAATATTCCACTCCAATATTCTTGTCTGGAGAATCCCATGGATGGAAGAGCCTGGCAGGCTACAGTCCATGGGGTCGCAAGAGTTGGACATGACTTAGCAATTAAACCACCACCACCACCACCAATGTAAGTAGGTTCAAGATCTCAAGGTGTGGACTTCACTGGTGGTGCAGTGGTTAAGACCCTGCACTTCTACTGCAAGGGAGTGGGTTCAGTCCCTGGTTGGGCAACTAACGTCCCACATGCCATGTGGCATGGCCAAAAAATAAAATATAAAATAAATGTTTTTTTAAAGTAAAAAAAAATTAAAAAATAATATCTCAAGGTGGACTCATCCTGGATTACCCAGGTGGACCCCAACCTCAAGGACAAGTGTCCTTAGAAGAGAAGGATGAGAAGAAGATGAAGACACAGACACAGAGGAAGATGGAGGCAGAGGTTAGGGTTACGTAGCCGTGAGCCAAGAAAGCCAGCAGCCACCAGGAGTTGGAGGAGGCCAGCAAGGCTTCTCCTCTAGAGCCTTTGGAGGGAATCCAGCCCTGCTGATACCTTCATTTTGGACTTCTGGCCTCCAGACTAAGAGAGAATAAATTTCTATTAGTTTAAATTAAAGCCACTGAATTTGTGGTTATTTGTTACAGCAGTTAACAGGAAATTAATATGGGTTCATATCTCAGACACGATAAAGTTGTATAATTTGGACACTGGCTTGTATTCATTAGAAATATCAGAGCTCCAATCCTTTGCCCATGTCTTCAGGTGCCCCTTGCCCCACGCTCACTCATGTTTCGATGTCCTGTGCCTCTGTCCAAGACAATGGTCAGGCAACCTCAACAGACCTGGTACTAACTATGACAAAGCCCTTTGTAACCTTCCCTGACAGTTCGCACTTACTCCCTCCCAGGTATCTGTGCTCTACTGGAGTCTAGCACCGTACTCACAGTATAAGATAGAAGCAAAGTGCAGAGAACTTAGTATATGGTGACTGTTTTGAAGCCCAGCTCTGTTGTTCACTTAGTCTTGGTTTCCTTTTCTGTAAAATGGACTCAATCTTAACTTTGTGGAGTTGAGATTAGGCTTCAGTGGGCAAGTGTATTTAAAGCGCTAAGCAGAGTGCTGGCATCCAGTGCATGCTTGCAATTATTGCTATTATGGGACCAATTTGAGAAATATAATTATTGGAGAGCTATGTGAACTCATCTGGCTCAATTGAGTTTAATAAACTCTGCTGAGATGCTGTGGGGATGCACAGTGAGGTAGGATGCTGTATGTGCTCCGGAAGAAATGGCTGAGATGCTCATCATAAAGTAATTACACTGGGTTAAACGGTTCGGCTTAAGGAAGGGCAAGAGCCCTGCCAAAATAGCCAAAGAGCCTGTCTAGGGGGAAAAATCTGGGTTAGAGTCCAGTTTAGTAAAAAGGAAAAGGCCACATCTTAGATTAAACCCCGTAGGAAGCATATAGAGAGTAAAAGTACTTCCATATTTCTGTTCAAGAAAACAGATGGCAAGAAATGTAAAATCAAGCTTATTAGGAGAAGACAGAAGAAACACATTTGAATGACTGTTTTCATCTATGCACAGCATGACATTGATGAAAATGCGAATTACAGTTGTTAAAAGGAGGATCTTTCACCAAGAGATGTCTTCGGTTACATGGTTCAACATTCTTCTTTTGGTCTAACACTAGAAGTAGGCCCATGTGACATGTCAGTGTCTCGATCAGTCTTTGAAAATTAATGGTCGAATCAAAGGCTGTCAGAAGGCCCTCTTCTCCTCTTGGCCTTTAAAAGAAATATATTAATTTGCACATCACGTCATTCCCCAGCATTCCAGCTGCCATCTACCATTTTCCAATGGAAAAAGAATTCTCCAGAATGCCCACAAGTGTGAGCATCACTGTCATTTCTTGTTGGGCTTTGTTTGTTTCAGGCAGTACATGTCCAGGCTGTGTAATATGGCTTCAGTGCCTTCTCATTAATAAACCCAGCCTTCAGCATGTGGCAGCTTCCATTCTTGCCATCCTCGGCACTATTCAAAGATGCTTTCCACTCCTCTGAGGTTCACATCGACCCTCCAACCTCATTAACCTGAATCCCGTCTCTCTTCTCCCCAGGGGGAGGAGAAACACACCAGCCCTTCTTCTTCCCCATTCCTCTTCCTCTCCACAGACTGGGACAAACTCTCTGGAGAAATTCTCTTGTGTCAGGCATTGCAACCACCGTTTTCCTCAAGCGGAGTTCTGCCTGAGATGATGAGGGTGTGTTTTTCATTTGAAATGAGTCCACATCTGGGACTCACTTAACTTGATTTGGGAAGACCTGTGTTTCTGATCCAAAAAAACAAAACAAAATTTTCTTTTGGTGAAAAGAAGCCTGATTTTTTTTTCCCTTTCGGTGTGGATTGATTTGTCTTCCATTAGATTTAGCTTAGGAGGAAAGAAAGAAGAGAAGGAGAGAGAGAGAGAGAACAATGAACACTGAATCGACTTGGCTTAAGGACTGCCTTTCCTTGCTGGCTGATGAGGCCTTACGTCTGTGGACTGATTGAATTATCCACTTCCATTGAAAGGGAGAAGGCAAGGATGGAATCCTCTTCCTAATTGCTGTCCCTTTGGGTTTCCTGCCCAGAAAAAAGTGGTGCAGGATGAAGGGAAGGCTATTAGAAACCACAAAGAAGAAAAATCAACTTGTGCATTGGCTAGCCTGAAGTACCAGGGTATATATTCCAAACTTTATTCCATAGTAACTGCAGAGCCCTGGAGGATATCTGGATATCAAAAACGTGCAATGAGCCCCACCCCCTAATGCATCTCTTTACTAAGACGTATAGACGATGCATCCAATATGAGAGAATCCAAGTGTGAAAATCAGATGCACGTGGGGGATGTGAAATGACATACCGAGATGATGATTTAACATAATAAAAAAATCATTTCCCCCCACGAGAATAACTGTAATTTAAAAAGTTAGCTAAACCCTCTACTTAAATTTTTATGTAATTTACAAAGAATGAGTGCTATGTATTTTTTCACTATAGTTTCTAATAGCTACATCCTCGACTTAAATTTTCATTTAAATTTCCAAAGAAATGGGGCTTCCCAGGTGTCTCAGTGGTAAAGAATCTGCCTGCCAACGCAGGAGACATGGGTTCTATCCCTGGGTTGAGACGATCCCACATGCCAGGGAGCAACTAAGCCTGTGTGCCACAACTATTGAGCTTGTGCCGGACAGACCGTGCTCTGCAACAAAATAAGCCTCAGCAATGAGAAGCCTGCACACTGCAACTAGACAGCAACTGCTGCTTGCCACAACTAGAGAAAAGCCTGAGCAGCAACAAGACCCAGCACAGCCCCCAAATAAATAAATATCTTCTTTTAATTTCCAAAAAATGAGTGACACATATTCTTTTAATGTAGTGGTTCAGCTGGTAAAGAATCTGCCTGCAATGCAGGAGACCTGGGTCCAATCCCTGGGTTGGGAAGATCCCCTTGAGAGGGCAACAGCTACCCGCTCCAGTATTCTGGCCTGAAGAATTCCATGGACTCTATAGTCCATGGAGTCCCAAAGAGTCAGACAGGACTGAGCGATTTTCAAAAAGCCTCTACTTAAAATTTTAATTTTCCAAAAATATGCATAGTTTTTAAAGAAATTCGCCTAAAGTGGACATGTACCTCTAACTCTCAGCAACTAACTTTTGATTAAAAAAGGAAAACAACACAGAAATATCATACATATGAGAAAAAGACACACACACACACACACAGGCATGCATACACATTTTAGGTATTATCTGCCAAAACTGTGCTTATCAAACTTCCCACTACCCAAAAAAATCACAGATAACTTTTGAGTATGATATTTACGTATTACTGTAGCACACAATAATTATTTACATTTTTTATTAAAATTGTATAAGCACAGAGGAGGGGGGCATCTGGAAATACGCTATAAGTTCTGGCATCAGCCAAATCTGTGTTCAAATCACTGTTGTATCAATGACTACCTCTATAATCTTGAAAAAGTTAATCAGTCTCATACAGATAACATCTACTTTATGGGCCTTTCCAAGGGCGAAATGAGCTAAGATACTTAACACAATAACTGCTGCTTGATACATTTTAAAAAATGATTATTTCAGAATCAGAATTATGATTAAACATTATGAAATAAAATAATGTATTTAAGCATTTAGTAGAATTCCTGGAACTCAACAAATATTCAATAATTTTTAAGGATCAAGCCAAAGAAATAATCAACCCAGACATTCTTGAGTATGTTTAATGGAAAACAAGGGTGACATCAGCTGAAGCCTATAATTAGGCCAGGAAATAGCAGTCTTTAAGCTTCTTCACCAAGAGAACTGAATTTGACTTTTGTGGCAGAACCAAAAATTCAAACTGAGTTAAATCAGCTTTGGGAAGAAAATCAACCAGTTACCATGTCATAAAGACTCTCCAAACGCTTTTAGCTAACATTTGTTAAATGCTTAACATATATCTGGCTGTGGTTCCAAGCTCTTGACTTGTATTTAACTCAGTTAATGATCACAAAAGTCCTATGACGCAGGTACTGTATTAGCCAATTTTACTGGTGAGGACGCCAGAAAACACAAAATGTCAGTTACTTTTCTGAGACCACACTTAGCAACAGTGCTAGAATGGGCCCAGGAGCCTGAGTTTAAACGTGACCTTTACTTCCTCTCACATATCTTCTCTATGACAGATTTCAGCCAAAGAAAGCCCTCTATCTAAAGATAAAAGATGCAAATATGGTAAATCGGCATTCTAAGTAACCAAAAAGAAGAAAAAGATGAGAACTCACCTGGGAAGCCATTGTAGAAACGCTGCTTGGAAGCACCACTGTAAGCGTCTGTCAGAGTGGCCAACAGGAATGCTCCATACTGAATGGTGGTCAAAAAGATCCAATAGGAATGCTCCATACTGAATGGTAATCTAAAAAGTCCAATAGGAGTGCTGCATACTACCTGGGTCAAATCAAACCAATTGAATGATCTCTTGTAGAACTTTATTTGAAAATGCTTAGTAACTGAAAAGAAGGTTGCTTATTTGAGCTCAAATATCTGTTGTTAAAATGGCCTCCCTGGATCAGTGGTAGAGAATCTGCCTGCAGTGTGAGTGGGGCGGGTGTAGGGGGAGGGTGGTGGTTCAATCCTTGGGTGAGGAAGATCCCCTCTAAAAGGAAATGGCAACCTGCTCCAGCATTCTTTTCCAGGAAACGCTCATGGAGTTTGTAATTTGAAAACTTTTTCAACTATGTAATTGAATTTTGACAAGTGCGTTTGAAAGAGAAGTCTAGGTTACCATAAGAGTGTAAATATCTGGATGTGATATTCAAAATATTTAACAACCAGTATAGGCTACTAACAGCTTCCTTGGTGGCTCAGTAGTAAAGAATCTGCCTGTTAATGCAGGAGACATGGTTTCAGATCCCTGGGTCAGGACAATCCCCTGGAGAAGTGTTCTTGCCTGGGAAATGCTATGGACTTACAGAGGAGCCTGGAGGGCTACAGTCCATGGCAGAGGCGGGGGTTGGGGGGGTGGCGTGTCTCAAAAGGGTTAGACACCACGTAGCACACAACTTAGCAACTAAACAACAACAGCATAGCCTACCAACAGTTGTGACTGATACAGGGCTTAAATAACTCATATGCCGGGTCAGAGTAGGTCCCTTTTAGGTAGGACTAAGTTCTTGGACTGCAAGGAGATCCAACCAGTCCATTCTGAAGGAGATCAGCCCTGGGATTTATTTGGAAGGAATGATGCTAAAGCTGAAAGTCCAGTACTTTGGCCACCTGATGCGAAGAGTTGACTCATTGGAAAAGACTCTGATGCTGGGAGGGATTGGGGGCAGGAGGAAAAGGGGACGACAGAGCATGAGATGGCTGGATGGCATCACCGACTCGATGAACATGAATCTGAGTGAACTCCGGGAGTTGGTGATGGACAGGGAGGCCTGGCGTGCTATGATTCATGGGGTTGCAAAGAGTCGGGCACAACTGAGCGACTGAACTGAACTGAACTGAATTGAAGCTGGGCAGCAGAGGATGCAGTCTCTTGAAGTGAGTTTAATTTTTGTTTGTTTAGCCCCAAAGTTGTGTCTGACTCTTCGTAACCCCACAGACTATAGCCTACCAGGTTTGTCTGTCCGTGGGATTTCCCAGGCAAGAATACTCGAGTGGGGTACCATTTCCTTCTCCAGGGGATCTTCCCAACCCAGGAATCAAACCTGTGTCTCTTGCCGGTGATTCCTGCACCGCCTGTGGATTCTTCACCTCTGAGGCACCAGGGAAGCCTTTTATTTTGACGTAATTGTAGAGTCACATATGGTTGGAAGAAATAAGACAGAAAAAGCCTATGTACACGTCGCCTGGTTTTCCTCAATGGTGACATCTTTCAAAACTACAGTACAGATCACCACCAGGGAGTTTAAATATTTTTAAAAATATTAACCTGAGTTTTGGGTAAGTTCTGCATGATCACAAAATGGAAGTTAGAGTTTACAAAACGGGGGGAAAGTGAGTCTTCTTTCCTCGGTGTCTTCACACACACATTTCTTTCTGGAGTCACATATTTCACAGTGGCTTGCATGTCCTTTCTCAAAAATTTGATACATTTGAAAACATTATAATCTTGCCTGTGTGTATTTTTCCTTTGTACAGCATACTATATCTACATTTTGTGCACCATGCTTGTTTTGTGTAATATCTTGGTGAACTCTGTCATTAAGAAATGAACCTCAGCGACTTCCCCAATTGGCAAGTGGCTAAGCATTCACCTTGCAATGCAGGGGATATGGGTTCGATCCTTGGTCAGGGAACTAAAACCCCACATGCTATGGGGCAACTAAGCCCCTATGGCACATCTAGATAGCCCAAGTGCCATCAAGAAAGATCATGCTAGCCACAACTAAGAGCCAACATAGGCAAATATTAAGAGAAGAAAAAAAGAAGTGGACCTTCTAGAATTTGAGGAATCTAAAAAGTGTGAAAAAGGCTTTCCTGGTAGAGGAACAGCCTTTAGCCAAGGATAAAAGGACACAGATGTTTCAAGAAAGAGGAAGGAGGCCACTGTGGGTGGAGGGAAGAGAAGAGGGAAGATGGTGGCCAGATGGAATTCTGATTCTCAGACCATGGTCTGAAGAACTTTGACCTAACGTGGTCTGTATTCTGAGGACCAAAGTCACCTTACGGCTAATGAGAATGTTTCCCATATCCTATGACAAACTCACATGGCTGTACATCGACTCCTTACTGCATGGACCTGCCTGATGGAGCGAGGTTAGTTTCCTCCCAAGGTCTAGAGAATTCACCATGGGACCTACTGATGTTCTCAAAATCTTACATTCATTCTCCAATCCCTCTTCAGGACTTTCCCCAGCCCCTGCAGGTCTTCTCGAACAGGTAAGACAAGGAAAAAAGGAGGGTATAGGAGACAGCTATTCTTGAGTTCTTTTTTTTTGCTCCAATTTGCAAGAGACAGCAAGATGGAAAAATGTGCCTCTGATTATGACCCTCTGTGCTTCCTAAAAGCTTCTTTCTGAACTTTTAAGTCTCCTCAAATTTCAAGTCCTCTCTTTTTCTTTCCTCTGTTCATTTTTCCTCTATTTAAACTAATCTAAAGAGCTATAAAAAGCCTCCGACACTATAAATTCCCCTGTAAACCTTGGTTTTATAGGTTTAATTGCCCCTTTTTACAACACTGTGTGCCTGGGTCCTGAAACACTTCAGTTTTGCAAGACAAGTTCAAATTCATAGCAAGAGTCTGGGCCACCCTATGATGGGGTTTGAACTCTGGGAGCCCACAAGGTACATGGTTCTGGCCTTGGCTGAACAGTTTCTTTGCAGGCAGCTCCAAGCTGCCCCAGTTACCCAAAGGAGGCTTGTTCTTAAGTGAGAAAGTTGCCCCCTTTGTAAAGAATGCCAGGTCCTCTGAAGTCCCCTGAGGGCCCAGAATTGGTTCCCGTTGGACAGAACTCTTATAAAAGCAACATCAATAAGCAGAATATTTACTATAGCCACACAAGCAATCACTATTAATCGAGTGCTAGTAACTGCGCAAATGTCTTTTACGAGGGTAACTCTCACTACAGCTTTGGAGGTTGGGACCACCGTTACTGCATGTATTACATGAGAAGACACTGAGGATCAGATATGGAAGTTATTTGCCTGAGCTCACACCACCGGCAATGAGAAATTGCCGTTCTTGTACATTCTCTAAGTCATGTCTGACTCTTTGTGTCCCCATGGACTATAGCACACCAGGTTCCTTTGTCTTCCACTATCTCCTGGAGTTTGCTCAATTTCATGTCCATCAAAGAGGGAGGCACTGATCTTAGACACAAAATTTAAGGGGCACCAAAAACCTCAGTAAACAAATAAGAGTTTAATGTGATATTTTAACAAAATGAAACTGACAAACTATGTCCTGTAGACTGCCCACCAGACTTTGTAAATAAAGTTTTATTGGAACCAGGGCCAGGATTATGGTGAGTCAAATGAGGCTGAGTTGTACATGAGTAGGGTTCGATCTGGTCTTTACTTAAACTTTTGAAATATTTTTCATTGTGAGTCCTTGGCATTCATTTTGATTTTTGAAATACTGCATTAAAATATTATTTATCTCTATGATGGCTTTTTTGACATAACCTTAAATTTCACACCCAAGGTGAGTGCCTTGCTTGCCTTACTCTAGTCCCAGCCCTGTTACACAATGAGAAGCACTGATCCCAGTGTGGCAATCTGTTCATCCAGGTAACTTTCAAGGTGATTAGGTTTTGTGGCCAGAATGTCACAGTTTCTCTCTAGTGTAGTCACTCCTGCTTTGAGCAGTGGCACTAATTTGGAGCAAGTCTTCCCTGTAGACTTCACCTGCTCAGGCCAGAGAGGGCCAGTCTCCAGAATCAACTGCCTCAGGAATGAATACCCAGAGGCCTTCAATGTCAACTGCCCTAATTTTCCCTTGTAACACTGTGTACTCATCAATACCTTCAATCCTGAAGGGGGAGGTGGGAAGTCCTTCAAAATAAACTTTCCCATCTTTTACACTGGCAGGGTCCACATTTTAGATCTGTTTGCATTTTCCCCCTCTGTCATTTATTATATCCCACGTAGGAGCCAGGAGCCCCAGATTTCAGTTCTAGAGTGGCTGTTGATTTCTCCTGGCCTCATCTGTCAGCTTCCTTTGTCTGGCCCGTGCAGGTCCTATTCTGGGCCCTCATACATTGTGCCCCTTCCTGCCCCTTGATCTTTACATAGACCATTCCCTTGACCTTGAATGCCTCCAATCCATCACCTGGCTCCCTCCCTTGCACACTGCTGTTCATGCATCTCCCCCCTCAGGAAGGCCTTCCTGAAAGGCTCCCCACTATACCCCAGACAGGGCCCCCCACTATACCCCAGACAGGGCCCCCCTGGCCCCTTCAACTTCTTCTTTGCTACCCTGTGCGCCCTGATACAAATTTACTTCATTCTTTATTGTTGATCTAATCTCTTCATTTCCTACTGGCCAGTAAGCTCCAAGGGGGCAGGTCCAGGGTCAGACCTGTTTATTACCTCCTCGCCACTGCCCATCACGGACCTGGAGCCCAGCTGGAACTCAATAAATACTTGTTAACTGAACAGGTGACTCTGTGGCCTTGATACTGCTCTTAACCTCCCTGAGCTATAGGATCCCACGTGTAGAATGAGTGTCATTTGATTTCAAAGGGTCTCTGACATTCTACTGCAAGTCTGTGATACCATCGGGGGCCTAGTTAGGGAGGATACAGTACACTGGAGTCTGTCCAAGGCCTGGGGCTCCCATGGTTCGTGTGAGATGAGATGCATTCTTACTGACCACTGAGCCAGGGAAATGGAGACTGGTCTGGTCTTTTCATCTCAGTTAAGAGATCGGAATCTCTGACAATACCAGAGATTATCCACCCTCCCTGATTAGTCTGCCTCAGACTTGGGGGCCAAGGAAACAGCTTGATTGTTATCCAAATCCATGGAGGCTTCCCTGCGAGTCACTTTCCAACTCAGAGCTTCATTCTGCTTTGGATAAGAGGATGATGTCATTGTTAGGAGCTAAAGGCCTCGAATGATAAGCACTGACATACATGAATGGCTGGAAATAAACTCTGTCGCGTTTAACAAGATTTCAATATGGAGTCACTTAGACTGGTAGGCTGAAGGCTCACAAACACTGAAGAGCAAAGCTAGTTTGTGAGGGGTAGAACATAGGACTCGGGCAACACTGGATGAAAGGCTGTGATGTTGGGCCTGGGTCCCCCACGACTGTTTTCCTGCTCTGTATTTCAGTGGGAAAGAACAAACATACAGGGACTTCCCTGGTGGTCCAGTGGCTAAGGACTCTGAGCTCCCAATGCAGGGGGCCCAGGTTCAATCCCTGGTCAGGGAACCAAATCTCACATGCTGCAACTAAGACCTAGTGCAACCAAATAAATAATTAAATAAATATTAAAAAACAAACATACACCCTCAGACACTCTGGTTTAGTGTGTGAGGAAGCAAATGGCTACTGGGAACCCAAGTCTCACTCAGGCCTTCTTAAAGACTTTGGTTAAGACTTTTACCTTCTCCTGACCTCCCACCTGGCACCATTTGTGAAATACTTTGGAAGGTCTATGGGCTTCCCTGATAGCTCAGTTGGTAAAGAATCCACGTGCAATGCAGGAGACCCTGGTTCGATTCCTGGGTCAGGAAGATCCCCCTGGAAAAGGCATAGGCTACCCACTCCAATATTCTTGGGCTTTCCTTGTGGCTCAGCTGATAAAGAATCCACCCGCAATGCGAGAGACTTGGGTTTGATCCCTGGGTTGGGAAGATCCCCTGGAGAAGGGAAGAGATACCCACACCAGTATTCTGGCCTGGAGCATTCCATGGACTGGATAGTCCATGGGGTCGCAAAGACTTGGACACGACTGAGTGACTTTCATTTTGGAAGGTCTATGGGAGAAATTCTGTAGTATTTCTCTGTAAGCTTAACCAAGATGCTAATTCTTATTTTACGTTTAGAGCTGAGGTATCATTCTAATCAGACACCAAGACTTATTCTCATGCCAGAATACAGACCTGGGGGTATCTCTTTTTATTTAGTTATTTATTTTTTAATTGGAGTATAATTGCTTTACAATGTTGTGTTAGTTTCTGCTGAACAGCAACGTGAATCAGCTGGATGTATACATATATCCCCTTTCTCTTGAACCTCCCTTCTACTCTCCCTGCCCACCCTTCCAGGTCATCACAGTGTGAGGATACCTTTTAAATACCCTTTGGGAGTTCCCCGTTGCCTCCTCTACAGAAGAAGGCCAGCATGGCTCATGCTAGGGTCCTGTGACCCATAAGTGGGTGAAAGTAGGCAGCCTTGGGTTGAATTCTGCTTGTGCTGTTTACTGACCCACAACCGGTTCCTTATGTCTCAGAGTCTGTTTCTTCAACTGCCTGGCAAGCATGTTGATGACAACTGCACCCATCCCAACGTCTGCTGTGAGAGTTAGGGCGGTTGCTGGGCGTTGGGACCTGGCCCCTGATTAACACATATCAGCCCTTATAATTGCTGTTTTCCACTGTCTGTTTCTTATTTTCATGCTCTGCTACTATTTTCTTCCCTTCCTTCCCGAGACCCCCACGCCCATCCCATATGCCTTTATCCACGATGACTCCATTCCGACACAAGAGCCGAAACCTCCCCCCAGAGTGCCTCTCCTTATTCTGGAAACCCTTCCTGATGTCTCAAAGCCCAGGTCTGAGACTGCAGTGAGGAATAAGCAACATGGCACTTGTTCAAGCACCTGGCGTGTATTAGGAGCTTAATAAATGGTTTGCTGAAACTGCTGCCTCTGAATTAAATGCCTTAAAAGAAATCTGTAGCTATAAAAGGTTGCATTTCCTGTGTCTTCCCGCAACATAAACCTCGATTTTTGGAAATTCTGCAGTTAAAGATTCGTTTCTTTGGGAGGAGCAAATACGGGATTAAACACAAATGCTGGTTTATGCTCAATTCCTAAAGTTGCAACGTGTGTTAAGCTGTCTTTTGTCATTTGCACCCTCATTAGTTTCTCCATTTCTCCTTAGAAGGAGCTGAGGTTCAACTTTTAAACTGTGGAATGTGGGGAAGGGGGAGGTAGGGCACTAGAGAATTGAGCAGTTGGTGAGGTGAGAGGGAGAGAAATCAGGAGGCTATAAAAATGTGCTGAAACACGGGGTAGGAAAGCCTTAAGAACAAATTTTCCCATTTCACAATATGGTGAAAATTTAACTCATCTGTTTGTTGAATGAATAACCGATTGCCTTCAAACTTATGTCTGTATTTTCAGATCAGCTTCCAACCTGGTGGTTAGATTTTTTTTTCCTTTGATTATGTCAACCTGCACTCCTAGGTTTATTGTAAGTTTGTCTGAGTTCCGTTTAAATTTCCCCACCTGATATAAGCCCCCGAGAGCAAGGGAGAAAGTATGTCCTCTTCACTTTCACGAACTCAGCCTGTCACACGGTGACTGTCATGTATATAATTCAACTCAATATTTGCTGAATTCAACTCATTATGCCACTAACTTATGTTGGAGATCTCCACTTCTCGGGTCTTCTCCTGTATGCTACCTTTGTTGTACCAGCTCTTGCAAATCAGCTCTCCTTACCTACTGCATCTCAAGTCTAGCATCTACTGGCTTAAAAGTGAATGATGCTTCTCAGCATATGTTTTCTGCCATGTCTTCAAAAAGTTCTGCTTGCTCTTACAACTATCTTTCTGGTTCTACAAAGAATTTCATGAGTTGGGGCACCTTCACCGTTTGATATTTGATCTGACTTGTTCCATGAGTTTATAGTTGATGGGGGCTTTGCATCTCATTTTTCTCCTCTCAGGAACAAGAATAGAGAGAGTAATGGAAGGCCCTGTTTAAACAGTTTGTGAGTTTGTTTGTTTGTTTGTTTTTTCCGTTGCCCAGATCTCAGTAGGATCCACGTTCCCACTCATCAACCCCCTCCCATTTTTCCTTTTTGGTACTTTGGGTGAGTTCCTTTCCAGCAAAGCACTGAACACCTGACCAGGTAAGGACCTAGCAGGATGAGGTAGAGTTGTGGCCAGGCTGTGAGTGGGGAACCGAGCTGTTACTACTTTAGAATTTGTTCATTCAATGAACATTTATGGAACATCCACCCCCGGCCAGGGCCTGGACTGCATTCTGGGGACAATGTATGAGGAAGCTGGTTACAATCCCTGCCCTCCAAGAGCTTACTGTCTTTGGGAGAAGTCAGAGAGTTAAACAAGCAATGAGACGGACTTCCCAGGTAGTCCAGTGGCTAAGATTTTGTGCTCCCAATGCAGGAGGCCTGGGTTCGATCCCTGGTCAGGGAACTGGATTCCACATGCTGAAACTAAGACCTGGCACAGCCAAATAACTAAATTTAGAAAAAAAAAAAGAAAGAAAGAAAGAAGTTATGGTAATATATCATGATGAATCGGATGGTTCAGGATCTTAGAAATCTCCTAATATACTGAGTGCCCACTGGGCACCAGGAACTGTATTCAGTACTTTGTGTCTGTCTGTCTGTATGTATGTAGTTGATTTGTAACAAACAATATGTTTTACAGTTTCTCTGACTTAAGTTTTCTCATTTGTCAAATGAGGGTCCCCATGGGGCTTATGTCATAAAGTTCTTCCCAGAAATGAAAGAGTTTTCACTGTAAAACACTTAGAATAGAGCCTGGCACATTAGTGCAGCTAGCTCACCTAATTTATTGACAACGCAGTCCCATTTCACAGATGCAGAAACTGAGGCTCAGAGCACTTATTCTGTTGGCCTTGAGTCCCGAGGGCATCTGAGAACACAGGAGCAATCTGGGAGATTTCCATGACCCGCCTGTACATGATACAAGCCTGAGGGGATTCTCTGGGCTCACAGTTTGTGTCCCAAGATCTAATTTCCTCAGATCAGACTTGTGGAAAACTACTACAGAACTCACGCTTCAGGGACTGTGGAAAAAGTCAAATCTAGTCCAAGGGGGAAAAAGTAACTAAACACAAGCTAATTTCAACACCAGCTATGTTTTCTTTTTCTTCTCCCCTCCTTCTCCTGAGCTCTCTTTACTTTGAAAAACCAGAAAACCCATTTACTAAGAATAGATTTTCTTCTATGATTTCTGGATACAAGGTAGGTAGGAAGTAGGAGAGAAATAAGTGATTCCGAGTCCCTGAACACAGTCATTTTTGGCCTGTGGTCTGCAGAGGATTTAACAGCTGTGAGAGAGACCGCAGACTCCAGCCAAACCTGAGTCCTGCTTGCAGTTTGGCGAGACCGCAAGTGCAATTTATCTGAAAACATGGCAAGAATCCTCCTCTTCCTCCTGCCAACTGGGACCCCAGCAATGGAAATGTTGAGCACTGACCTGATCTTAACTGCACTTCCAATCATGCTCACCTTGCCACGAAAAGCAAACAAACAGGAAAATAAAAAGTCCGATGCCGTCAGTTCCCCGATGACCCTTTCAGCTCTCCAACTGAACAAAATAATGAAACCCAACGAAACCCTTCTTACAGAAGCTCTGATTCCAAATAATGAAATAGGAGGGGCAAGAATAAATACCCAGCTTAGGAGAGGGGCTGTTATTAGGCAAAATATTACATCCATATGGTAGAGTATTGAGCTTCTCCTGAACTGATCTTTAAAAAATGCTTCTGGTGTAATGTGAGGTTGTAAATAAAAAATGGCAGAAACTTGGGTGAGGTCAACCACATAAAGAAAATAAATACAGATGGGGAAAAGCGACCAGAAGGAATTATTCTGAATCATCCCTCCAGAACATTTGTCTTTGGGTGGGATGAGTCTTGGTGATGGTATTATTTATCACCAATTTGATGAACTTCACTGCCCGGCTCTTCTCCCAGCAAAAATATGCTGGGAGTAAATCCCTACAATCATAGAATCATTCCAATTCTTAACAGCATCTCAGTAATGATAGCTGACCTCTGGGAATGGTCCAGGTGAGAAAGAACTTCCTGTGAAGGCTCCCCTTTCATCTTTACCTGGAACGACATATCTGACGCAAATTCGCATGAGTTATGATATTGCAATTGTATTTCCCAAAATACAATTTACAGCTATGAATTCTGGGAGATGTTCCCTCCAAAAGAACAATCCAATTGGGAATTTGTCAATCACTGGACTGTCTGCTGTTTTCCAGTCTTGAAGTCTCACTCATCAGGCACTGTGGTGATTAAAGGCTCTGAGAAGTCCTGCATTAAAACTTATTTACTTTGGTTTTATTTTAATATTTATTTATTTATGTGGCTGCATCAAGTCTTAGTCACAGCACACTGGATCTTTGATCTTAGCTGCAGACTGCGGGATCTTTAGTTGCAGCATTCAAACTCTGAGTTATGGCATGTGGGATCTAGTTCCCTGCCCAGGGATGGAACCCTGGGTTCCCTGTATTGGGAACTTGGAGTCTTAGCCACTGGATCAGCAGGGAAGTCCCATATTTACTTTGTTGAGACCAAATTTTCACAAATTATTTGATCACACATTCTTTCATACCCTATCATCCCTATTGATCCTTTCCCGGGACTAGAGTTCCAGGGAATGACAATGGGAAATAAACTGTGTTAGACTGCAAAAATGATCACAGTCTTTTTCCTTTCCCAGGATCTATGCTCTTTGGAGTGGGACTGTAGCATTTCCCAGCAAGCACTGGAGAGTATGTCCCCATCTTTGAATCTAAGCTGGCCTGGTGATTTGCTTTGAACAGTAAAGTATAACAGAAGTTGACAAGGTGGCAATTCTTGACCAAGGATTCAGGAGGCCTTGTATGCCTTCATTTCCCTTGGAAAGCCACCACCACCATGAGAGTGAGCCTGAGCTATCTACTGGAGGGTAAAAACCACTTGCAGGACTGGCAAGGAAGTCCCAGCAAAGTCCCCTGGACCGGCCATCATCCAGCCAACGCAGAAGCCGACTCACACATTTGTGAGTCCCCCACAGACCAGAGGGAGGTGGCACAGTGGTAAAGAATCTGCCTGCCAATGCAGGAGACACAAGAGACGCAGGTTTGGTCCATGCGTCGGGAATGAGGAAGTTGCTACCCACCCTAGTATCCTTACCTGGAAAATTTTCTGGACAGAGGAGCTGGTGGGCTACAGTCCAGAGTCAGACATGACTGAATGCCTGTACACACACACACACACACACACACACACACACACAGGCTGGAAGAACTACCCAGCTGAACTCAGCTCAAAAGCTGAGGGTGGGAGGAACTGAGAGAGCAGCATCGAAACATATACATTGCAATATGCAAAACAGATAGCTAATGGGAAGTTGCTGTATAAAACAGGGAGCTCAACCGGGTGCTCTGTGACAACCTAGAGGGGTAGAATGGGGTGGGATGGGGGGTGTGGGAGAGAGGTTCAAGAGGGAGGCGATGTAAGTATGCCTATGGCTGATTCACCTTGTTGTATGGCAGAAACCAAGACAACATTGTAAAGCAATTATCCTCCAATTAAAAATAATTTTTTTTAATTAAAAAGAAAAATTGACCAGAAGAATCATAGGCTAAGTAAACACTGGTTTGGGTAGTCACTGAGCCTGGGAGTAGTTTGTCATGGAGCAAAAAGCTGACCTCTACATGCTCTATAATGGGGATCACCCTGCATTAAGGACAGTAGATTTTTCTGAAAGTAAATAATATGCAACTTTTAGGACTTCGTTATAACAGAACCTAATTCTGATACACACGTGTGTGTCAACCAGTCTGTGACAGAGAATCTACTCTTAAAGACACATAGGTGGGGTTTGGGCCACATTTATGCTTTTTCCAAGGAGAAAAAAAAAACCCTGCTTCCTATGTATGCCTGCCCACAGGGCTCCCTTCCTAATCCTCATCTCAATCAACAGTCTTTTTTACATTCAGCTTCATGAGTTCCTGCAAGTCAATTCTCTGTTTCCCCAGATGGCAAATTCACACTGCTTCACCAGTGTAGCTTTGTAGAATGGGGAAAGGAGCAGAAGAGGATAAAAGTGAGGATTTGCCAAGGGCAGGGCCTGAGGCTGGAGCCAGGGGTGGGAAAGGAGGCTGTCCAGAGCTGTGGGAAGCTGGAGTGAATAAGACAGAGGCAGCCAGTTGCTGAGAGATCTGGAAGGAAAGTTATGTGAACAGGCAAAGAAACTCCCGAACGAACTGGCGGTTGATGGAGTCAATCTCACACACAGCCCTGCCATCTTGTAAAAAGCCTTTTATTTGTCCTTTTTTTTTTTTTTTTGTGAGAGACTTGGGAAGCGATCATTAAAGGAACAGACCCAAGGCAGTCTGCGCAGATCTGGGGAGCCTGTGCCTGCCCCTGCCTGGCCTCCCTCTGGCCCCCACCCCCGACTTTTACAAGGGCCAACTGGGTTGCAAGGTTAAAGCCAGAGGGGACCAATTGGTGTTGTGGGGCTTTTTTACAAAGTGCAAAGGATCAAAGTAATTAGCAAAGGGCGAGAGACCAGGCCTGTTAGAGAAAGAAGCCAGCCACCCAGCGCCTCCCCGCAGCACGGCTCGGTCTTTCCCAGGTCTGCTGTTAAAGGCTCCGTGTAGTGCAGGGGAACGACACGTTGCAGCCATTCTGGGTGCTGGAAGGGACTCCTTTGGAACCAAATAGAAATTGAACCCAGAAGGAATCAACTCTGAGCCAGGAGAGCATTGTGGGGGGCTGGGGATATCTCTAGGTAGTCTGAAAGGAAGATGTGAGCCTTGAGTGAAAAGTTCTTGAGGATTCTCTCTGAGACATTCCATTGCTTCTTTCCTATTTCAGATGGAAACGCACGTGGCCAGGGCAAGACTGGCTATGTGAGCACTTCCAAAGCTTATCAGCTGTGATCATGGCAGGGCAAGACTTATCGAGCAAGGCTTCATTCACAGAATTATTTTAAGTGGCCCATAGACAGGATTATAAATTATATGGACTCAGCAGACAGCTCCCTCCTTCCCTCCCTCCCTGCCTCCCTCTGTTCCTTCTTCCTTCCCTTCCTCCCTCTCTGATTCTACCAAGAAGAAAGTCTCTGGTGCTAGTATCCAGGGGTAAGCAAAATAATGACCCCCCCCCCAAAGATATCCATGGCGGCAGAGAATGAGATGGTTAGGCAGCATCACTGACTCAATGGACATGAATTTGAGAAAACTCTGGGAGACAGTGGAGGACAGGGGAGCCCGGCGTGCTGCAGTCCATGCGGTCACAAAGAGTGGGACACGAATGAGTGACTGAACATCAACAAAGATGTCCACACCTGTGAATATGTTACTCTGCCTGGCAAAAGGAGCTTTGCAGATATGATAAAGGTTAAATCCTTTCTGATGGGGAGACTGTTCTGGATTTTCCAGATGGGACCAGTCTAGTTCCATGAGTCGTTACAATCCAAGAACTTGCCTTGGCTGTTGAGAACCAGAAAGATGGCAGCATGATAAGGATCCAGGGGTCAAGAAAATTAGGACATGTGGGAGGACCAAACAGGCTTCCTGCAGGTAACAGTGGTCCCCAGCTGACAGCCAGCAAACAGATGGAGATCTCAGGCCTATGGCTGGGTGGAACTGAAGGGGCAAGGAAGTGATTCTTCCCAGAGACTCCAGGAAAGAAAAGAGTCCTGCCCCACCCAAGAATTCTGACCAGCAGACCTGTAATAGAAACATTGTTTTAATGAACATGCACCCGTTTTTCACAAATAAGACAGCGAGAGCCAGTATGAGTGAGAAAGGTCCTCCCACTCAAAGCTTCAGGAACCTTTAAATTGTAATTCCCAGCTAGGATTTTTTTTTTTTTTTTAACAGAGCCACACAGCTTGTGGGATCTTAGTTCCCTAACCAGAGATAGAACCTGTACCTCCTGCGGTACAGGCACAGAGTCTTAATCACTGGACTGCCAGTACCCCCAGCTAGGATTTTGTAGCATTGTAAGGTATTCATTGTTTTCATGTCTAGACCTCATTTTGGTTTGTGGTAATGGTTTTATATTTATGGTACTAATTTCAATTTTCCTGTTTTGGGGTGAATTTTTTTTAAGTTAAGAAAAATAAATCAAGTTTAAAAAATATTAGTAAGTAACAACGCAGATTTTATGAATTGACTTGTTTAGTCACTCAGTCGAGTCCGACTCTTTTGTGAGCCCATGGATTGTAGCCCACCAGGCTCCTCTATCCATGTGACTTCTCAGGCAAGAGTACTGGCATGGGTTGCCATTTCTTTCTCAAGGGGATCTTCCCGACCCAGGGATCGAACCCATATCTCTTCTGTCTCCTGCACTGACAGGCAGATTCTTTACCAATGAGTCTCCATGAATTGACTAGTGGTATTTAAATATCTGAAAGTTGGGAAAGTTCAGAATTTTCTAAAGAGCCCCTTGGGGGTTCAGAAAACTGACAGGTAATTCTGCATGTGATTTGCATATATTTGCATTCATTATATTGACCCACACAAGGGCCAGTGAGAGGCAGGGCAAGATGGCCTCCATGTTCTTTCAGGTGCTACACTCAGTGATCACTTATCTCTCAGCTGGCCCTTGGTACTGGGACCAGAAGGAACAAAGTGTTCCAAGCAGCCAACCAGGTAAGGCTTTGTAGCATGGGCTAACAACCTGACTTTGGAACCAGTCAGCATTTGGCTTTGAATCTTGCCTCTGCCCCTTAACGTTGTGTGACTTGGGTTAAATACCTTGACCTTTCTGAGCTTAGTCTCCTTATCTGTAAGAAAGAACCAGGGAGAAAGCTCTCAAGAGATGAAGTAAGGATTTAAGATGGTACTATTTTTAAGGAGCCCAGATCATAACATATAGTAAGCAATATCATCCGTTGTTATCGTTATTCTTAGCTGCCCTGCCAGTGGCCAGCCCCTTCCCTCATTGCTTGTGATCTCGGCTTCTGGCTTCCCTGAGGGGTGTTCTGGGCAAGGCTGGGCAGACAGTCTCCAGGCACGCCAGGCTTGGGCTGGTCTCTGTCACCCTGACATGCAGAGAAAAGCAGAAGGAAGCAATCCCACAGGGCCTGTGTGGCTGTGTGGCCAAGGCTGCCTGCAGCCTCTCTTTCCCCTTCACACAGAGGCTCTGGCCCTCTTCAAGGACAGAAGTTGAAGAGAGAACATGCCCTGTCTGGGAACATGGCAATGCTAGGCTTCTCAGCCCTGGCCAGGGAGATGGCATGGAAGAGCAATTTTGCCTGGGAGTGACTGGCGGGGCAGGGGGGTGGGGAGAAGAGGGCATGGAAATAAAGGATCTCTTTCCATCTCTGCTGCTTTATTTCCACAGAAATAAAAGATCTCTTTCCATCTCCACTCTACTAAAAAAGTGTGGCTTTGGGGACCAAACAAGCTTAGCTTGGAATACTGCCTCTGCTAGCTGTGTGGATTTGGATAAGTTACTTCCCCTCTCTGATCATAACTACAGCTAATGTTGATTAAACCCTGACTTTGTGGCGGACTCTATTCTAACTGCTTCACAAATGTTGAATAATTTAACCTTCACAAGAAGCCAGGCAGGTATGATTATTATCTCCATTTTCCAGGTGAAAAGGCACAGAGAGGTTCTGTAACTGGACCAAACTCACACAGTTTACACAGGGCAGAGCCAAGATTCAATCCAAAATAGTCTGGATCCAGAGTCTATACTTTGCTAGCCTTGGCAGTTTTACTATTTTCAAGACTCTCATATGTCTGGTAGCCTAGTTAAATATTTAAAGGTTAGCCTTCCCTTGTGGCTCAGATGGTAAAGAATCCTCCTGTAATGCGGGAGACCTGGGTTCGATTCCTGGGTCGAGAAGATCCCTTGGAGGAGGGCATGGCAACCCACTCCAGTATTCTTGCTTGGAGAATCCCCATGGACAGAGGAGCCTGGCGAGCTACAGTCCATGGGGTTGCAAAGAGTCAGACACAGCTGAGCACCCTAAGCACATGTGCTTTCCCAGCCTGATTTTTCAGCATCCAAATACAGTCATGTGACTCTGAGTTCATGCATGTGTGCTCACTGTGTGATAGAGCTGTGTCCTGTCTTCACAGTCAGGGGCTCTTCTATCTCCCTCCCTCCCTTCTTGCTTCCCTCATGTCTTCCTTCCTCTCTTCTCCCCCTTCCTTCCTCTCCTCTGCTCACGCAAGCAGCACACGCTGGCTCACCGCCTGTTGGATGCCAGGACTGTGCATACGCTCATGCTATGTTCCCACTGTTCCCTTCTCACCCTGTCCCCTGCGCAGCTCACCGACATGCTGTCAGTCACCCCCTCGCCCCTACCCCTGTGGTCAGCAGGCCAAGTACTTCCTAGACCAGAACGCCAAGCAAGTGCTGGCAGAGTTCCACCAGTCACTGGCGACCCTGCCAGCAAGCCATGGCCCTGCTGAGAGCCGGGTCCTCAGCCGAATTGGTGGCAGGAGCAGCCGCTGCTCAACAGAGGCCTTGCTCAGACCCACACTGTTCCCGGCCCCCGCCAGACTTCTGGGGTCTTCAGCTCAAAGGGCTGACCCCACCCAGGCAAGGCTCCGGGGCTTACATAGAAAGAAATCCAATAGGCGTGGAGCTAAGGAGGAGGCTGCAGGAGGAGGGGGACTGAGCCCCAGATAGGGGGAGCGGGGTCGGGGGTGGTAGAACTGTTTTCAGGGCAGATTTCGCCAATAAACCTCTGAGAGGGAGAAGAGCATTTGGGGCTGCCCAATTGAGGGCAGTGGCTCTAAACCCAGGATGGTCTGTAGATGGATCAGGGTCCTCAGGACACAGTGGTGATGTCACCCTTGCCACCCCCCGACCCCAACCCTCCGGTCCTCCATCCCCTCCCCCTCCCGTGTGAGCCTTGCTCTGCTCTTTCCCACCTGAGACTATGACTTTGTGCTTCCAGGCCCTTCTTTTCAAGAGAAAAACAATCAGTAAACTTGAGGGCCATTTGGAGAGTGTGCTGGTTGAACTACATGCAGCTCAGCTACTTAACTCAGTTGGGAGACTTGGGCTTGTTTCATTCCTCCAAGCCTCAGTCTTTGCATCTGTAAATGGGCATGTTGACCGCTTTCCATTCACTACTAAGTGTCTTTGCTCCATTTTTTGGCCTCTCCAGGCTACTCTCAATTCTTATCTTCCTTGAATCTGGTTTCCCCACACCACCTCATCCTCACATATGCTGACATTTTTCAGGTCTTAATACATCTCTTTCTCATTCCTTTTTAAAATCATTTCCTTCTCTCATGACAACCTGTGCGCTCTCTTGTGCTCCTGTTTTTGAGCTGCTTGCTTCTGGTGTTCTCCTCCTTCCCNCCCCTACCCCTGTGGTCAGCAGGCCAAGTACTTCCTAGACCAGAATGCCAAGCAAGTGCTGGCAGAGTTCCACCAGTCACTGGCGACCCTGCCAGCAAGCCATGGCCCTGCTGAGAGCCGGGTCCTCAGCCGAATTGGTGGCAGGAGCAGCCGCTGCTCAACAGAGGCCTTGCTCAGACCCACACTGTTCCCGGCCCCCGCCAGACTTCTGGGGTCTTCAGCTCAAAGGGCTGACCCCACCCAGGCAAGGCTCCTGGGCTTACATAGAAAGAAATCCAATAGGCGTGGAGCTAAGGAGGAGGCTGCAGGAGGAGGGGGACTGAGCCCCAGATAGGGGGAGCGGGGTCGGGGGTGGTAGAACTGTTTTCAGGGCAGATTTCGCCAATAAACCTCTGAGAGGGAGAAGAGCATTTGGGGCTGCCCAATTGAGGGCAGTGGCTCTAAACCCAGGATGGTCTGTAGATGGATCAGGGTCCTCAGGACACAGTGGTGATGTCACCCTTGCCACCCCCCGACCCCAACCCTCCGGTCCTCCATCCCCTCCCCCTCCCGTGTGAGCCTTGCTCTGCTCTTTCCCACCTGAGACTATGACTTTGTGCTTCCAGGCCCTTCTTTTCAAGAGAAAAACAATCAGTAAACTTGAGGGCCATTTGGAGAGTGTGCTGGTTGAACTACATGCAGCTCAGCTACTTAACTCAGTTGGGAGACTTGGGCTTGTTTCATTCCTCCAAGCCTCAGTCTTTGCATCTGTAAATGGGCATGTTGACCGCTTTCCATTCACTACTAAGTGTCTTTGCTCCATTTTTTGGCCTCTCCAGGCTACTCTCAATTCTTATCTTCCTTGAATCTGGTTTCCCCACACCACCTCATCCTCACATATGCTGACATTTTTCAGGTCTTAATACATCTCTTTCTCATTCCTTTTTAAAATCATTTCCTTCTCTCATGACAACCTGTGCGCTCTCTTGTGCTCCTGTTTTTGAGCTGCTTGCTTCTGGTGTTCTCCTCCTTCCCACTGCCATCAGCACTGCACCACCCCCCCACCTCTCCCCCATCTTCTTATCTGAGCCAAAGTTGTTCTTTCCACCCGAAATGCCGCCCTTTTTTAATTGTTGCCCTCCCTCTTGAATTCAAAATCTTGTTTGGCCTTCAAGGCCCCGGTGAAATGACTTTTCTTTCAAGAAACTTCCTTGTTTCTGTCCCCTCTGTGGTTCTGTGGCATTTCTGAACACCTATTGGTAATAATCACGGCAATGGCCACCCTCCTAGGAAGAGCAGTGCCATGTGTCCTCGGCATAATGAGTGTCCAGGGAAATGAGTCACTCATTTCACTGGAGAATGAAAATAAACTTAGTGTTCTCAGAAAAAGAGGAGGCCCAGAGGACATGGAGGAGGAGGAGGAGATATAGCTGTAGTTTGAAGGCTTGAAGGCTTTAGGTTAGACTCAGAAAAGAACTTTCAGGGAAGGTAAAGGAACAGCAATTTTTTTTTGCCAAAGGAAATGTCCTGATTTTCCCTAGAGCTCTCTGAGTTTTATACACTCTAAATAGGCATCATATGAAGCCTATTTGGAGACTGGGGGGGTGGATGTTACAGAGAACGCTGACCCCCCGATGCCCTTGTCCACTCCAGGACCCTTCTGAGACTGGAGGCGAAGGCAGACAGCTCTCCTGCCTGTTACTTTCCACTATTTTTCTTTGCAGCTGTCTCTGCATTTCAGAGTTCACGGCTCTGCCAGGGACTCTATTTTGGGATTTGTGGGAACAGGCTGGTTTCGACAAATAGGAAGCTCTAGAAATCTCAGCAAGCTCGTTCCCCTGGGCCTCCCAGCCTGCTCCGAGGGCAGGAGAGAGAGAGGCAAAGAGGCTGTCCCGGGCTTAGTATCCCAGACATGTGCAGACAGGAGAACAGGAAGCCCTTTTCCAGCAAACTCGGGCAGTTGGGGGGCAACCCGCATCATCGCTGAAATCAGCTTGCTTCCTGGCTGGCTGCCCTGAGGGCCAAGGTGAGGCCGCTGGGGCCACGTTACCCCGCAAGCCCGAAGAGACTGAGCTGGGCTTCCGTGAAAACTGACACCAAATTCCCACCGCATCCTTGGTTTCTTTGCACTTGGAGAGAACTAGCAGGTGGCAGCTGGAGGGAGCTCAGCTCAGATGCTCAGAGGAGCACGGGGGCCAATGGCCTTGGGGTCGTGTGTGTGTCTGTCTTTCCACAAGTAGGTGGGCATGTGGGTTTGTGGGTCTGTGGGTCCACGTGAATATTTGACGATTTGCATATGCAGTGGTGCATGGTTGGGTGTTCACAGGGCTGTGCTGTAAATGTGTGGATTTGAGTTTTCATTGAAATGGGCGTGAATATACTGATTTGTATATTTACATGTTCGTTTTCATCATATTAACTATCTTTAAACATTTAATCCACTAGGTTTGCAAAAGTAATATTCCACTGTATGGACAAACGATGGATCATTTAACCTATCACCCACTGGCGAATGTTTAGATCTTTATTGTCCATTGCAGACAAAACTGTAATATGCATTCTTTTCATCAAAGTCGTATGCACATTTCTCTGTGTAAAGGAAGAGGAGGAGTAAAGAGCTCAAAAGGTATTCACATTTTGTTGGCTTTCACCTGCCATTTTTTGTTTGCACACAGTAGGTGCTCAATAAATGATGAATGAACAAACTGGTAATTGAGCATCAGTCCAGCTCTAAAATGGTGTACATCCTCACACTCAGAATCTATCACTTCCTTCTAGTTGTTGAAATCTCAAATGAAGGGGATTTCTCTGGCAGTCTGGTGGTTAAGATTTCACCTTCCAATGCGGGGAGTGTGGGTTCAATCCCTGGTCGGGGAACTAAGATTCCACATGCTACAGGGTGTGGCCAAAAATTAAAAATAAATAAATAGACACAATATTGGAAGTCAACTATACTTCAAGCAAAAAAAATGTTTTTGATCTCAAATGTAGTTGTGGGGCTTAGGCAAGGAGGTGTAGAATGGAACGCCCCACTGAGGGCCACTTTCTACTGATGTGGAGGAGAGAGTCAGTCTCTGAAGGTGAGTTCCCTCCCCAGGAACCTGCCCCTCAGTGGCTGCATCAGTGCAGGAAGAAGAGGAAGGGGGACTCCAGGTGTGACATCCCAGATCCTGCTGCTATCCATCAAAGGCTTCCTAATGAACTAATAGCCCTAATGTGTGAACATTGATTTCTGGGGTGATGCCAAAGCCGAGATGATTTACATTAAGTTTCCCATCGGTGATGCACCATTGATCTCCATGGGCACTAAAATATTTATTAGAGATTATTTACTAGGAAGGGCAAGCCTGGAAGGGTCCTGGCTTGAGGAAGAGAACAAGTGACCCATGGGTGAAAGATTCAGGAAGCGAAGGAGAAAATCCCGGGAAGGAGATGGTAGGGAGCGGGGCCAGAGACCTTCTAGCTATGTGCTTTCCTGGTGGCTCAGCGGCAAAGAATCCACCTGCCAGTGCAGGAGACATGGGTTTGATCCCTGAGTTGGTAAGATCCCCTGGAGAAGGAAATGGCTACCCACTCCAGTATTCTTGCCTGGGAAATCCCATGGACAGAGAAGCCCGGTGGGCTACAGTCTATGGAGTTGCAAAAGAGTCAGACACAACTTAGCGGCTAAACAACAACAAACAGGGACCACTAGAGCCCAGAAGCCACACTGGGCTCCAGGCTAGAGGAGGGGGGCCAATCTGAGCCTTGAGTCCCCAGTTCTTGGAGTTGGCACCAAATGGCACCTGCTTGGAGATGGCACCAAATGGCACCTGCTTGGAGATGCTTTCATGGACCACCCCATCTAAAACGGTCCCAATCTCTGTGTCATAGCACACAACTGGCTCCCTCCTTTTGGTTTATTGAGTTTTGACGGATAAGATAATACAATCCACCAATTTTAAGTGCACTGAGATGTGAGATGACTCCTCACACACCCCACATGATATACCTCTATGTACTCTGGCACTTGAGTCCACATTCCCACACAACTCAGCTTTGGGTGCCCAAACACACCTCCACAGCAGACACATCACCTACCGAGCACACACTCGTGTAGAAACCCACCTCCACAGGTCACGGAGCGTGGCAGGAAAGCAGAGCTCACCTACCTGGATATTTATCCAAACACACATTCCCACAATTGTCCACATTTTCATGACATACATTTATACACATGTTGGATTGACCAAAAAATTAGGTTAGCTTTTTCCATTAATGCAAGAGACCCGGGTTTGATCCCTGGGTCGGGAAGATCCCCTGGAAAAGGAAATGGCAACCCACTCCAGTACTATTGCCTGGAAAATCCCATGGACAGAGAAGCCTGGTAGGCTACAGTCCATGGGGTCGCAAAGAGTCGGACACAACTGAGTAACTTCACTTTACTTTCCATTATGTCGTGTGGAAAAACCTGAACAAAGTTTTGGGCCAACACATTATTTTTCCAGGCTTCCCATGTGGCTCAGTGGTAAAGAATCTGCCTGCCCACACAGGAGCTGCAGGATCCGCAGATTCGATCCCTGGGTCGAGAAGATCCCCTGGAAGAGGAAATGGCAACCCACTGCAATATTCCTGTCCATGGAAAATTCCATGGACAGAGAAACCTGGCGGGTGACAGTCCACGGGGTCACAAAGAGTCAGACACGACTGAGCAACTGAGCACACACGTATGCACAATATTTTCCATTTATACATATATGTTCACGTGTCCTCATATATAAAATATTCTTACATGTTCTCTCTTGTACAATATGTATATGTAAACATTCACATGCCCAGTTAGACATGCAGACATACACATATGTATGCACACCATGCCCACTCACACGCATCTACACTCAGACACACATGCGTGTAGGTCCCATGCAGGCATGCATATATGTCATATGCAGGATAATGTACATGCATAGGCTCTGTGTACAGAGTCAA
The DNA here is from genome assembly GCA_006410935.1 of Redunca redunca. Lineage (NCBI taxonomy): Eukaryota > Metazoa > Chordata > Mammalia > Artiodactyla > Bovidae > Redunca > Redunca redunca. The sequence goes on from SJYQ01093173.1 coordinate 468,140, forward strand.
GTATAGAAAACACATATTTCTGCCAACTTGGACCCTGATACATAGACACTCACACACATATATGCACCCCATGGCATATGTACATACATATCTAAACATGCCTTACATATGTGCACCCCCAGGCATATCTAGACATGTGAGAAACATGTCACATGTATATGTTCATATGAAATGTGCACATATTTGATCCAAACATCCAAACAGAAGTTATGTGTGCCCCTTTCTACTATTTGACCTTGAATTCTAGAATTCTTCAGTTTGGTTTGCCCTACCCAGCAACTTTCTGGACCTAATTTTCTCCTGACACACTGTCCCTGTTAAATTTTTATTTCCTACTTAGAAAATCCCAGCAAAATGTCCCCTCATGACACACTTCATTTTTTGAAGACATTTGTTAATCTTTGGAGACACATGGAGGGCCCGGTTATATCTCTGGTGATCCTAAGGGGCCCAAACCAGGTGAAATCTGGAGGTTGCTAACATCCATTCAGCAGCCTCCAATGAGACAGATAAATGCTTATTTATTTGCAAGCAAAATCACACCTCCCTTCAGGACTATTTGTCTCTGAGTCAGAAATTCTCTCTCCCTCTCTGCCCTTACACTGCACATTATTTATAACTGCACTTTAAAGCCCAGCTCCTTTGCCCTTTTCAGAGTCTTCTGGAGACTTGGAGCTCCCAGAGGGCAGGAAAAAATGTCTAAACTGCTCTGTTTTCCCCATGGCTAAGCTATCTGGTATCCCATACCTGTAGGTTTTCAATAAAAGTAAATGGACAGGACCACTGTTTTGATGCTGCGATGAAGGAGCCCAGGTGGGTGACAACATGTCAATCAATCCGTAATCAAGTAGGCTGATCAGCATCTTCCAGGAGACTGCGAACTACGTATTTCATGGACTCTAAGATACCCCTGACCATAGATGTGCCTTTATTTCATCTTCCGCTAAGGAAAGAGAAACAGTGCTGTCGCTCAGCTTTGACCCATTTCCCGCAGGTCTGCCTCTATAGACAGGGTGGGGACTTTCTTACCTGCTGTCTTTGGCACATCATAGCTACTCAAACCAGAAAGCATGCCAAGGGCGAAGTAAAGGATGAGGTGAAATGGTTTTGATCTCTCTCAGATATTCTGAGAGGTTCCCTGGACTGGTGGGCCCCTTCTCTTACCCACAAGACTGTGAAGGGTACAAGAATGAAGCTGGCATCATTTCAGACTCTTCTGGGCCAGTGCTTGGCTCAAAAAAAGCAGATGGAGAGGAAAACAAAGGTATCCTTGAATAGTGGTCAGAGATTGAGGGCAAAAGGAGAAGTGGGTGACAGAGAATGAGATGGTTAGATAGCATCCCTCATGGGTGTGAAATTGAGCGAACCCTGGAAGATAGCAGAAGACAGAGGAACCTGGTGTGCTACAGTCCATGCAGTCACAAAGAGCAGGATACGACTTAGGAACTGACCGGCAACAACCCAGATTCTGCTTAGCTTCAAATGCTCCTCTCGTTTTCAAGCGCCTGTCTGCTTGGGGACAGGTTACTGCATCTCAGTTTCTTTGTATGTTGGAGGAATGTACTCATGTTCACTTCACAGGCATGTCATGAGGGTCAGAGTGGTCAGCTTTGCTTTTATTTCCTTATCACCTTTTAAGCCAGGGACAAGGGATGCAGGGATGACCAAAAAGATGCAGTGGGTCCCAACATAGGATAGCAACAAGGGCAAGGTCCCAACCTTGGTGGGTAACAGAATCTCCTGGGGAGATTAGGCAAAATGCTGGTACAAGGATGACCCCCAGCCTTCAGTAACTGGCAGGCAGTAGGACCCACTCAGGGACACTTTTTTTAGAGGTTCAGGTGATCCTTCACTGCATCAGGGATCATGACGAGTGCACACAAACGCTTTAAAAATACACAGTGTCATTCTTATCTTTTGCTTCACCAATATCCACCCCTTTATTCCTCAGCACTCTCTACCCCCACCAAATTCCTGCACCCATAATAAGTTAGTGAAAAACAGATTTAGCGCAAGATCACGTTAATTAGAAGAGCTACGATTTGAAAGCAGGCCTGTCTGGCTCTCTCATCTCTTTGCCTTCCCTTCCCCACTTCCCCAGTGAAATATTGCAAGAAAATGAAATGATGCATAAAAACAGAAGAGTACCATGGCTCCAACACCCAGACTTTTAAAGTTCACCATCCATTCAGTCAACAAAGATTTATTAGGCACTTTCTATGTACACGTTGAAGAAAGAGTCACGGACCAGAGAGCTGGACCATAAAAAAGACTGAGTGACAAAGAACTGATGCTTTCAAACTGTGGTGCTGGAGAAGACTCTTGAGAGTCCCTTGGACTGCAAGGGGATCAAACCAGTCAAGCCTAAAGGAAACCAACCTTGAATATTCATTGGAAGGACTGATGCTGAAGCCGAAGCTCCAATACTTTGTCCACCTGATGTGAAAAGCTGACTCACTGGAAAAGATCCAGATGCTGGGAAAGATTGAGAGCAGGAGGAGAAGGGGACAACAGAGGAGGAGATGGTTGGTTGGCATTATCGACTCAATGGACATGAGTTTGAGCAAGCTCCGGGAGATAGCGAAGGACAGGGAAGCCCGGTGTGCTGCAGTGTATGGGGTCGCCAAGAGTCGGATACAACTGAGCTACTAAACACAAGTGGACCAGATAGTGCTGACTTCATGGAACTTCCATTTTTGCCATATTTGCTTTACAATTTTCCCCCTAAGAATGACATCATTACTCAAAATATATGGTCCCTGTGTAGCTCTTGCTTTTCTCATGTCTCTTCCTCCCAGCCAGGACATAAATATTGCCTGATTTTTGCCATTATGTATTCACATGTTTATCTCCCTTTATTCATCAACATTGTGTAGCATTGCTGTGTAAGTTTTGGAACTTTTCATACATACATACAGTGTCATTTTATATATGTATATATATAAAAGATAGGTGTAGATGGTAGGTAGATAGATACAGAAGGTAGATAGATATAGATGGCAGATAGATATAATCCTTCAGCAACAGCTGTTTAAACTATTTTGTCTTCCACATGTCCATTTGATGCACATAGGCTTGTTTCACTGCTGTATGATATTCGATTATACGATGCCATGGTAGTGAATTTAACCATTCCCTTCATGATGGATACCTAGGTTATCTATACATTTTCCCTGATAACAGACAACACTGCAAAGGGCGTCTTCGTCTGTGGCTACCAGTGCCAGTTCATGAGAGTCTTATGTGTATACACTTAGGGGTATGAAGGGTAAGTCATATTGGGTTGGTCAAAACATTCATTCAGGTTTTTTTCCAACATGAAAAACCCAGAGGAATGTTTTGGCTGACTCAGTACAATATTCTACTTGAGTTTTGTATGATAATTCTAAACTGAGTTGAAACCAGGTTACTCTCCGAGTAGCAGAGATGGAGACTCTATTACACAATCACATTTGTTTTCAACCACTGCCAAGCAGATGAATATGGGGGAAAAAATCTCTCCTTCTGGTTGTAATTGACACTACCTTGATTATTAGTGAGGATGGACGTGGTTGCTTCTACTTATTGGCTATCCAGATTTCCTTTTGCTGTGAAATGCCTGTTCTTCTCCTCGTTCCATATTTAAAAATCATATTTATTTATCGTTAGGTCTGAGTTCCTCATCGCAACACCCAGGCAGCTTCTCCAACCAAGAAAAACAAATGCACTTGATAAAGGGAGCCAGAGGCATCGTCCTCCTTCCTCCAAGGGCTGAGAAAGCAGCCCTTATTCACTGGCTCCTATCACTCATCTGATTAAAGGTACCACTTACTTCCAAACGCTTAGAGCTGGGTCCGGGAGCCATTCATAAAACTCATATTGAACGATCAGCTTTCACAAAGTTTGCCTTAATGTTTTTGCATGGTATTGATCTGTGGGGGAACTATAAAAATTGACACCAGAATAAACTTTGAAAGACGGCTCTCGCTCAGCTGAACAGGGATCAATGCCCATCGACCAGGGCAATGAGAGAGGGGAAGAAAAGGCCCCTTCTCCATTAGCTGGTCCCTGCTTGACCAGCAAAACTCTTCTGGGTCATTCTTGGCCCGTGCTGAGGGACTCAAAGGCAGATGCAATTGTATTTGGGATAAGTGCTGAGACAGAGGAGAAACTCTTTGTCCTGGAATAGGGGACTCCTACACACTTGGTTTTCAGCACCTGAGAAATCTGATTTTTCTTTAGAAGTCTCTTTTCCCCCTGGGATGTTAGTGATGAGTGGAGGAGCCTTGGAGCAGAAGGGGCGGGATGAGTAGTTATTGAGCGCTTACAATCCCCTGAGTCTGGTGGATCCTTAGCAAACACTTGGAAGGCAGTGTTGGGTTGGCTCCACTTCCAAGTGGCTGGTGACAGGCAAGTGACTCAACCTTCCTGAACTTCCACTTCCTCCTGTAAAATGCAGAGCATTATAGCACCTGCCTTAGAAGATGATCTTCTGCTTTCAAGCCTGGTAGCTAAAACAGAGTATGAACCTGGTGTGAAATGTTCCCTACCACCTCCATCAGTCCTAACAGCAACCCTGCCATTTGAACATCATCATCCCCACGTTGGTGGCTTCCCCGTGGCTCAGATGGTAAAGAATCTGCCTGCAAACTGGGAGACCCAGGTTCGATCCCTGGGTTGGGAAGATCCCCCAGAGAAGGGAATGGCAACCCACTCCACCATTCCTGCCTAGAGAATCCCATGGACACAGGGAGCCTAGAGGGCTGCAGTCCGTAGGTTTGCAAAGAGTTGGACACAGCTGAGCTACTAACACTTCCTTCCACCATCCCCGTGTTGAAGAAGTAGACACTGAAGCTCAGAGAGGTTAAGTAATTTCCCATGGTCACACAGCTAGTAAGTAACAGGATTAGAACTTGGGGCTCTCTGACTCCCAAGTCTATCCTCCTTTCCTGAGAGTACACTGTGTAATTATCAATCTAGGAGATGGGGTGAGAGTGAGACCGCTTGTCTATCAAGCACACAGTAGCTCACTTGGCATGCAGGTACTGTGGGTGATGTGAGGTCTCCTCTGCCATCATTACCCTCCTTTTGGCATGCTGTCACCCTGGGGTGCTGGTTGTTAGCTAACCCTGGGAGCATCTCCTCCAAGGGGGCTCAGATACACGATGTGGCATTTGCAAACCCTCGGAAGTAGATTCAGAGTAACTGGGCATTGCTAGGCTGTCATGTCGGAAGGAGGCGTGGAGAGATGAAGGGGTCCTGTCCACCGATTCATTCCAAGAGCACTTATCAGAGAATTCCCTGGCAGCTCAGTGCTTAGAACTCAGTGCTTTCACTGCCACGGCCCCAAGGTCAGTCGCTGGTTAGGGAACCATAAGATCCTACAAGCCGTGGCCAAAAAACGTACTTATTGGGGCCCTACCATGTGTCAAGCACTGGGCTATGGGCCAAGGAAATCATATTGAACATTGCTGATATGAAGAGAGATACAAACATTTGGTTATGACACAGAGTAAATAATAAACTCTGATTGAGGACCATGCAGAGGGAAGGAATATGGACACATAGGAGAGGGCTTCCCAACCTGGACCTGGAGTTCCAGGGAAACTTTCCCAGAACAAAGAAAAAAAGGATGTCTCCTCTGAACTAGCATGAATCGAAGAGTGTCTTAAAATGCGGACTCTCAGGCACTTCTTCTAAAGATTCTATTTCAGTACACAAGGGTGGGGTGAATGACTACTCTCTCCCTAGACACGGAGAGTCAGGTTCGGCAATCTCTAAGCTAGATGAGGTTTTGTTTTGGGGTTTGTGTGTGTGTGTGTGTGTGTGTGTTTCATTTGTTTTGTTTTGTTTTTGTTTTTGTTTTTAGATTGTTTTGGGGATGTGGACCTTGTTTTAATGTTTTTATTGAATTTGTTACAGTATTGTTTCTGTTTTATGTTTTGGATTTTTGGCCATGAGGCATGTGAGGTCTTAGATCACTAACCAGGGATTGAACTAGCATTGGTAGGCAAAATCTTAACCACTGGAACACCAGGAAAGTCCCTAGGCTAGATGATGTCTTAACAGAGTCTTTCTTAACCATGGTTGCACGTTAGAACCACTAAAGCTTTGAGGAAATTCTAAAGGCTGGGCCCTTCTCCAGATCAAGTGAACTAGAGTCAGTGGCAGGAGGGGGCCTGGGCATCAGCATTATTAAAGGTTCCCGGTTGATTCTGATTCGAAAAGAAGGTTGGGAACCATTACTTTAGAAGACAGGTACAATGTTTGGGCAAGTAAGTGGGGGAAAGGTCAGGCTGCCCTGAATTTTCTTTGGGTAAGAAGGTTAATAGCATGTATTAGGCGTAGTACATACCAACCTCTTTTCAACCTGCCAGCTAGTTCACTTAATCTTGACATCTGAGCATCCATATTCATTCTTATTGCCTAAATGAGGCCATTGAGACTCAGAGAGGTTGAGTTACAGTTTCAAGTCACAGAGCAGAAACCGATCTCGCCCAGCACACCCACCAGGTGGGTGTGGCTAGAGAGGCTAGAAGAACACGATGGAGAAGAAAGTCTTTCTGGGCCACTGGTGAAGTATGGCATGACTGTGTTGGTGTGGAAATAGGGGGCGTCCTGGAGGAGATAGGTGGGGTCCAGGAGGGAGCTTCCTGGGTGCTCCTGGAGTCCACATGAGCTGAAACACCCTACAGTAAGAGGTATTTATTATCTATCTCTCACACCGGTAAATTTACGACTGCTTCCAGTTCTAAGACTTCGAAACACAGCACAAAACCAGCAGTGACTGCTTCCCTTCGCCTTTCTTCTTTTTGCCTATCTATCTATCTATCTATCATCTCCTTTTCTTTTGCATCCATGAGGTTTGCTTTCTTCAAATACCTCTGTTTGGTGAAAACAAATTCATCACCAGGAGAGAAAACTCCCCTCAGGCTGGTTGTCACTTACTGGAGAGAGTCAGAAGCCAAAAGTTCCTCCCACTGCGCATCATAAATAACCACCCCCTCTCCCCTCCCACAAATCACTCCAGATTTTTGGAGTAAATAGTAATTGCTCCCCCATGGGCAGAGTTGAGGGTGTATGTGTGTGCACGTGTATGTTTCATCCCATTTTGGTTGGAGCCTTGTAAAAACGCCTTCCGCTCCACCCTCTACTTCTAAACACTTTTCTGAAAGGGATTATCACTCTCTGCCCCTGGAGTCAGGGGCTCAGAAAGGCACTCACTGTAGATCTGAGATTTACCGTGGCTCCAGGGTGCTGAGAGACACCCAACTCAGCTCAGGACTGGAGGAATGTTCTTTCACTGCTTTGTTTTGGGGACAGAAATTTGACACCCTGGAGAGTCTTTGTTCTATCCACCACCACTCCCCGGGTCTGGCCCAGGTTATTCTTCCTTAAGATGCTCCTACTAGCCTCCTGGCTGCTTCCTCTCCTCTTGTTTCACGTCCCTCGTCCTTTTCTAATCCATCTTCCATGCTAGCCACCCCTGGGATGAGCTTTCAGGGCCTCTGATCTGATCATCATCAAATTCTCATCATTATTTCTGGTTCCTGCCCTGGAATATTCCAGCATCATCTTGTCTTTGGTTTCCTCCTCTAAGCAAGAGAGGGGGCTTTAGATTCAGGCAGTCTATTTGAGAGATGCTAGCAGGAAAGTACAGTGAAGGAGTTAGAACAGTGGGCTGGAGAAGGACGTGCGTGCATGCTATGTCGCTTCAGTCGTGTCAGGCTGGAGAAGGTAGGAGAGGTCATAGAGAGTGTGTTTAAAAGCTAGAAATAATGCAACACTGTAAAGCAAGACACTGAGCTGTTGTTTACTGGCTCAGTCGTATCTGATTCTTTGCGACCCCATGGACCACAGCCCACCAGGCTCCTCTGTCCATGATATTATCTCAGGCAAGAGTACTGGCATGGGTTGCCATCTCCTTCTGCAGGGGATCTTCCCGATCCAGGGATCAAACCTGCATCTCCAGCATTGGTGGGCGGATTCTTTACCACTGCGCCAGCTGGGAAGTCCATTAAAAAAAAAAAGAAAGAAACCAACTATACTCCAATCAAAATTGTTTATAAAACTGGTTCCTCCTGAGGCCAGCTGGGGCTCAGTCTGCTGGGGTGCTTAGGAAATTTACATAGAATATGCCTCATGCTATAGAATTTTCCCACTGGAGGAGACAAAGACTGGCACATTTATCCACCAGTAAGATCCTCTGGAGAAGGGCATGAAAACCCACTCCAGGTTTCCTGCCTGGAGAATCCCATGGATAGAGGAGCCTGGTGAGCTATACAGTCCATAGGTTCACAAAGAGTCAGACATGACTGAGTGACTCACACACATACATATTTATCCCATCCTCTATTTGTTTAGAGTCGCCTCCAAGTCACCTTCTCTGCTGTCCTGGGCTGTGCCTATGCGTGGCTGGGCAAGCCTTTTACAGCTTTGGAAAATGCAAGGCAGAGATGAGGCGATGCATGGTAGACATGGGGTGCTGACGCCAGACTCCTGGGATGTGGGCTAGGGCGTGACAAGCATCTGTCACACCTCCCTTCACTCTCGGGATAAAGTCCAAACTCCTTACTGTGACTCAGAGCATCTCCAGAGGGTGACCCCGTCTTTCATTTCAAGCCTCATTTCTTTCTCTGTTCCTCTGCCCCATCAAACATCTTCGACTCTAGCCTCATTGAACTCTTGTTACACTCACAGATGGATCTAGATATTTCAAGTCTCCATGCCTTTGAAATTAAAAGATGCTTTCTCCTTGGGAAACAAGCTATGACAAAGCTAGACAGCATAATAAAAAGCAGAGACATCACTTACTTTACTCTATGCGACAGACTCTAGGTCCTTCCACATCGGTACAAATGAACCAGTTTCACTCTGTCTTATGGCTGAATAATACTCCACTGTATGTATATACACCATGTCTTCTTGATCCATCCCTCTGTCGTGCGACGCTTAGGTTGCCTCCATGTGCCGGCTACTGTATAGAGCGCGGCAGTGAATGTTGAGATACATGCATCCTTTTGAGTTATGGTTTGCTCAGGGTACATGCCTAGGAGTGGGATTGCTGGGTCACATGATAATTCTGTTTTTAGTTTTTTAACGAACCTTCACTATACAGCAGAAGCTAACACAACATTGTAAAGCAGCTATAATTCAATAAAAAAATTAAAATAGGAGGAAATAATACTTTCAAAAATAGTCTACAATTGCCTTTGTCCAGCAAGAAGAAGCTAAGAATGGTCTATAGTCTTTTCCCCAATGACCTGAGTCCTCATGGCTCAAACAAGGATGGATCTCAGTCATGAGCAGGGTGTTCAGGGGCCAAGGATTTGACCCATTAATAAAAAGAGGGGGGATGTGGAGCCCTATACCAAGCTCACAGGTGTAAAGCCTTGCACTGAGGCCACAGATGTGGAGCCCTGTACCAAGGTCATCTCTGGAACTGACTGAGCCCCATAGCAACCGTTGCCATGAGCCACCTCCCCTAGGATCTAAACTGGCCAGCTCCCTGACCCCATATTAGGTAAAAAAATACCTACCCTTTTACTCACCCTACAGCATCCTAGCCAACCACCTAATGCCAACCTTCCAACAGGAATTTTCTTTGACTTGAGGCTGTAAAAGTTGGCTACTAGCCCATGAAATGCGGTGCCTCTCCCTTGAGTGGGTCCATGTTCTAACAATAAGAGCAGAGTCTCCCATTCAAAAAACTCTGTTCTCCTCTCAAAAAACGAGTCTACAACAATTATTTATATACTTGAAATCTCTCTTAAAAGAGATCCTTCAAGAAGGTAAAAAAAAACCCAGCTTCACTGCTGAAAGCCACAGTTTCCCCATCTGGACCATAAGGATAAGCATGGTATCTCCCTCTGCAGTGTGGTGATGAGGATGAAGCATTCAGCCCTGAACTGGTACATGTCATCACAGGATATGTGGGATGATGGTCTGGCTCATGATACCCACTTGCCACGTTATGCTGTCCATCTCTCTGGGTGGCTTTGCCCACCCTCCCCAGTTACAGATGCCATGAAGGTAAGGCTTATACCTATGCCTCTAATCTGGGTACTGGGAATAAAGTGCTGGACCAAACAGAAGAGCTTTCGGCTTCCATGGGACCCACAAGCCAGTGAGACTTGGCGTTCTAGCTTGAAGATATGGGCTGGTGATCTGGAAAGGAAAATTGAAAAAGACAAGTTTCTAACTTCCAACCTGATGCCTGCATCCTCCCCTAAAATAATCTCGCTGTGACACAAGGCTGGAGTCATCCTTTCTGAGTCAGTTCCCAAATCACTCATCATCTGCTTTCATCCTCAAGGCAACATTCGATGAATTCTGCAGGAATTAACAAAGAAATTGCAAGAGGCAGCTTTTGTGTCTCTGACTTGCCATGAGATGCTGAGAACACTGTAGGGTTTAAGAACTTAGATGCTGCCTGGCACTGGTACGGTTGACTCAGCCCCCTCATCAACTCTGAGTCCAGGAACTTGATCAGTGGGACAAAGAAGAGGAGCCTCAGGGAGAACAAGGAAGCTGGGGTTGCATCATGGTGACTCAGATAAGCCAGTGTCCACATTGGAACAGAGCTGAAAGCTCCAGAGGGGGTATGAGAAGAACTGGGCCTGAGGGCTTGGACTGGGTAGGCACAGAAGAATTTCACACGTGGTGGAGCCAACCCGGGTTCTGTTCTGCACGCCTAAGTGGCAGGGTAAACCCCTGAGTCATGGAGCTAATCTGAGCTCCTTCAACCTGGGTACCTCGGAGATGAGCAAAGTCCTGACTTCAGCACCATCAAAGAGGTTAGATGGCAAAGTCAACAGTTTCAATTAGGAGCAAAATAGAGCACCGGGCTGAGTCACCCAGACCATCGCCTTCCTCCAGCCTGAGTCAGGCGTAAAGGATTAAGTGTGCTATTTTGGGGAGTTCCTAAGTGCTCCCTCGGAGAGCTTCCAGCAGAGGTGTGTGGGTTCCCATCAACTCCCTAACACACCTTTCCAACTACAATCCATTTATGTTTCATTTCCATTATTGGGCAACCAACCAGTGACTGTGTATTAAGCTCTGACACTGGTGCGTTTTATATCAGTCACCTAGATTTATTTATTTTTCTCAAAAAGTGCTCTGCAGAATACTAATTTTCAAACAAGCTTTGTAGGCAGCTGGGGGTGGAGATTTCTTTGCAGATTTTCCATTGGCAAAATACAAGAAATGCTGGGGAAAGACTCAGTTCCTTTTTTCTTTTACTATAGTGCATTTAGAGCCTTTAGTATACCAATGCACACTTCAAATCTCCAACAGGGATTTTGATTATTGACCTTTCTCAATTCATTTTGGCCATGGGACTGACTCCCTTTGGTAAAGCAAAGCAATTGTTTTTAGAAAAATGGCTTGGAAGTAAGGTTATCCTTGAATTGCCAATTTAGACCAATTCTTTCTTAGTATGCATACAGGAATTAAGCAGAGAGCTTGCTAAAATTGCAAATTCCCACTCCAGATGTCTTGGGTGAAATAGTTATGTAATATATCAGATGGGTCTGATATGGATGATCCATGGCACTCACTTTGGGAAATACTACTTTAGAGATGGTCAGAGCTGGAAAGCATGTTAGTTTAACCGCTTATGTCATGGATGGGGAAACTGAAGCTCTGAGAAGAGATTTGTCACACGATGACTTTGGTGTTGAATCAGTGATTGGCCTGAACTTTCAACTGAGAAAAAAAAAATCCCCATCACCTAATGAGATTTTCAGTGCTTCATATGCATCAAAGATTTCTATAAATAATAACAATATTAAAAAGAACTCGCCTGCCAGTGCAGAAGACATAAGAGATGCAGGTTCAATCCCAGGGTCAGGAAGATCCCCTGGAGAAGGAATTTGCAACCCACTCCAGTATTCATGCCTGGGAAATCCCATGGACAGAGGAGCCTGGCGGGCTGCAGTCCATGGGGTCATAAAGAGTCAGACACAACTGAGCGTGCATGAATGTATACAAAAGGGGTAGTTACTCATGGATAGATAAGTAGTAAGTAGATGAGCAATGAATTTATGTCCCTTATTCTAGTCCCTTGTACCTCTTTTGATGCAATTCAAGAGCATCAGATTTATTTTGCTCAGATCCTCTTTTGATAGAGAAAGCTGAGGCCTAGAGAATTCAAGTCATTTGCTCAAGGTTACACAGCAAGTTAATGGTAGAATCATAGCTGTAAGTCAGTCTTCTCTGATTCCAGAACCAATCATGATTCCACAATTGCCATTCTACAGCCAACCTTGGGCTCGAGAGTCAGAGGTGGGTTTGCTCCTCAGCTCTCCTACTGTCTGTTCAAGTCACATGATCAAGTCATATGATCTCAGAGCCTCAGGCATAACATGAAGATCAAAGGAACTTGCTTTGCCACTTTGCTGAAAGGATTACATGAGATAAAGTATGTATACTTCTGGCATGGTGCCCAGCATGTGGTAAGCACTTTATAAATATTTGCTACTATCAATAATAATATTGATAAACATGAGTAGTATCTGAAAAGAGAAGACCAGTGCACATTGAGAAGGAAAATAAAATCCTTTTGTTGAATAACAAGACAAGAGTCACAGGTTCGAAAGGTCTGGCTTTCCTTGTGTGTCCAGTGGAGTCTCCAACTCAGAATGCCAGAATCCCAGGATTGGAATGGTCTTTGAAATGTACCTAATTCAATACCTAACCCTCAATATAGATCTCCTGTGAGAAAGCCCAATGATCCTATCTACTCCCAGTTTATTACCTCCACTGGCTATGAAATCACTAGCTCCTGAGAAAACCTAGTCCTTTCTAGACAAACAGCACTGTTTCCCAACAGTTTTCCAAGTACCAGCTGCTTCCAGGAGATGCTCCTCAAGAAAAGAGTTAAGCAATGTCATAAGCTCTATCTACCCTCTTCTTTAGAGACATTCTTCAAGGCTCTGAGAAACCCTGCAGTTGGGAAAAAAGCAACGGGGGAGGGAGTGGTCTTTGTTGAACCAAAGGCTCTCTCCAAACTCATTTGACTGAAACAAACAAACAAACAACTACAACCAAAACAAACAAACAAAAAGTGCTATTGACAACCTTGCTGAGTTTTTGTCTCTTCCTGGGTGGTATCACTTTGGGACTTCTTCAGTGGTATAAAGTTTTCTCATCTGGCTAGTAGTTCATGAATTATTATTTTTGCAATCATGCCATTATGACTTTTCAGATTCATTTGAGTTCAGATAGTACTGTCGTCCCTTTAGAAAAATAGATATTATCCAACACACAGTGCCGGCTGTCCTCTGTAAGCTCAGGTACAATTTTACTGACTGTTTACAGCTGACATCTATTCCAACTGGCCTGCTTCTATACCATACGGGTCATTAAATAATTTGAATATGGTTAGGGTTTAGACTTTTAAAAGTCTTTATTGAATTTGCTACAGTATTGCTTCTGTTTTATGTTTTGATTTTTTCTGGCCCTGAGGTATGCAGGATCTTACTTCCTCGACCAGGGATTGAACCTGCACCTCTGCATTGGAAGGCAAAGCATTAACCACTGGACCACCAGGGAAGTCCCTTGAATGTTGCTTCTGCTAACAACTCATTCCTCAAGACTGCCCTCTCGAAACCTATCACTCTCCTTCTCTCAGTGCCGAAAATCAGCTTCCTGAAGCTTCAGCCCATCTCTTCTCTGGAGGACCCTCTACTGAGCTCAGACCCTGTCCCCGCTTCAACTTCCCACACTGGTCAGTGACTTCAGGGCCTCCCTGCTGACCCCAGAAAGTGTGGCTGAAAAGATGGGTTGGTAATAAGCCACAAGTCTCTGCACAGTGCTGGGTGTTCCAAAATTGCTATTTGACCTTGAGATTCAAGCATGGAGAAGCACACACATACACACACACAGAAAAACACCTCCCGGACTCCCCCAAGCAGCTCTCCCCACATCACCCCTTTCCCACTGCCGTGGGGGTCTCCCATCTCTCCAGGAGTCCAATCCATGGAGAGAACTTCCAGAGCCCTCTCTTGGGGAGGGGAGGAAGGTTAAAAGTGTACACAGAGCATTCTTTCTGGCTCCGCTCAGAAGCTGGCAGGGCAAAGGGAGTGGGGTTTCTGGTTTCAAAGGGAGCCCAAGCAAGGCTGCTTCTTTTAGTTGCTGCCCCTCTTAGGGAAATGAGAGCTTTTTCTTTTTTTTTTTTCCCCCTCCTTCTGCAAGCAGAGCCATAAATCATGAACGTTCCTTCGGTTCTGGGAATGGGGGTGGGATTAAGGTTGTTTGGTTCATTGTGTTTGAGTGTGTGTCTTTCGGTGATCATCACCCTCCTGCTTCATAAACATCAGCTTGTTAGTTCTCGTTCTCTAGAGGGTATGCCGAAGGCATCACGTTAAATATTTAGAATAGGAAACCACCTTACGTGCGGCTGGATGGGAAAAGCCATCTCAGGAAAGACGCTCAGGGGGCCCTTCTGTCTCCCTCCTGACCTCACAGATGAGAAGGTACCTCCTTTTGGATACCCTGCTGTCACCTCCAACTCTTCCTGAGGAAAAAAGGGAGGTTTGGCACGCTGGATGGTGAGGATTTGGCTGGGAAACTGTTTCTCCTTGGAACAAGGTTTTGTAGGCCAAGGATAATCGATAAAATGCATTTTTAATAGCCTTTTTTCTTGTGAGTGAGGTGGTGATGTGGCTCAGAGAAAGGAGAAAAACACGGTTGGAGGAAGAAATCTGCCAAACCATCTGCCAGAGGGCAGGTGTTCATTTGGGCTGCAATGCAACTCCCCACTCGTGTACTCTCCTGTGTGGAACCTTCCATGGGTCCCTACTTCCCAGGGAAGAAATGTCAAGTTGCCACCTAGGGAACAGGACACCTTTCAGAACTTGGATCAAGTCTAATATTTTTCTCCTGTTTATCTTCCTTTCACTCACAGCTTTGATTTCATCCAAAGCTTCATCTCTCTTTTATTGCCCGTGTACTTTCATGTCAGTCTTGCTGCTTGCTCTCTGTGCCTAGAATGATACTTGCTTCACCTCTCCTTTATATCCCCAGAAGGGTCCAGTCTGACTTATTGGTTAAGAATACTCTAATAGTAAGTAGCAGTAACAAGTAAAGAAGATATATTGGCTCATGTAACTGGGAATGCAAGAAACAGATGAGCTTCCAGTAAGGCTTGATCCAGCAGCTCAAATGGTGGCCCAGTTTCCCTCTGCTCTGTGTGTCAGACCACGTGGTAACCCCCTTCTGGCTCTTGTGCATGTGTACATGCTCAGTTGCTTCAGTCATGTCTGACTCTTTGCAAACCCATGGACTGTAGCCCGCCAGGCTCCTCTGTCCATGGGATTCTCCAGGCAAGAATACTGGAGTGGGTTGCCATGCTCTCCTCCAGGGGATATTCCTAACCCAGGGACTGAACCCACATCTCTTAGGTCTCCTGCATTGGCAGATGGGTTCTTTACCACTAGCGCCACCTGGAAAGCCCCTGCTGTCTTTCCAACCTCCCTTAATCTAGAGGTCTAAAAGTAGAATAGAATAGCTATTCTAGCATAGAACAGGGAGTAAAATAGCTTTAGTAGTTCTAGACCTGTAAAATTCTAGACATATTTACCTTGTATCATCCAAGAGAAGAGGGTCAAGTCATTCCGTTTTATGTCCTCAAAATTGTATCGCGAGGATTTTCAAACAAGAGAAGTTGAAGTAATCATACAAAGAACATCTGCATACCCACCGCCTAGAGGCTACCCTGACATTCTGCTCCCCACATCACACATCTGTCCATGCTGCCCTGCTTCTTGTGCTCTGCCCATCCACCTTATTTTTCGATTCCCTTCGATGTAAGTTGCAGACATTGGCAGACTGTTCCCCTAAACCCATTCAGCTTTCATAGCCATAACTACAGCTCCTACCTTCTTACTATAGATTTGATTTTGCATACGAAATCATTGCATATCACAGCTAGTTAGCAACTCCAAACATGGGATCTGATTTTGGACCCAGTACCCACAGCCATCATCACACAGCCTCTAGATAGAGCCACCCAAACATTTTCAGTAGAGGACTGAGCTCAGAGGTGATGGATGGATTATAAAGTGGAGCCTAAATAAAAACTGAGACATCCACACAGGCACCTGAACAGGACCAAGATGGCAAGACACCCAGCCCACAGAGAACTGATGCTCCAACGTGAGCCATCCAATTTTTCCATCAGCCCACTGACCCAAGACCTGGTCTTTCTGAATCAATCTTCGAAGCCAGCTGAGCTTGTGACCAGAGCACTGAGTCATAGGTCAGGGATAACGAACTTCCTGAACATGCTGAAGAAAATGTGCTAAACCGGAGAATGCTCATCCCAGAAATATGAGAAAACCACAGGGAAAGATGTGAGGAGCTAGTGTTAATCCTTGGGGGCAGCGTTCTTAGGCTTTTGTGTTTGGCTGCATGATCAAACCTCACCAGTATCCCCGGGGTTTTTTTTTTTTTTTTGCCTGTGTTTGGAAAATGCTCATTTCCTTCTGTGTTGGCCCAGATTTCTCATGGAATGAGGGACTTTTCTTGGGACTTCCGGGAGTTTAGACAGGGCTCCTGTCAGAGATTTCTAAGCAATGAATGAGGTCACTTCATCTGCCGTCATCTGCCATCAATACATGATTAAGTAGAAACTTAGTAGGATTCTAGTCAATGAATAAAGATCAGCTAATTGGGGGGAAAAAGCTATTAGCTAATTCTTGAATTAGTATTCTCTTTGCTTATCAGTTATGCATGCTAAGTTTTTTAGGGGGATATATTTTCTGTTTCAGGATTAAGCCATCTTACCCAGTGATAAATAAAACTGTATTTGAATTTCCAGTCATTTTTGCAGTGTGTGCAGAGATTACCTAAAGACCTAACAAAACACTAAGACCCAAACCTTTGCAATCCACATGTACATCCTCACTTAAATGTGAGAGTGATCATAAAGAAGAACATCAAGGAAAAATTTCATTTGTTGTCTTCCTAGCCTGGCCTTCATCATAGAAGGTAATTAGCCTAATGGAGTTTGTGTCTCTTCATCAAATTACACAGGCATTTAAAAGATCTCTAAAACAATAGAAATATTCCAGGGAGTTAATTACTCTTGGAGTTATTCAGCCTTCCTCACACTGTTAGGCGGAACACTGTATATTCTCTCTGGGATGAAGATGACAAATGAAGGGACTACCCTGGTGGTCCAGGGGTTAAGAATCTGCCTTACAGTGCAGGCGATGCAGGTTCAATCCCTGTTTGGGGAACTAAGACCCCATATGCCTCGGAGCAACTAAACCCACGTGGTTTGGAACTTCTAGACACAACTAGAGAGATCTTGTGACATGATAATGCATGACCTCGCGTGATGCAACTAAGACCCAACACGGCCAAATAAATATATATTTGAAAAAATAAGAAAAATGAACATTTTGATCACTATGGGAGTGGTCCTTTGAAACCCTCCTGGAACATTCTATTCAGAAGGTTCTCAGGAGAACTATCTTGCTTCATACTCTTATTTTGGAGATATGTCTGAAGCACCAACATGTCGAAGTCATTAGATGTTATTATCAACAAGGAGCTCATGTGATCCAGGCAGAAAGAAAACATCAGAGAGGTGTCAGTGGCCATCCATCATTTCTTCATTCCTTTCCTCTAAAGGTATACTTTGAGATCCCACTGAGCTCCTTGGACTCTGTGAGTCAGAGCTTCCCCCGGAAGTGAGAAAGGGCTCTGTCCTGCTTGTGAAACCAGGGCCATCTGATGCCAAAATAGTTTGGGGTTCTGGAGGAACGCAGCCTGTTTACCATGAAAACTTCAGATGAGCTGTGAGGCATTCTTGAATTGAATCAGGCAATAACTCTGCAAGTGTTTCCAGCACCTGCTTGTTTTTAAGCAGTTGGTTTGATCTACAAATCTAATCTGATGAGTCACTAATAGAAGTTTAAGATATGTTCCCCAAACATAAACGTCCTACAGCCAAATCAGCCTGGAATTCCTGTACACTGTGTCTCCTTTCTGGACATGCTCAGTGAACATTAGGTTAGGAAAGCTCCTGTGCTTAGTCATTCAGTCGTGACTGGCTCTTTGTGACCCCATGGACTGTAGCCCACCAGGCTCCTCTGTCTATGGGGATTCTCCAGGCAAGAATGCGGGAGTGGGTTGCCATGCCCTCCTTCAGATGAAAGCCCCTAAGAGCTCTCAAACGTATGTGGACACACACATACACACCCCACACTGCATACGCAATCCTTTTTTGTTTTTTCCTGTTTCCCTGCCAGAGAATGCAGTTAGGTATGACACTCAGCTGAATAAACCAGCAATCCGTGAACTGATTAAACAAAAAACACAGCAATTCAGGAATTTCCAAATACAGATTCTGTTGCATCAATTGATGCTCCGTGGGGTGTTTGCCTTCAAAATTTAGCAAAGACTTGGCTATGGAACATCATGAATGTTCCCTGCTTATTTGATGGTTGGCTTTTGTCTAGCTTATGCTTAATTATTTGGATTCTTTTGAAGAGAAGGGCAAAAATCTAGGACAATAAAATCCAAGATAAGTAGCAGGAGAAGATCCATCATCATGGGGGTGATGACAGCCAGCATTTACTGAGTACTTACTACATGCCAGGCACTGGATATTTCCCATGTATTGAAGCACTTATTCTTGAAAAAAAGAAAAAAAAAAACACCAATGAGCTGAATGGGTATTATTATTACCTCGGCTTTAGAGATGGGAAAACTGAGTCACAAAGAAATGAAAGCTACTTGTTCAGGCCCCTCGGTAAGCAAGCAGAAAGCCTGGAGTCAAAACCAGAGGCTCTGGCCCCACAGTGTGTACTCTTAATTCCTTTCCATTTTACCTCTGTAATAATAATATCATTATCCCTATTTTACAGAGAATGGCATTGAGTTTGGGCGAGGTTTAGTCACTTGTCCAAAGTTATGTAGTGGAGGAGCAAGTATTCAGATGCAAATGCAGCAGGGATTTCCCTGTTGGTCCACTGGTTAAGACTCTGTGCTCCCAACACAGGGGGCCCAGGTTCAATCCCTGGTCAAGGAACTAAGATCCCACATGCTTCAGCTAAGACCTGGTCCACCCAAATAAATGAATTTTAAAAAAACAACAAAGGAAAAACTTGAAGTCTAGAAAACTCTGGAGTCCACATTCTTCACTGAACTATGTAAATAAAATAAAATGATGGGTATCTTCAGGAAAGCAGGTCCTGAGTCATTATAAGAAAGACCTTTCAAATAGCCACAGTTTTCCAGCCACAGAAGACTATATGCTGATAAGAGCTGCCCATGGCTTGGCAGTGTTCAGGCAAAGGAAGGGCAATTGTCTGCCAGGCTTGTTTAACTGGAGGGAAAAACACATGGATTCCCAGCTGGATGAGGCACAAGCTGGAATTAAGATTGCCAGGAGAAAAATCAATAACCTCAAATACACAGATGTCACCACCCCTATGGCAGAAAGTGAAGAGGAACTGAAGAGCCTCTTGATGAAAGTGAAGAGGAGAGTGAAAAAACTGGCTTAAAACTCAACATTCAAAAAATGAAGATCATGATATCTGGTCCCGTCACTTCATGGCAAATAGGGAAAAAATGGAAACAGTGAGAGACTTTACTTTCTTGGGCTCCAAAATCAATGCAGATGGTGACTGCAGCCATGAAATTAAAAGATGCTTGCTCCCTGGAAGAAAAGCTATAACCAATCTAAACAGCATATTAAAAAGCAGAGACATTACTTTGCCAACAAAAGCGAGTCTAGTCAAAGCTATGATTTTTCCAATAGCATGTATGGATGTGAGAGTTGGACTATAAAGAAAGCTGAGTGCCGAAGAATTGATGCTTTTGAACTGTGTTGTTGGAGAAGATTCTTAAGAGTCCCTTGGACTGCAAGGATATCAAACCAGTCAATCCTAAAGGAAATCAGTCCTGAATATTCATTGGAAGGACTGATCCTGAAGCTGAAACTCCAATACTTTGGCTACCTGATATGAAGAACTGACTCATTGGAAAAGACCCTGATGCTGGGAAAGATTGAAGGTGGGAGGAGAAGGGGACAACAGAGGATGAGATGGTTGGATGGCATCACCAACTCAATGGACATGAATTTGAGCAAGCTCTGTGAGTTGGTGATGGACAAGGAAGCCTGGTATGCTACAGTCCATGGGGTTGCAAAGAGTCAGACACAACTGAGTGACTGAACTGAACTGAACTGAAGATACTACAACTGCAAGTGCATCTTTGTGAGCATGAAGAATGCTAAAGTTTCCAGTCACCAAAGGTTGGGGATATAGTAAGAGATGGCACACATTTTTTAGATTCACGGGCACTATTTTGGAATCATAAAATGTTTATCTCATCTATTTACTCATGTATGCATGTAAGAACTAATGTTTACTGAACGCCTACTGTGTGTCAAGCTTTGTGCTAAGCACTAGTGAAGATCTTATAGAGTTTACAGTCTGTGATGGAACCTGTACTTTATTTTGACCATTTCACATGGCTTGTAGGATCTCCGTTCCCCCATCAGGGATTGAACCTTGGCCATGGCAGCAAAAGCATCGAATCCTAATCACTGGACCACTGGGGAGCTTCCTGGAGTCTGAATTTTAAAATGAAACAAATAAACGACCATTGGCAAATGGCATGCAAGCTACAAAGGAAGAAACCAGAATCCAGGGATGGAGACTAGCAGGGTGAGGAGGAAGGCAACCTACTGGAGATAGGATGGACAGGGTAAGATTCTTCAAAGAAGTGGCATTTAAGGCCTGAGTTATGCAAAGGGGACCGACACAGAAAAATCTGCCAGAAGACCATCCCTAAAGGATGTGCAAACATCCCAAGAGGAATAGCTTATGCAAGAACACTGGTGCAGGAAAAGCTTGCTCAAGCAGCTTGCTCAAGATCAAGACCTTGCTCAAGATCAGCAAGGTCGGAATCAAGAAAGAGGAATGGCAGAGAGGTGGTAGAGAGCTAGTTTGTACACCAGGCAGAAGAGTTGATGCCAATTGCAATGGGGAGCCGTTTGAAGGGTTTAGAGAATGAGAGTGATGTTATCTGATTTAGGTTTTTAGCATAAACATGTGGATGCTGAATGGAGAATGGATTATTAGAAGGAGGCAAGACGATCAGGGAGGAGGATGTAGCTGTCACCCAAATGGGACATAGAGCAAAGAAAGATAAAGACATGGAATTAAGTGACATATATGTTTATTATATACTGGATGTAGATCCAAGGGGACTGGTGATGGACTGGAGGAATCTGGAATAGATTGTTGAGGAGGAAAAAAAGCAAGAGATAGAGGGTAACTTCCAGGCTTCTGGCTGGATGAGGGTATTGTTCACTAGGGTATAAGAAAACTCTCTGGGGTCTATAATCGTCTATAACTGCCAGTCCTTTTGACTCGCTTGCCAAATTGTTGGCCCAGAGAGTGTTGAGAGGAGCAGCATTTATATATTTGTAATAGCTGAATCTTTAAGAACACAAGCCAATAA
Organism: Redunca redunca; assembly: GCA_006410935.1. Lineage (NCBI taxonomy): Eukaryota > Metazoa > Chordata > Mammalia > Artiodactyla > Bovidae > Redunca > Redunca redunca. Next base: position 489,602 of record SJYQ01093173.1, read on the forward strand.
TGGTACACTGAGCTCTTGGGAACAGCAAGAAGGCTCACAACCATCGGGGTCCACAGTCGTCCCCATAGACGAAGCAACTTAACACACACACATATGCCTAAAACAGCAGGCATTGTCAATTACTGATGGTAAACCACACGCTGGATCCTGACCAATCCCAGGCTCCCACAAAAGCCAACAATTAAAAGGTGTATCCTCAGCGGATGACCAGCCACTCCAGAGACCCCTGTGTCCCTGGAGGTTGTCTAACAGCTTTCAAAAGTACGCCCCAGCTCTAAGCTCCCGAAAACCTGGCCCAGGCCCTAGGAAGTGCGTCAATAATGGATGATCACCAATGAACAGCCAGTGATTTGCTGGAAATTATGAGCGATGAATAATTGAGAGGGAGGGAGCCTGACCAATGGTACCCTTGCCTCTTGCTGAATCTCCTTAATGCATTTCCTTGAGGCAACTCCCTGCAGTGTAGGGTGCAGACAGCAATGTGCCCTTCCGAAGATGCTGACCCATAGCTCAGTGAGTTATAAATATATGGGCCTCTCCACTTTCACAACGGGGTAACAACAGGCAGCAGTTCAGCACGGATGTGGGGCTGTCCCTGTTCAACCCACTTGGACCCCACTTGCTGTGGGGTGATGCACAGTCATCCCCAGAAGGCAGCCAGCCTCTGAGGTGCTGAGACAGGCTGCAGGTTGAAAACCCCATTGAGTCTAGGGAGAGAAGAGAGGGATTGAGTCATCCATGAAAAGGAACTGAGGGACATTTTGAGATTCATTCAATTGCCCAGATCATGAGGCACTCAGGCTACATTTTTGTCATCAAGCCTCAATCCCATCTCTTCCTCCTTGGCCCCCATGGGTCTGTTTGGCCAATATCCACATGGTTCCCACCACTTCTTAAAATCTCTGCTGCTCTGATCTGGAGCAAGCCACCATCATCTCTGTTTTATTTCAATAGCCTCAAACAGTGCTTACGCCCTGGTGCAGTTTTAATAGAATAGTCAGAGAAGGTCTGTTTATGCATCAGTCACAGCCTATCTCTTGTCTGCACAAAGCCTTTCAATGGTTTTCGTTAGAGTCAAAGACCTTCCTCATCCAGGTGCCCTATTAGCGCTCTGACCTCAAATCCTGATACCCCCTCCATCACCCGCTCTGTTCCCACCATGCCAGGCTCCCTGCAGTTCCTTGCCAAAACCAGACACATGCCTCTGAGCCACTGTGCTTACTGTTCCTTCTTGCTGAAAGGCGCTTCCTCCAGATATCGATGTGGCTTTCTACATCACTTGCGTTTTCTGTTTTTGTTTCAATACCACCTTTCCCAAGGGAACTTTTCTGGCCACTGTATTTAACACGGAATTCTTATCTGCCCACAGACATGCAGGACCTAGGTAGTTCCCTTTCTTTTTAATTAATTGATTAATTATTTGAGTATAATTGCTTTATAATGTGTGTTAGTTTATGCTGTACAATGAAGTGAATCAGCCATAGGTATACGTTTATTCCCCTCCTCTTGAACCTCCCTCCATCCCCCCAAGTCCACCCCTCTAGGTCATCACAGAGTGCCAAGCTGAGCTCTCTGGGCTATACAGTAGCTTCCCACTAGCTATCTGTTTCACACATGGTAGTGAATATATGCCAACCCTATTCTCTCAATTTGTCCCACCCTCTTTCCCCTGGCTGAGTCCACAAGTCCCTTCTCTATGTCTCCTCCCTTTCTGATACTGCTTTTCCATTACCACTTATCACCATCTGTATTTATTTTCTGTTGCTGTTGTCATGTAACTAATTACCATAAGCTTAGCAGCTCCATCAACACAAATGTGTTATCTTACAGTTCTGTCATTCCAAAGTCCGACCCAGGTCTCTGGGGGGCGAAGCCAAGGTGTTGGCGAGGCTGCTTTCCTTCTGCAGGCTGTAAGCTCACATCTGTTCCCTTGCCTTTTCCAGGTTCTAGATGCTGCTTATTTTCCTTGGCTTGTGGCCCCTCCCTCCATCTTCAAAACCATCCTGCACCTCTGACCATTCTCCTGTAGTCACATTTCCCCCTCAAACTCCCTTTCCCTGTATGCCTCTTCTACTTTTGAGCACCTTTACGGCTACACTGGACCCATCCAAAGAATCCAGACAGAATCACCTCCCTGTTTGAAGATCAACTGCTGAACAAAAGTAACTCTGCCTATAAACTTAACTCGTCTTTACCATGAACTCTAACATATTCACAGATGCTAAGGACTAGGGTGGGCATGTCTTTGGGGGCTGCTCCTTGGCTGACTAGGGCTTCCCCAATGGCTCAGTGGGTAAAGAACCCACCTGCAGTGCAAAAGACACAGGAGACTCGGGTTTGATCCCTGGGTCGGGAAGATCCCCTGGAGGAGGAAATGGCAACCCACTCCAGTTTTCTCGCCTGGGCAATCCCATGGATGGGGTTGCAAAGAGTTGGACATGACTGAGCGACTAAACAGACAGACTTTGGCTTACTACACCATCCTAGGGTCAAAATGGATTGTTTATTGCGATGACCTTCTGTCTCTGCCAACTAGAATGTAAGCTATGGGAGGGCAGGGCATTTGTGTCCCAGTGGTTCATCACTTTACACTCCCGCGCATCTCAACAGTGCCGACACATAGCGATCACTCAAAAGATATTTGCTTTTTTGAAGAACGCACGCATGCAGGCTGCTTCCTGATCATTCATCACCCTTCTCTGCCCATGCAAGCGTTCTGAGAGGCTGATCTTACACATATTGTGTGCATGCTGTTCCCCATCTGGAATGTTCTCTTGTCTATCCCATACATTTTTCACCCTTCATCTTTCTTAATACCTGACGTTTTGATGTCCCTTCTGTGAAGTTTCCCGATTCTCCAAGGAAGAATGAGAGTGACTCTCTTCCCTGCTTTCTCATAGTACCTTGTGTATTCTTGAACTGTGTCAGTCTTCTCTAGAGCACCCCAAGAAGATTGCAACATCTTTTTTTTATTTTAAAATTTTTAACGTGAGGATAATTGCTTAACAACGTTGTGTTAGTTTCTGCTGTACAATGAAGTGAATCAGCTATGCTGCTACTGCTAAGTCGCTTCAGTCGTATCCGACTCTGTGCAACCCCATAGACGGCAGCCCACCAGGCTCCCCTGTCCCTGAGATTCTCCAGGCAAGAACACTGGAGTGGGTTGCCATTTCCCTCTCCAATGCATGAAAGCGAAAAGTGAAAGTGAAGTTGCTCAGTCGTGTCTGACTCTTCATGACCCCGTGGACTGCAGCCTACCAGGCTCCTCCGCCCATGGGATTTTCCAGGCAAGAGTATTGGAGTGGGGTGCCATTGCCTTCTCCATATGTATACATATATCCCTCCCTCTTGGGCCTCCCTTCCCTTCCATCACCACCTCACCCCTCTAGGTCATCACAGAGCACCAAGTTGAGCTCCCTGTGCCATACAGCAGCTTACAACTAGCTATCTACTTTACACATGATAATGTATATACGTCAATGCTACCCTTGTAACTTACCCCATCCTTCCAATGTTTCTTTTAATGTTTGTATTCTTGTATCTCGCATATAATTTTTGATGATTTTTTTAAACCAAATGCATTTATTTATTTTAGTGCAAAGGCTCAGATCAAATTGGAAATGACTTGATTTTAGAATTCCATAGTGACTGGGGCAGGAGGCTTTGGGGATAGACTGTACATTATCCTTTAGAAAGTATAATAATAAAATTGCTTGGAGTCCTTACTACTTGCCAGGAACTGTGTCGAGTATTTTACATGCATTATCTTATTCGATTCTTACAACAAAGCTATTCTGATGTCAAAGTCCATACTCTTAACTGTGGAGCTAAAATTCCTAGGACAGTCAGATCAGAATAAGTTATGCTGTGGCAGCCAGAGAGAGAGAGGATGTGAGTTTTAATATCTGCATTTCTACAGTCATTTCTAAATACAGAGAGAGANAGAAAAATTTTTTGGAAATCACATCAGTAACCGTCTGTGTCAGTTCCTCTCTGGACTTGGCCAGTGGGAGCTCTAGCAGGTCAGAGAGAGCTGGATGGAGAAAGGAGAGAACAGTGGGTCTAGTTGGTTCCCCGTTCCTTTCTCGAGGGGTCGCTGTAGACCTCTGATCCCTCCAGCAAAGGTTGCAGACCCAGCAGGGTGACTTTGACTCGGCATAGCCCTCTGACTCCCAGATGAGTGCCTACTCCCTTAATTTAACCCTTCAGGCCTGAGCATGGGGTTGTCCCCCCGGGGGCGCTCCACCCTATCCTCTGCTGTGTCCCCTACATTCCACCTACATGTGCACAAACAAGCTCTTTGTTAGATTCTCCCAAATTATCCTGACTTGAGTATGCTCTTTGCATTTTACCAAGACCCTGCCGGCTGTCTCGCGACTTGCCCAAGCTCACAGGAGGGCCTCCAGCTAGATTCCGATCCCTCTGCTCTCATAGGCAAGCGGCTCTTTTGTCCAGCCCCAGCAGATACTGCCTCTCTCTCCTGAGGAAGGAGATTGATGGTCTCTGACATCAGCCAGGCTAGAGAGAGAAGTGAGAGAATCTCCCGGGTCATGCCAAGATGCCACCGTATTCACTTTGAGCCAACTCAGAAGAGAAGAATGAGAAATTCAAGTGTTCAGGACCCAAGAAGACCTCGGTTTCCCAAAAGTCAACACACAAAATATCACACAGCTCATGTGTATAGAATGGGTACTGGCCATTGCACAGACATGAACTATTCAGATCTTTGGAAGAATCCTACAAAGAATTTAATCACTTCAAGTAGAAGGCAAGGTTGATTATAACATCCTGCATCCAAAGATTTTTAAATGAGCATTTCAACAGCCAATAAAATAGGTATTGTTTCCATCTTGCTAATGAGGAGTTGCTTCCTCATTAGTCCTCCTGTTCCTCCTATGCTAGTCATCTGTATTATAACCCTCATCGGTATTATTCTTATAACCAGACCGCACATCACAGTCTCATAGAACCGACCCCCCGCCCACCTCAGGAAGGACAGGTGTCTCCAAGGCGCTCCATGCAAGGGCAAGTCCAGCCTGACTCATTCTCATTAAGTAGCTGCCTGTCTGAGTGTGGCTCCTGGCAGATACTCAGCAATCAAGGCTCTCTATAGGATGAAGGGATGGAGCAGGGGAAGGAAGGGAGAGTTGAATGAATTTGCATGATCCTGGCCTTTGGGATGCCAAGGCAGGTACAGCATTCTTAGTCTAGCCTTCTGAATCGAGACTCCTCATGTGTAAAAAGGGAATGACATCAGCAAAGTGCCTGACTCTGGGCCTGGCACAGAGTAGGTCCTCCATGAAGACCAGCTCCCCCATTCTTCTCTGGTGCTGCTTAAGAGAGCTGCCAGAGAGGCTTCCCTGGTAGCTCAGTGGTAAAGAAGCTGCCTGCCGATGAAGGAGACAAGGGTTTCATCCCTGGTCCAGGAAGATCCCACATCCCGAGGAGCAACTAAGCACGCATGCTGCAACTCTCGAGCCTGTGCTCTAGAGTCTGGGAGTCACAGCTGCTGAAGCCCATGTGTCCCAGGGCCTCGCTCTGCAGCGCGAGAAGCCACCACAGTGAGAAACCCGAGCACCGCAACTGAAGGGCGGCCTCAGCGCCCCCCGACTAGAGAAAGCCCGAGCACAGCCATGAAGAGCCAGTGCAGCCAAAAATAAATGAATATATATATTTTTAATTTAAAAAGGAAGAAAGCTGCCAGGGCTAACCAAGCTGGAGGAGCAAGTTCACTGCCTCCGGATGCTTCCTCCAGGGTCACTGCCTGTGAGCCCCGCAAACTCAGCCCCAGCTGGCGGTGGTTGGGAAAGGGGCAGGCACCGGGTGAAGTTTAAGGAGACTCCTGACCTTGACTGTCCTCCGCAGCCTGATTTATGGGGCAGTGCCGTCTCCTGGATGAGATGTAGACGCTGTGAATGAAAGAGCTGTAGAAAACCTTAATCCCCAAATGGCAGAAAGAGATACTCTCAGGTCCGGGATGTATTTGATCAAATACATCAGGTGGGGCATGATTTTCCCACAAGGAATCCACTCAGCTCTCAGGCCACTTCTGGCCTTTCTGAAGTAGGGATGAAATATTTCCCCACTTGGCCAACAAAATCTTTGGCTGGTTTTGCTCAAAAAAAAAAAAAAAGAGTCTGGACTCAGGATATTACAGTCCTGCCATTGAATCAACGGCAGCACAGACAGGTAAGAGGCCAGGGGGAAGGGGAAGGGAAGGGAGAACTCCCCTCAGAAAACAGATACCCCATCTATTGGGGTTGGTGAAAGGGGGCGCAGACAGAGCTCTGAAGTGCTCAGCTTGCTAGAGACCAGGATTCTGCAAGATCAGGCTGGGAGAATGGGAGAGAAATTGCAATTTGCCGCTTGTCTTATGTGAGGGTGGTGGCTGAGCCACCTAATGGCTCCTGGAAACCGCTCTGTTGGCAGAACCGACTCTATTCCATAGCTGTCAGAACTCTGCAACATCCAGGAAGGGATAATGGGATTCCCATAAGTGAGAGGTGGCTGAGATTCAAGGCTTGGTCTGATGGAGAAGTGGGTGGGGGAAAAATTCTGACTTTCAGACCTGCCTCTGTCTATCCCCTACCCTTAGACCAGTTTGTCTGCAAACCTTTACCTCTAGAGAAATAATTCCCTGAAGTCCTCCCCTTGGTCTTCTGTGGGTACTTCTTTAACAGAAGGCAGGATGGCAAGGTAGAGTCTAGACCCAGGACAGATGGTGATGTCTTCTCAACATCTAGACTGAATTTTTCTGCTGCACCAGAGTTCTGAGCACTGGCACATAGTAGGTCTAGCTGTGCTGGTTTCCAACATGTTCCAAGGCTTCCCAGCTTGACTTATGCTGTTGTTAGGATGTCTGAACATCTACCGCTTGATAAATGTAAATGTATCTTAAGAACCATTTGAAATGTCACCTCCACCAAGAAGTCGGGTACATCTCTCCCTTCCCCACCCCCACAGCATCTTATGCTTTAGTTGTACACAGACCATTTCTGTTGCCCCCATTCCCACTAAACCAGGGTGTTATGGGCTGAATTGTGTCTTCCCCGAAAATTCATATGTTGACATCCTCACAAGTCCTTCAGAACATGATGATATTTGGAGATAGGCTTTTTAAAGAGGTAATTATGTTGAAATGAGGTCATTAGGGTGGGCCTTCCTCCAATTTGGGGCTTCTCTGATAGTTCAGTTGGTAAAGAATCCACCTTCAATGCAGGAGACCCTGGTTCAATTCCTCGGTCAGGAAGATCCGCTGGAGAAGGGATAGGCTACCCACTCCATTGTTCTTGGGCTTCCCTTGTGGCTCATCTGGTAAAAGATCCACCTGCAGTGAGGGAGACCTGGGTTTGATCCCTGGGTTGGGAAGATCCCCTGGCGAGGGAAAAGGCTACCTCCTCCAGTATTCTGGCCCAGAGAATTTCATGGACTACACAGTCCATGGGGTTGCAAAGAGTCGGACATGACTGAGTGACTTTCACTTTACTCCAGTTTGACAGGTGTCCTCCTAGGAAGAGGAAATGAAGATGCAGACACACACACAGAGGGAAGACTTGGAAGGAAGACGGCCATCTACAAGCCAAGGACAGAGGCTTCAGCAGAAACCAGTCCTGCTGGCACATGGATCTCAGCCTTCCAGACTCCAGAATCACGAGAAAGGAACCTTCTGTGCTTCAGCAGCCTGAGAACAGACTGATTCAAGGGGTTCAGCAAACTTCTTTTTGTCAAGGTCCAGATGATAAATATCTTCAGCTTTGCCAGCCACAGGGTATCGGCTCTACTCCTCAACTCTGCCTTTGTCGTGTGGAGGCAGCCAGAGGCCAGACACTCACAGTGGGCACGGCTGGATCCCAGCGAAGCCTCTTACAAAACAGGCAGCTGGTTGACTCTGGCCCCCAGGCGGCTGCTTGCTGACCCTTGTGTGAGATGAAAGTTCCCAGACCAGGCTGAATATCTGCTTTTATTGTTGTTTGGCCGCTAAGTTATGTCTGACTCTTCTGCGACCCCATGGACTGTAGTCCAGCAGGCTCCTCTGTCCACGGGATTTCCCAGGCAAGAACAGTGGATCGGGTTGCCATTTCCTTCTCCAGGGGATCTTCCTGACCCAGGGACTGAACCCACATCTCCTGCATTGCAAGCAGATTCTTTACCACTGAGCCACTGAGCTCAATATTCACTTTATTTTCATTCTATTCCTGAGGATGTAGCATAGGGCACTGGACACCCAGCAAGTGTTCAATTGATAGCTTTTTCATTAATTTGTAAAATGGTATGTATTGAAACAATTGCACAAGTTACCAACCCAGTACAAAGAGTTCTGTGTACCCTTTACTGGGTCAGATTCACCCATGACATGTCATAGATCAATTCAATGTACATCCATGTATCTATAGATATTAAAACCAGGAAGCTTCTCTCTGCCTGTTTCCAGCTGTGTATTCCTGGGCATGTCACCTAAACTCCTCTGATCTTCAATTTCCTCTTTGGTAAGACTGTGCTAATCATGAACCTACCCATTGGGCAGCAAGAATTGAAATAGAAAATACACACCAAGAAGTTAGCATGACATTCAGGACAGCCTGGTTAACAGCTCAATAAACATGGATGAGGATGAGAAACATGATTAAATGTGTCGCTTGTATTATTTTCCTGATATTTCAGAGAAACAACCATCTACTCTACTCTGGGTTATCAGCTCAAGACTTTTCCTAGGAAAACGCTTTGCTTCAGGGGGCATCTCCACAACTCTCTGATGGCTGCAAGGAGCCATCGAACTTTGAAACAGAACTTCGAAACAGGCTGATTCATGTCGATATATGGCAAAACCCACATTTTTGTAATTAGCTTCCAATTAATATAAATAAAATAATTTAAAAAAATAAACTGAGACTTCATGCATGCATTGAGAGCTAAGAGAAGGTCCAATTCAGGGGCAAATACAAATATTTACCACTTTCCCGTGACTTCCCTGGTGGTTCCAGTGACTGAGAACCCACCTGCCGATGCAGGGGGCATGGGTTCGATCCCTGGTCCAGGAAGACCTCACATGCCACAGAGCAGCTAAACCCAGGCATCCCAACCACTGAGTCAGTGCTCTACAGCCCAAGGGCCTCAAGCACTGAACCCACAGGCTGCAGCTACCAAAGCCTGTGCGCCCGGAGCCTGTGCTCTGCAACAAGAGAAGCAATGGCAACGAGACCCCCGGGCACCGAAACTAGAGAACAGTCCCTGCTCGCTGCAACTAGAGAAAACCCGTGTACAGCAGTGAAGACCCAATCGCAGCCGAAAGAAACCTTCCAAAAATATATCTATCCATCATTTCTCACTCCCAGATCTGACCACCTAGAAAGGCCTTGAGGAGGACAGTGATAAAAACTGCAGAAGGGAGAAATCCCCAAACCATAAGCTGGAGGGGGAAAAAAGGGGAAAAGTGGCTAATTTCACAAAGCTGGAGAAAATTACAACTGGACCACAAGCAGAGCTCACACAAGTACCTTGAACCAGTTGACTTGGGCTTCTGAAATGGCACAGGGACAACGAATCCGCCTGCCAATGCAGGAGTCATAGGTTCGATCCCTGGGTTGGGAAGATCAAATGGAGTAGGAAATGACAACCCACTCCAGTATTCTTGCCTGGAAAATTCCATAAGCAGAGGAACCTGGCAAGGGCTAGAGCCCATGGAGTCGCAATGAGTCGGGCAAGACTGAACAAATGAGCACACAGGGTTGACTTACAATGTTGTTTATTCCTGTTGTACAACACAGTGATTTGGTTATATATCTCTATCTCTATCTATCTATCTATCTATATGTATATCTGCACACATTCTTCTGTAACGCTTTTCCCATTATGATTTATCACAGGATATTTTTGTTTTAATTGGAGGATATGTGCTCTCCAATGTTGTGTTGGTTTCTGCCATACAACAATGTGCATCAGTCCTATAGAGACATAGATCCCCTCCCTCTTGGATCACAGAGCACTGAGCTGAGCTCCCTGCAGCTTCCCACTACCATTTCCTTCTCCAGGGGATCTTCCCAACCCAGGGCCTGAACCCGGGTTTCCCACATTATAGACAGACGCTTTACTGTCTGAACCACCAGGGAAGTCCTACACACACATGGTAGTATATACATATATATATATATATATAGCTTCCCAGATGGCTCAGTTGGTAAAGAAGCTGCCTCTAATGCAGAAGACACAAGACAGGGGTTCAATCCCTGAGGCAGAAAGATCCCCTGGAGAAGGAAATGGCAACCCATTCAAGTATTCTTGCCTAGGAAAGCCCATGGTCCAAGGAGCCTGGCGGGCTACAGCCCATGGGGTTGCAAAGAGTCGGACACGACTTAGCAACTGGGCATGCACGCATGTACATGCGTGCATGCCCAGTGTACGTGTGCATATATATATACATATATGTATATACATCAATGCTATTTTCCCAATCCTTCCCACCTTCTTCTTCCCCTGCTGTGTCTACAAGTCTATTCTCTACCTCAAAGCATGTTTAAAAGCCAGGCTGGGGGTTGGGGGAGGTGGCTCACGAGGTTTGTGATCAGCTAGAGCACAATTCTCTGATTGGCCGATGGTGAGGTAACAGGGTGGTGTCACAGGAGTTGACATCTGTCCTTCGGCTCCAGGAAGCCTGGGGCTATGAGCTCATGGCCGTCAGGTAGTTAATATCTTCCATTTGGTGGGGGTGGGGGTGGGGTTTCACATCTGCAAAACAACTCAGGAAATTTGTATCAAATACTATTATCTAGGTACTTCAGAGAGGAGCTACAGCAGAGGATACGGGGTGGGGAGGCCTGTGCCTGGAAGACCCAGTAGGGTTCTGCTTGGTTACATGACCAGTATATCCAGGGGGTGAAGGCCAGGGACAGTGCTTAGTGTCCTATAGTACACAGGAACCCCACCCCCACCCCCCAACACAACCAAGAACTACAGCCCCGAATGTCATCAGGGCCAGGTTTCCGAAACCCTCTTCTAGAAGTTTCAGTTTCCTCGCCTAGAAATTGAGCTGTGACAGCTACTCCCTAGTAAGACTAAATGAGCTGTCACACATGCAATGATAGACAGAAGGGCATGCCAGACTGCCAAGCACTCGAGACAAACATTCTTATTATTCCGATGTTTAGTCAAAGACTGAAAAACCTAAAACCCTTCTGAGCGGGAAATGGGGAGGCCCCGCTGCAGTCTGAGGTTGAGACGGGAGCTCCCAGAAGAAAGAGCTTTTGGGGTTATTGTCTGTCTTCCAGCTCATCCTCCCCGCCAGCCACCCCATCCCTCCCCCACCCCTCTTAGCCAAGCTCGGAGACTGGATGCAAAAGCCATTATTAAAAAATGAACATGAGTTGTTTTTTCCCCTTTTTGATCAAATAATCCACTTTGCTGCCTCAGACAAATCATTATTCATGTGGAACCTGCCCACGCCGCCCCTGGGGAGGAAGGCCAAATTGATTTAACATCTAATTCAGTTTGTACCTTCTGCTAACCCCAGTGGTATGCTAACTTCACCCTTGGAGGATGGGGAGGAAGGAGGGGTGGAAGGGAATGGTGGGGCAGAGAGAGAGAGACATGAGGAAATTAGCCCAGGCGCAGAGTGAAGACCAGCGCTCTGCAAAACCGAGATGGAGACGCAGTGTGTCCTTAGAATAACACCCACCCTCCCTGTCTTGCGCTCTCTCATCCTTGGAGACCATTTCGCTCCTTCTCTAAGCTGATCAGAACCATAGCAATGCCAGCAAAAGGACAGCAGAGCCTAGTCTGTGCTGAGCAGAATCCCTGATGACATCCTGGACAAGAGACATCCTAATGCCCATTTTCCAGCCAGGGGCAGTGGAAGTTCAGAGAGGTTGAAGGGACGTGCATAGAAAGTTCTAGAACCAGAATGCAAAGTCATTTTGGGTCTGCTTTCCAAAGCCATAACTACCATATCAGTAGGCTCCCAGATATAGGAAGGTGTTTAGAGGAGTTCTATAGTTCCATAGGAAGGTGTATAGAGGAGTTCTTTTTCCCATAAAAGTCACCCAAGTAATAGTCTTGACACATTTTTTTTGTGTTGCCTGTGTGTGCTGGTGGAAGGATCAGCTGACCCAGGTTATCACCCCCAACTGGATATCCTGCTCCTCTCTGTTAAGCCCATCCAGGCTTCTCTGGTGGCTCAATGGTAAAGAACCCACCTGCCAGTGCAGGAGACCTGGGTTCCATCTCTGAGTCAGGAAATCCCCTGGAGAAGGAAATGGCAGCCCACTCCAGTATTCTTGCCTGGAGAATCCCACGACAGAGAGAGGATCCTGGTGGTCTATAGTCCATGGGGTCACAAAGAGTCAGACGCGGATCAGCAACAGACTTTCACTTCATTAAGCCTGTTCATCCATTCTCTCCCTGGGCTTCAGGGTGGAGGTGGGGGAGGTACAAACAGATGGGAAGAGGTGTCCTAGGATCCCAGACAGGGCTCTGTGGCCACACTGTCAAGGCTGGGGGTGTAACTGGGATGGGCACTTTGTCTGCTGTGTCCCCCTTATATGTAGTACCACAGCTAGGATGTTCCTCCAAGCCAGTAAGTGGCAGGTTCAGGATTCAACTCCAGGTCTGTCTGGCTCCAAGCTGGGGTGTTCTTTCTGTTGGGTGGCACGGTACCCCTTCCCTCCCCCATACTTTATGCTCTTTCCTGTCCCCCATCAATACTTCCTCTTGGAAAGTGGTGTTGTCCTTGGGGGGCGGGGGGGCAGGCTTCTGAGAGAAAGAAATGGAGAGGAGAGGGATGTGTAGCAGGCAGAAGTGGGGTGTCTATGCTCTAGGTCACGTGTAAAGGGGAGGTGAGAGAGGAAGTGCGGGGATTGAGACAGAGAGAGAGTGAGAAAGAAGGACAGGGAGGGAGAGAGAGAAGAGGGGAGGGGAGGGGAGGATGAGAGAAGGGGTTGCATAAGGACTTGGGCTCATACGAGGTGTTCAGGCATCAGAGTGAGTCAAGGCATGGTTGCCCAGCAGAGCTCTGATATGAAGGGTCTAAAGCTGAGGCAGCACCACTTGGCCCCTGGGGGAGCTGGCAGCTCTGAGAGGACCCAGAAAGAGCACTGACTTAGCACTGGTGATTTTACAGTGGACTCGGACGTCCTGACCCTGTGAGACCCGCCCTCCAGGACTCGCAGGCAGCCCGTCCCTGGCAGGTCATCATAATGGGAAAATGGATTATTCTTCACAAGCATGAGTGAGGCACCCTCTAGGGATTCTAGACAGAGATGCTAAACATGGACACCCTGAGCGGCGCAGGTGGGAACTCAGAGAACGTGGCATTTGAGAATCTGAGTTAGTGGATGTAATTTCACTAAGCACTTGCTACAGGCCAAGCATCAGCACCAGCCGCTCACCCCTGCACACACCCCGTCTAGATGTTACATCTTGTTTAACTTTTTATTTGATATTGGGGGATAGTCGTTTAACAGCGTCTTGATAGTTTCAGTTGAACAGGGAAGGGACTTGGCCACACATACATGTGTATCCATTCTCCCCTGAACCCCCTCCATCCAGGCTGCCACGTAACATTGAGCAGAGTTCCCTGTGCTATACAGTAAGACCCTGTCGGTTATTCATTTTAAGTATAGCAGCGAGTACGTGTCCATCCCAGTCTCCCTAATTATCCCTTTCCCCCATCCTTCCTCCTTATCTCCCCAACCATAAGTTTGCTCTCTAAGTCTGTGGGTCTCTTTCTCTCATGTAAGTATTAGTAAGTTCATCTGTATCGTTTCTTTTTAGATTCCACAGATAAGGGATGTCATACAATATTTCTCCTCCTCTGGCTGAGTCCCTCCACTCAGCATGACACTTTCTAGGTCCATCCGCGTTAAGCTTGTTGCACCTTAAGCACTTCATCCTCACGAGATGGGTGGGATGAGCACTCCTGTTTTACAGGAGAAACAGAGGTTCGGCTTATGTCAGAGCCGGGATTTGACCCCCTTGCAGGCCAGATGTCCTAGGGGCTTTTAGGCTCTGGGCATCGCATCTGTGCTTCACAATCTAAAGGCCTGGAGGAATTGCACCAAGGTGGCCGTGACATCCCGGAGGGTCCGAGTTCTCTGCATGGACACACGTAATAGGGTGTGTGTGCATTCGTACCTGTGGTCATATAGGGTCTGTGTCTGTGTGCATGCGTGTGTGCGTTTCTGTTGGTTTTTATATTTCTAGGTATGTTTTTATGTGTATGTGAGTGGTTTTTGTTCCTGTGTTTGTGTATTTGTATGTGTGTTGGCGTGTATATGGGCGTTTGTGTGTATATGGGCATTTGTGTGTATGTGTTTTTGTTTGTATATCTATACATATTTCTCTGCGTGCCCGTTTATCTCTTTCTGTAAGCCTTTATGTTTGTGTTTCTTTGAGTATTTGTGTTGGTGGGTTGGTGTGCATTTTGTGGCTGTTTGTGTGTACTTGTGCTTTGTGTTTGCTTTTTGGTCTGTGTTTCTGTGTTTATTTGTGTGTGTGCCTGTGTGTGTTCCTGCCTGTGTTTCTGCGCAGGGTGAATGTGTATGTGTGTGTGTGTATGTGTTGTCCGTTTAGCACTTTGAGGCTGGAGGACTCCTGAGTCTCTTGGACTCTGCGCAGCAGACCCCCCAACAGCAGCCTGAGCTTGTAGCAAAGCTCGCCGACTCTGCCTGGGCGTCACTGGTCAATGCAGGCAGCAGATGGGCCCCCTGACCCCTGACACAGCTGGGAGCACTGGATCCGAGGAGGGAACGGAGAGGAGCTGACAGGACCAACTCTCTGAGCTGGGGCATTTTGCAAAGAAACCGAGAACTGCCTGCAGTGAGCTCTTTCTCCATCTGCCCCACTATCCATGGGCCTGGGAAGTCCCCAGCTATGTCCAAATGAGAAATGAGGCTGCCCTCTTGGCGTGTGATGGCCGGCTGACTAGAGCTGGAGAGAGTGGTGTCTGGATGAAAATAGGCAATGATATCCCAGTGCCAGCCTGCATGCCCATCAGGGGGCTCTAGCCAGAGTCAGAGTCCCAGGATATCTGTGCTGCCCGGATGTAGTTTCATTCCAAAGTAGATCCGAGCCCAGGAAGCAGTGACAGGGGAGTGCGGGAAAGGCAGGGAAACAGAAAAACAACAGAAACGGTATCACGGAACAGGTGAGCCCAGGAGACCCCAGGTAAGACTGCAGAGTGTGGCCAGCCAGGGCTGAAAGTCTGCAGTATTCATCCAGTGATCCTGGGCACTTCTAGAGGGGCTGAGAAAGTGTCAGTGAAAGGCAGAGAGAGGCAGACATTGGAGGTAAGAAAACGTCACACAGAGGGAATGGCCCCTGCCGCCACAGGTGGCCTTGCCACGGGCCAAGGGGATCCCATGGAAGGATGCTGATGGCGTCTGCTGTGCGGGTGAAAGTGCCACCAGTAGCTGGTCCTCCACTGTTTGCCTGTCTTCCATCCTCTGAAACCCTTGCTGTGTGCTCGTCTTCTCTCAAGCTCTTTCCTGTGACTGGAGCATCTGACTCATAACTCAGGGAGAATTTCCCACCCTTTCCTTCACTCCCTGCAGGCTTCTCTAGACGAAGATTTCTGAACTGGACTCCTGTTGGCATTTGAGGTTAGATGATACTTTGTGTGGGGGGGTGAGGGTGGGGGGGGGTGGTTGCCTCCTGGGCACTGCAGAATGTCGAGCAGCATCTCCGACCCTTACCCCTTTGGTGCCTGGACTGTTGGCTTAGAACATAGTCACAACCTAGCGGTTGGGAGCTATGTTTTATTTGGTGGGAATTTTTAGGATTTTAAGCCAGGGAAACAGCATCTCAAGTGAGCCTGAGAGAACTGCTCCGAGGAGGCGAGGGGAGGAGCCAGGTTATACAGAAGGTATTTGACAAAGGGCAGGTAGTCTGAACATCAGAATTTAGGTAGGTTTAGTTACTCAGTCGTGTCTGACTCTTTCCGACCCCGAGGACTACAGCCCACCAAGCTCCTCTGTCCATGGAATTTCCCAGGCAAGAATACTGGAGTGGGTTATCATTTCCTGCTCCAGGGAAGGACAACTCATAATACAGTGCTATCTAAGAAGATGAAAATGGATATTAAGAAACAGTTAGCCACCCATGCTACAGTGCATAGGATGTATTACATGTGCTAACTTAATCCTCCCAAAAGCCCTAAATTGTGAATTATTCCCATTGTATAGATAAGTAAGTAGGACCTGGAAGCACTGAGCTGATACAGTGATTATCAATAGTTTTCAGCCTCCTTTCTCAAAGTCTCTACTACCTCTAGGTAATGTGCTCAACTTGTTGGTGATTAAGTTTTCCATCTCTTTGGAGATTCAAAACCAACATGCAGGCAGGACCTCCCTGGTGGTCCACCAGTGGTTACGGCTCCAGGGAGCAGGGGTTCGATCCCTGGTCGGGGAACTAAGATCCCACATGCCATCTGGTGGGGCCAAAAAAAAAAAGGAAAACTAAAATAAATTAAGTATTTTAAACAAACAAACAGAATGTAGGCAAGATAGCCTGCCCCTCCTGACTGACCTTGTTCTTTCTCCAGAGCACTCCTGGCTTTGTAAGAACTCCGAGCTCTGTTTATTTTATAATTACCATGGGTTAAGGGTCCCTCTGACATTTTCACAGGGGGAGGGAGTGGGCACGAGTCCTCACCCCTTCCTCAGGTTTTTTGATTGTCATTTCCTCTACCTTTAAGAGAAAATTGCATAATGATGTCACTTAGGCACCTTCCCAAAATACTTAAACTACATTAATGCAAAAGGGCCATGTAAGGAAATAGCCTCAGAGTTTACCTGCCAAGCTACAAAGCATAAAAGGGGACTCAGTGTTCTCTTTATTGAGCTTCCCTTCACAGAACAGTGGCACATGGGCATATGCACTGAGGTTATTACCCATTCTCCAAGACCCGAGGCCAACGCAAACAGTGTCAAAGTCATTAATGAGATCTGGCCCCATTAGGCTCATGTAAACAGTTTTAATGAGTCTTCAAAGCCTCTGTTAAAAATATGTGTGTGTGTGTGTGTGTGTGCGTGCACATGCATATGTGTGTGTGCAAGCATTTTGGTGTGCATTTCATGAGAATTTGAGCAATTGAAAGCGACTAACCACACTCACTTTAACACCTTCCCCTCCTCCCATGGAGCTGCTCTGGGGCTGGGGGTGGTCCAAAAGGAAAGGTTTGATCTAAACTAGAGGTGGAAGGTGACAGAGTCAGGGATGTCACTTGCTGAGTGACAAGTCAACATCTGTCTGTGAGGACCAGCGTGTCTTCGGATTTCTTTGGTAAAAAGTCCCCCTCATTTTGCACTAGGGAACTACCCTGCCCTGCTTTCAATCTGTGTGGTTTGGACAAGATAGATTCCTTTTCCTTGGGCAGCTGGTTGGTTTAGTTGCTAAGTTGGGTTTGACTCTGTGATCCCATGGACTGTAGCCTGCCAGGCTTCTCTGTCCTTCGTATTTCCCAGGCAAGAATACTGAAGTGGGTTACCATGCCCTCCTCCAGGGGATCTTCCCAACTAAGGGATTGAAGCTGGGTCTCCTGAGTTGCAGACAGATTGTTTACTGACTTAGCCACCAGGGAAGCTCCTTTCGTTTGAGTTGGCTAATTGACATCACCCATTTCCCTGGTTTTGGTGATTGATTCCAGGAGGGGCATATGACTCAAATCAGTTCAGCAAGATTTAATCCCAGAACTTTGGGTACAACTATAGGGCCAGCAAGATCAAACCAATCAATCCTAAAGGAAATCAATTGATTGGAAGGACTGAGGCTGAAGTTGAAGCTCCACTACTTTGGCCCCCTGATGCAAAGAGCCAACTCTTTGGAAAAGTACCTGATGCGGGGAAAGATTGAGGTCAGGAGGAGAAGGGGATGAGGTGGTTGGATGGCATCACTGACTCAATGGACATGAGTCTGAACAAACTCTGGGAGATGGTGAAGGACAGGGTAAGCCTGGTGTGCTGCAGTCCATGGGTCACAAAGAGTCAGACATGACTGAGCGACTGAACCACAACAGGGCAAGAGAGTCTTGCTGTGTCTCATGGTGTCTTCTGTAGTCCTGATTGTAGCCATGCTTGCTGACACCCCTTACTGCAAAGACTGGAGACCCTCCCCTGAGGGCTTTTCTCTGATGTTGTCAGCCCTTGCTTGGGGCAAACAGAGGTGCTGTGGAGGTAATACCCCTGGGAACAGCACTCAGACAATCATGAGTAGGGATTAGAGAATCTGTACCCTGTCAGGAAGCGTTTAACAGGAGGCTTCCTGTGTACTGTTTTGGATCTGTCAGGAATTCTCTGTTCCTTATTAATTCCTGAATATTCAGGAATTAAGAGGAGAGGCAAGCCTCTCCCGGGGGCTGAGGAATCCAGCCATTTCCTTCACATTTTAGTTTTTCTATACTGTGATAAGTACCCTCTTCCCTTCTTGTGAGCCATATGGTAAAAGTGATTATTTACAACTCTCTCTTTAATATGGATCGCCTATGTTTTGTAAGTCTGGCATTTTAATCTTTATCTTTGCTGAGAATAACTACAGTGTATATGCCCACACCATGTTGATTAACAACACCTCTGCTCCATCAGAGCTCTGGTCCTCATGTCTTGCTTTCTCTTTCTCTCTGTCTCTCTCTCTCTCCCTCTCTCTCTTTTTCAGGCTGATCCCCTGGAGTGCGGAGGCTCTCTGAGTTCACTTTCCTACCCGGGCTTCTAAGACCCTCTCAGGAAGGCGCTCTGCGCCTTCACCCCATCGAGAGGGCGCCTGAAGCCTTAGTGAACAGAGCCAGCCCCATGGAGGGGCTTTATTGGCTTTCTGCGTAAACCAAGGAATATCAGCCTCTTTCTCTCTCCTTTACTTCCTCATTGGTTGACTCCAGACCACCAGGTTCCGGTCCATTAAAGGACCTCAACAGTACCCCAACTCCCTTGACCCTGAAATGGGACATGTGCTCTGTTCTATGCCGAAAGGAGTGTGGACTGAATCATCTCACAGAGGTCCAAGTGCAATTGACCATCAATTGCCCGTAGTGATAGCCTGCTCCCTGTCACACCTTCCTTCCTTTCCCTTCTCCCTTCTCCATCCATCCTCCAACCCGAGTTTTCTGAGGTCACTTCCCAAATAAACTACTTACACTTGAATTCTTATCTCAGTGTTTCTGAGGAAAGCCAGCCTAAGAGAGAGACCCATGCTGCCAGGAGAGGGCAAGGACCTGCTTCAGAATTAAGTCAACACAGAAGACATAAAGCAGAGGAAGAGAGAGAATGAGATACATATTCTTCATGGCATCATATTGGGCATCTGGATCCAGCCATGCCTGAAGGTTGCATTGCCCTCAGATTTGCTCCAGGACAAAACATGTTAGTGCAGGATTCCAAGGTCTTTTTTGCAACTCTTCATATTTCCTTTCTGTGTTTTCCTGCATGGCCCCAAATATCCATTCCCACTGTCCTGGCATCAGCTCATATGGTCCAATGATAGGAATGCATTCAGAGGGCTGCTGGAGCTTGCCTTATCTGAGAGAGCATTTGAGCCACCAGGGTGGCAGACAGTTCAAATCCTTCACTGCAATTTCAGGCAAATAACCTTCTGGCAGCTTCCTTTTCACTGTTGCGCTCTTGTCTGCCAGCCAATCTGAGGCCTGGCCATCCCTCAGGAGATGTTAACTCATCTCCCTCATCTGCTTGACTGACTGTCATCTTGACACATCACTGAACTGGTGATGAAGCCCTTAATTAGTACATGGCTTCAGGCCTTGCATTTTGCCACCTCTTCTTCTATTTGCCCTCTCTGCACCTCTCTCTCTCTCCCCATCTTTCCATCTCCAAAGAGGAAACCCTACCTGCTATTTCAGGACGACTATACTGTTTCTTGGACTGTCCACCCTTCTGTTTACTGTCTTCTTCCCAAGTCATGTGGTCAGAGCCATCTACACTCACCATGGACCAGGTCCAAGCAGAACATCTTTCAAACCCCATCCAAACCCCTGAGAAGGTAACCAGAATGCCCAGACAAGGATACAAACTCACAAAAGTTACACTTGCTGATTTCAGCCCCAGACCAGGGCTGGTTCCAGCCCCTCCTCTGTTGCTTGCTTGCTGTGTGAATTATGTAACCTTTTTATTTTGTAGGCTACTTATTTCCCATGACGGGAAAGAGTGGTTTACTTTAGTCAGCCAGTGCATCAACATGCATTCATGGAACACTGTTGGAGAATCTTAAGTGGGACTTCCCTGGTGGTCCAGTGGTTAAGAATCCGCCTGCCAGTGCAGGGTGGATGGGTTCCATCCCTGGTCTGGGAAGATCCCACATGCCACTGGGCAACTAAGCCCTTGAGCCACAACTACTGAAGCCCGGGCACTCTAGAGCCCATGCTCTGCAACAAGAGAAGCCATTGCAATGAGAAACCCGTGCAACAAAACTAGGGAGTAGCCCCCACTCGCTGCAACTAGAGAAAGCCCATGCCTAGCAATGAAGACCCAGTGCAGCCAAATAAATAAATACAATTAAAAAAAGAATCTGAAGAGTCCTATGACTCTAGGAATCAAGTGAGATAAAGTTCCCTTCTATAAGTGACTCAAGCATACCTGGAGAGAGATATGTGAGGTGCCATCACAACTGAGAGGTCCCCGAAAAGGGCATGACCAGTGACTGGATGGCATGCTCATTCTGCAATAACTCTTCCAGCTCAAGAAAAAGAAGCTGCTAATAAACACATTCCACTCTTCGTTTCCCCTAAGAAACTTCCTACTAGAAACTATTGCCAAGCTGTTTCCATTTGGAAAATATTGACGCATCTTCCAGGAGACATTGAAGGTTGAGCACTCACAGATGGCAACCCCATCATTTCTTTGCAGAGAGAAGATGAACGTGGATTTCTACTAAACATAATTGAATGGGGAGGAATTTTTTGTGGGCAGAGGGTGGGGGCAAACCATCTTTGAGTTAAGGAGCCATTCTTAGGCTACCTCCTTTCCTGAAGGGAATAAGTGGTCAAGGGTTGCACTCAGCCATCTGACCCTGGCCCTTCTGCTCCCACTCAGCACTGCCATCTTAGACTCTGCTGCTTCCAGAAGTTCAAAGCCGTCCTCCGTGACGTTGGCTGAATGCAATAATTCCCTCAGTCAAACCATAATACCAGATGCCAAGTGTATAATCCAGACAAGAAGGAGGAGGGGAAAAAAAGAAAACACCAAAGGACAGACCATTTGGCTATTGCAGAACTCTGGGGAACTGGAAGCCCATGTTTTGTAGCACTCAACTTCCATTCATGATCCTTCATGGGTTGTGTGTGTGTGTTTTTTTTTTTTTTTTAAAGTTATCCCTGACTGAAATTGGAAAATGAAGACCTTTCTTTCACTTCCACATTGAGACAATGGTATTACTAGCCCTGTATGGACTGTGTAACTCAGAGGAATCGAGTTTCCTGACCTCTTGTAGCCTCAGCAGCCTCTTTAGAAAAAGGTGGAGGGAATCAAATTTATTTTAAAGGTCTGTGGTAAAGACCAGTGAGAAGATGTATGTCAAAAGTTTAGCTCAGGGAACTTCCCTGACAGTCCAGTGGTTAAGGCTCCGAGCTCCCAATGCAGGGGACCTGGGTTTGATCCCTGGTCAAGAAACTAAAATCCCACGTGCTGCAACTAAGAGATCCCACACGTGCAATGGAGATCCGCAGGAACTAAGATCTGTTGCAGTCGAATAAGTAAATATATAAATAAAAGTTTAAAAAATGTTTAGTACAAGGCCTGCATACAGTGGGGCTCAGTAAGAGTTGGGTGTTGTATGTTTCATATGCATTAACTATCAGAGATGCAAGCAACAGCAGCTGTGCGTGCTCAGTTGTGTCTGACTCTGCGACCCCATGGTCTGTCGCCCACCAGGCTCCTCTGTCCATGGGATTCTCCAAGCAAGAATACTGGAGCAGGTTGCCATGCCCGCCTCTAGGGAATCTTCCCAACCCAGGGATCGAAACTGCGTCTCCTGCATTGGCAGGTGGGTTCTTTACCACTGTGCCTCCTGTGCCACCTGGGAAGCCCCGTGAGAGTAGCAAATGCCAGTAACCAGTGCAGAGATGCCACATTCTGGGCCACGGCACATGCGGGCACTGGAATTGAGTGCAGTTGCCCAAGGACGAAACTTTCATGGGTAATGCATTTTCAGATGAGAGAACAAAGCCTCAGAAAGTTTGCTAAGCTAGTAGGGGCTATCTTACAATGCTATCTTTGTACAATGCTTTCTTAACTGAAGTCACACAGATTTGTGTTTGAATTACACCTTGGCCTTTTAGGATCTGGATATCGTCAAGTAACCTGTTCTCTGGATTCCAGGTTTTTCAACCCTAAAATGGGGATGACTATACACCCTATTTTGCCATATTGTCTCTTTAGTCTAATCTGGTACCTTATAGAACCAAGCAGAGGGACTCCCCTCGTGGTGCAGTGATTAAGACTTTGACTTCCAAAGCAGGGGGTGCAGGTTCAATCCCTGGTTGGGGGAGCTAGGATTTCCCAGGCTTCATGGCCCCAAACCCCAAATATAAAACAGAAGTAACATTGTAACAAATTCAATAAAGACTTTAAAAATGGTCTGCATCAAAAAAATCTTAAAAAAAAAGATCCAAGCAGAACACTAACTGACACGGTCATTATTATTAGTACAAAATCCATATTGTAACAATATAATTATTAGCATCAATAATGATAGCAATGTCCACTTGGATATAAGTAGCACTGATGCAATTGAATGAAAGATTCCAGAGTAAGAAATATGTAAACTATCACTACCAGCTCTTCATTCATCCGCTCACAAAATATTTATTTTCCTACCATGTTCTGGACACTACTCTAGGAACTGGGGACACAGCAGTAAATATGACTGATAAGGTCCCTGGCCCCACAGAACTTCATGAGGAGCAGATTTTCAGAATGAGACAATAAACAGAAAAACCAGTAGGCATGAAAATATTGAACCTAGCAGGTAATGATCAGCTCTAAGAAGTGAAACTGCACACGGTAAGGAGAGAGGATAAAGGAGAGATGGAGGTGGGACTTCATTAAGTGGTGGTCAGGAAAAGTCTTTCTGATGAGATGACATTTGAGCAGAGGCCTATAGGAAGTGTTCTTTGGCAACCTGATGTGAAGAGCTCACTCACTGGAAAAGACCCTGATGCTGGGAAATATTGAGGGCAGGAGGAGAAGGGGACGACAGAGGGTGAGATGGTTGGATGGCATCACTGACTCACTGGACATGAGTTTGAGCAAGCTCCGTGAGATAGTGAAAGACAGGGGAGCCTGGCGTGCTGCAGTTCATGGGGCCGCAGAGAGTCAGACACGACTGAGCGACTGAACAGCAGGAAGTATTGGAGTGATTGTGTGGATATGTGGGGGGAAGAGCGTTCCTGGCAGAGGGAACGGCCGGTGTAAAGGTCCTGAGGCTGGTGGTAGGGGGTGGGGAGGACAGAAAGCTAATGGAGCTGAGGAGGTCCAGGGAAGAGTCCTCACACAGCACAGTATGTGCTCACAGCAGGTGCACTCATCACCCTTATTAGGGCCGGTCTCAGAGTTCTGCTTGGTAGCACTATCTGCCCGAGACATTGTGCTTGGGGAAGGGCAGGGTCACAGTTCTCAATGTTACATGACTTAGGGGTTCCAGCTAGTGGGCCCTCCAGCCCTCCTGAAAGTCACACCCTCAGCATTTGATAGAAATACTTCTGGTGAGACAGAAAGCATGAGAACCCCGGCCACGTGGCCTGGCTGCAAGGTGTATTAGGCAGAGCTTTGGGATGGCTTCCCACCCACGGTTTTCCTGGGACTCGACACCAATGATCCCCAGGGCTCCCTCCCTGGGTTGCATCATTTGTGACGTCCGGGGCCAGAGTGCCCACATTAACAGCCCTCTGCTGCCCAGATGGTTGGGGGACACAGGAAGACAGCGGGGTCAGCAGCTTGGGTGGCTTTGCTGGAGTACGGCCCTTCCATCTGCAAAGCCACAGCCAGAGCCAGAGTAACTGCTTCCACCACGAGTGCTGTCAACTCACTGCCTTCTGGAAGCTGGGAATTCCCTAAGACCAAAGGTCTGAGATGTGCAGAAGAGGATAACCAGATGGAATGTGTCCTGGCCTCGTATTCATCCTCATTTGTTGGATGCTCCAAGGGGCTTGGATCCAGACTTACAGGAAAGTGCTCACAGTACCCAGTGGGTAGCTGGGTGGCTGAGTCCCTGTTAAGTTGTGCCCAGTTAGGGACGGTGGCACTAATGCTAAAGAACCCACCTGCCAGTGCAGAAGACATAAGAGATGCAGGTTCGATCCCTGGGTTGGAAAGATTCCCCTGGAGAAGGAAATGGCAACCCACTCCAGTATTCTTGCCTGGAAAACCCCATGGACAGAGGAGCTTAGCGAGCTAAGTCCATGGGGTTGCAGCGTTGGACATGACTGAAGTGACTTGGCATGCACGTACAAGGATGTCTTCACAGGGTGATGGAACCGAAGTGCTGACCACTGTGCTGAGTCCTTTACAGGAAGGATTCCCTTGAATCCTTCCCTTGAAGAGGACTACGAAGGGGGAGGGGGACTATTGTCACAATGCCTCCTCTCTGCAGAAGTTAAGTAATGACCTGTAAGTCATATATCTCTTAAAGACAGTCAGGACTTGAATTTAAGTGGTCTGAATCCAGAGTGCACCACCCTTATTATTGTTATTTTTTCATTAAAAAAAAAATCTATTTGGCTGAATCTTAGTTGAGGCCTGAGGGATCTAGTTCTCTGACCAGGGATCTAACCCAGACTCCTTGCATTGGGAGTACAGATGAGTCTTAGCCACTGGACCACTAGGGAAGTCCCCATCACCCTTATATACAGCAACACTGCTCACTTGTACCTCTCTGTCCCAGGGGTCCATGTACTTCATGTAAAGAGCCAAATAACAATTATTTTGGCTTTGTACGGAGGGATGTGAGAGTTGGACCATAAAGAAGGCTGAGCATCAAAGAATTGATGCTTTCGAACTCTGGTGCCGGTGAAGATGCTTGAAAGTCCCTTGGACAGCAAGGACATCAAACCAGTGAATCCTAAAGGAAATCAAACCTGAATATCCATTGGAAGGACTGAGGCTGAAGCAAAAACTCCAACACTTCAGCTACCTGATGTGAAGAGCCGACTCACTGGAAAAGACCCTGATGCTGGAAAAGATTGAGGGCAGGAGGAGAAGGGGGTGACAGGATGAGATGGTTGGATGGCATCACCAACTCAATGGACATGAATTTGAGCAAGCTCTGTGAGTTGGTGATGGACAAGGAAGCCTGGCATGCTACAGTCCATGGGGTTGCTTACTCAGACACAAGTAAGCAGCTGAACACCACCACCAGCTATGTACTATCTGTCACAGCTACTCAACTCTGATCTGGTAGTGAAGAAGCAGCCTTAGACGATATGTAGTTGGATGTGCGCAGCTGCATTCCAATAGAACCTTATTTACAAACACAGGAAGAATGCTGGATTTGGCCCATGGGCCATACATTGCTAACTCCATATAGATGGTCATCCACTGCGCCTTGTATAGAGCTTATCACGGCTCCCTTCATTGGTTCCAGGCATGACTCAGTGTCTCAGCTATATCGTCTAGGACCCGGATTCATTTCACATTTTGCTCACCCATCCTTGGTCTTATTGGCTTTCCATGATTATACTTGCTGCTTCATGGTCACAGGGCTTCCCTGGTGGCTCAGTTGGTAAAGAATCTGCCTGCAATGCAGGAGACCTGGGTTCGATCCCTGGGTGGGGAAGATCCACTGGAGAAGGGATAGGCTACCCACTCCAGTATTCTTTCCTAGAGAATTCCATGGAGGAGGCTGGTGGGCTACAGTGGGCTACAGTCCATGGGGGTCACAGAGAGTTGGACATGACTGAGCAGTTAACACAACATCTGCTAGACTCACAATGATCAGTTTTAGGAATGATTGGGAGGGGAAGTCCAGCCTGCAGAAGCTTCACAAACACCTTAGAACTTGTGTTAAGCCTCTGAGGTATGAGGCGTGGTGAGAGCAGGGAGCTGAGACCGCAGTTAGGAGGCTGTCAGTCACTCTTAATACCCAACTTCAGAGAGGCAGGTGTCAGCCCCAGAATGAGGGCAGGAGAAGTTCCTGGGGAGGAGACAGGTGTGAAAGGGAAGGAGGATTTAGCAAATAGGTCCAGCCTCCTCCCAGGCGAAGGCAGTGAGATTCCTGTGGTTTCAAAGCACTGGGATGTTCTCACATTGAAACCACAGAGGACGATAGGCTTTTCAGAGCTGGCCCCCAGAATTACTCGGGGACTTGATCTGCCAGACTCTTAATTGCCATGAAACCCACATCCAAATAGGTCTTCAGGTGCAAGAAACTGCATGTGGAGAAATCAGAAGTGCTCGTGAGCTAAATTAACTCTGTGTTGCTCACACCTTCCTGGTGATGAGACAGGAACATGAGACCCCTTTCAAGGTATGGGAGGCCTGAAGTGAGAAATTTGTTCTCTGCTTAGATAATGGTGTTTTGAGATTGGGGGATGAAAAATATGTATATAGAAGAAATGTGAGTTAGACACTTGCATGCATTTAGTCAAGAGCTGTTGATTGGAAGCCTACTATGTGCCAAGAACTATTCTAGTGTTTAGAGATTCAGCAGTGAAAAAATTAGGTAAGGGACTTCCGTGGTGGTCTAGTGGTTAAGACTCCAGGCTCCCAATGAAGGGGGCCTGGGTTCGATCCCTGGTCAGGGAACTAAGATTCTGGAATGCCACAACTAAAGATCCCACATGCTGCAACACAAATCGAAGACTTGGCACAGCCAAATAAATAAATAAAAACAAATAAATAGTCTTTTAAAAAATAATAGGTAGAAACCTCATTCCTTGTGAAGCTTACTTTCTGGTGGGGGAGAGAGGAAATTTAATAAATGAGACAGCTTCATTACTATTAAGCCATTTCACTTCTCTTAATTTATTTCCCACTTATAAAATCATTTCCTGTGACTCACTATGTATTGGGGGCCATGCTGTGATGGTTCATTTTATGTGTCAATCTGGCTGAGCCACCATGCCCAGATATTGGATCAAATATTATTCTGGATGTTTCTGTGAGGCTAATTTTGAAATGAAATTAACATTTTAATCAGTATACTCAGAGGAAAGCAGATTGCTCTCAATAATGTGGGTGGGCCTCATCCAATCAGTTGATGGTCTGCCAGCAGATAACCTCTGAACTTGACTGCAATATCAGCTCTTCCCCACGCCTCCAGATTGCCAATCTACCCTGTAGATTTTGAACTCATCAGCCTCCATTATCCAGTGAGCCAATTCCTAAAAATAAATCTCACTCTAGACATATATACAACCTGTTGGGTTCTGCTTGTCTTGGGAACCCCAGCTAGATATTGTGCAAAGGACTTTCTTCCCCTTTGATTCTCTTACAACCCTGTGAAGTAGGTCTCTATTTTCGTCCCCACTTTACAGGTGAGTACAATGGGGCTCCTTTAGATTGAGTCTACAGCCAAGGCTAGATAGTGGGTAAGGAGCAAAGTCAGGATTTGGAACATGGGTTGCGTGAACTCAATGTCTACACCCAGAATCCAACAAACTCACTCAGTCCCAGCAGCCATGTGGTACAGCCCCTCCACGTGGTGTCATGCTTGAAAGTGGAGGGTCTTCGTTTTGCCAGTGATAATGTTCCATACCTTTTCTGGGCAAAAAATGAGCAGTGTGGTTTGAATTACATTTATGGCAAGATTATAAGGAGCTGCCCTGATTAAAAAAAAAACAAACAAACTTTCGCCTGACCCTCGGAACAATCTCCGACTCAGAGTCATACTGAAGAGAAATTTAATGAGGCAAAAACCACTCTCCTCTATTTTAGAGAAAAAAAAATCCTAGAAGCAGTGAGCTTCTACTAAAGGTAAGCACTGGAATGTGCTTTATATAATTTGGTGGTGTAAAGTATAGCCCTAGCAACTATCTGGCACTAGTGGTAAAGAATCCGCCTGCCAATACAGGAGACGCAAGTTCAATCCCTGGGTTGGGAAGATCCTCTGGAGAAGAAAATGGCAATATTCTTGCCTGGGAAATCTCCTGGAGAGGAGCCTGGTGCACTGCAGTCCATGGGATCCCAAAAGTATTGGACACAACTGAGCAGAGACCTATGCAGCCATTGTCTTGCCTGGCTTCAAACCCGAGCTTCCCGACCAACTGGCTGTGTGACTCTGGGAAACTTCCTTAACCACTCTGAGCTTCGGTTTCCTGGCAGTAACTCTAAAAATAAATATTCACCTGCCAAGAGGCCTGAAGAGGCTTAAATACAGCAGAACATGTAAAGTATAGTTCTGGCAAAGTGTAAATGTTTAAGGAACGTCAGTTCTTGTTTTGGGGGTAGCAAGGATGGATCCATATTTTATAGACTGTGAGTTTACGTAATGTTTGTGTATGTGTGTTGGGAGGGAGATGTTATTTAAAGAAAATAACCAAACAAACTGGGGAGGCTAGGGGATCAGTGTAATTGAAGGGCCCTGGAGCCTAAGTTCTGTAGTCTAGCCTTTTGCTGTAGCAGCAATATTTCGCCTTTCTCATCTCCAGGTTACCAAAGAAATAAATGGCTTATAATAGTGCTCCTTTAATTTCCAAATCCCACTTATTTATTTTCCTGACACTGGGATATCTCAGGGGATTAGGCCACGAGTCTTGCAATGATGTGACTCTCAGAAAACAAAATTGCTATAACCACCTTCTCTGAAATGGGGCTTTCGGCCTCCTCCTTCTGGGTCCCCCAAATGAACAGTGCCTGTGATCTCCTCGCTCCACCCCCAGGATTCTCCCCTCTCAGGAAATAGACAGGCTTTAAAAAAATTAATTCTTGAAGGGACAGGGTTGGGCTGGCGTGTGGGGGCTTGGCTAAGATTGCATTTTTTTTTTTTTAAAGCTGGTTTCAATTTTGTAACAGTGTTCTCTTGGGCAACCAAGGTGTGTCCTTGATTCTCGATAGGGAGTGAGGCAGAGATAAAAATAGAAAAAAAAAAAAAAGGAAGAATATTTTCACCCCTGCTGCAAATGATTTATTGTTACATGTGATTATTTCCACTTTTTGGAGTTGTCCTTTCTACCTTCTTATGTGATCTTCGCTGCAGTTCTGTCACATTAACTCGGTTGGGGTTGATCCTGTGTTACAGATGGGGAGATTGAAGTTCATAAGACTTGGAGGCTGGCAGGTTCCACAGAATGAGAAGTGGAGCAGAATCCATATCTCTTAATGCCTCACCTTATGTATTTTCCATCAAGTCACAGAGATCCTTGGGATGGCTGGGTATTTTTAGCTCCATTTTACAGATGAGAAAACTGAGCCCCAGAAAAGTGAGATGCCTTGTCTAAGATCACTTCAGCTATCATTACCATCATCACCATCATTATCATCATTCAAGTTACAATAACAATAGCAATGACAACAACAAAAATAATAATAGCCATGGGCTCTGTATTACACGGGCTTCCCTGGTGGCTCAGATCGTAAAGAATCTGCTGCAAAGCAGGAGACCAAGGTTCAGTCCTTTGGTTGGGAAGATCCCCTGGAAAAGGGAATGGCTGCCCACTTGTATTATTGCCTGGAGAATCCCACAGACAGAGGAGACTGGCGGGCTACAGTCCATAGGGTCACAAAGAATTGGACATGACTGAAGCAATTTAGCACACACACACATATGGATTCGGAGGGAATTCAATTCAGCCCATAACGTGTTCGAAAGAAATGCCATACTATGATCCTATCATAATAACAGTATCACCCCCTTTCATTTGCCATAAATAGAAGCACCGCATGGAGGGTGTTCAGTATTTGTTGAATACAAGATAGAATGATCATACAATAAGTATAATTAAGACAAAATTATTTTATAACATTATAAGTAGTTACTTGTCAAAGACTCTGAGCCTGAAGTTCCTCTCTAGTTCTCAGTCGGGAGTTCACAAGTTCTAGAGGGGTGTTAAAGATATATTAGTAACAGAATTTCTGCTGTACTCTATTAGAAGGACTAGAGAGAATTATAAGGTGAATAATTCTCTTTATGTGAGTCAGCATCATTTTATTGCCTCCTAAAATATTCTCCCTTTCCACTGATGGTCTGTGTTCTATGTTTGAGGAAACACTACCCACAGGACAAAGCTATAACTGTCAGGAACACAGAGTCTTCCTAATTTCACTCCCTGCCCATCCCCTGCGTGTTGTCCCACCTCCTGTATTCCAGCTGGCTCAGGCATGACAAATGGGCCCATACTTCTCCATCTTTTCATACTTTCCTCTACCTCTTCTAGGAACATCTGCCTCCACTCTACCAGCCTGCTAAACTCTTTTTCATCCCTCCATACCCATCCAAAGATGCCCCCAGAAGATACCTAAGTTGAAAAAGTAGAACAGAAGCTACCACTTGGAGTACAATTCCACCTTAAAGAGAAAAAATACAAACATTCCTAGAAGTCATACATGTACATGTATTAAAAAGTGATAGGGATATAGTGATTTATTTCCTTTTTTGCTGATCTATGTTTTCTGATATTTTTGACAGGCAACATGTATTTTTCGTAATCCTGATAAAAAGTTAATTTTGATGTTCTAAAACAGCAAGTGTCTTCATATTTTCTTTTGGGAACTCTTCTTGAATAGCATCTTGCCCCACAAGATACACACACACACACACACACACACACACTCACTCATACAAACATGTCCCAGGTGGGCAAAGAATATCACATTTTGCTAACTTTGTATTTTGCACATAACTCTGTTACTTCATGAATCACATTGTTTTGAAATTATCTAAATTATCTATTTACAAATCTCCTTCCCATCCCAGTCTGTGAGGCAGTATTGTTTACATGTTAAGACTACGGATTCTGGGGTCACAATTCCTGGGATTGAATTCTGGAGCCACCACATCACCCATTCATTCAGAGACTATTAAACATTTATTAAACATCAGGAGCCACCAGGTCATAAAAAGTTGGACACGACTGAGCAATGAAGCACAGTATCACACCGTCAGTCTAGACTTTGTAGAAAAGGCAACTTTTGAGTAAGAACTTGCAAGAAGTGCAGATCAGTGGTGGACGGGCATTCCAGGGTCCAGGAAGAGTCAGCCCAAAAGCAGAAGTGTTCCTAGTGCTATGGACTGAATGCTGCCATGCTGTGCTCAGTCGTGCCCTACTCTTTTGCGACCCCATGGACTATAGCCCTCCAGGCTCCTCTGTCCATGAAACTCTCCAGGCAAGGATACCGGAGTGGGTGGCTATTTCCTCCTCCAGGTGGCTCCCGACTCAGGGGCAGAACCCACGCCTCCTGCATCTTCTTTGTTGCAGGTGGATTCTTTACCACAGAGCCACCTGGGAAGTCCTGAACAGTGACTCCCAAATCCTTATGTTGAAGCCCTAACCCCCATGTGACTGCATTTGAAGATAGGACCTTTAAAGAAGTAATTAGGGTCAAATGAAGTCCTCAGATTGGACTGTGATCCCAAAGGACTGATGTCCTTATAAAAACAGGAAGACTCCAGCAGGGTATACACACAGCGAAAAGGCCCTAAGTAGGCTCCTGAGAAAGAAGCCATCTGTTAATACTGGCTGGAAGGAGAGACTTCACCAGAAACCAGTCCTGATGATACCAAGGCCTTGGACTTCCAGCCACCAAAACCGTAAGAAAATACATTTCTGTTGTTTAAGCCTCCCAGCCTGTGGGTTGTGTTTATGGCTGCCCATGCAGATGAATACATCTCATATTTTGGAAAACTGGGAAGGAAACCAGTGTAACCTGGGCAGATTGAGGGATGTGGGGTGTGGTGGACAATGAGGAAAGAGGGGCGCTTCTTCAGAGGCCCTGATGAGATGGGGGAGTGGGTCCTGAGAGGCCTTATGACTCACTGTATGGATGTAGTTTTTGCTCGAAGGGAACTGGGGAGCCACAATGGGGTTTTGAGCTAAAGGCTGACACACTCTGAACAATGGTCTGAAAACATCGATTGCTGAGAATAAATGGTAGTGGAAAGAATAGAGTTGGGGAGAGCAGTTGGAGGCTGGTGAAATAACAGGGGGAGATGGTGGCTGGGATGCTCATAGAGGAGAGAGAGCAGATGTCAGATGAACAACTGGTCAAGGATTGAGTGTACGGGTGTGAGATCAAGAGGAGTCAGGCATGACTCAGGTTTATGAGATGAGGAATCAGAGAGAAGCAGCCACTGATGGCTGAGAAGGGAAGGCTGAATTTCAGTGATTCTCAACCAGGGGTGACGTTGCCGCCCGCCCTCCCTGAATTGACATCTGGAGACAGTGTGTGTTGTTAAGAACCGGGACATGCTGCTGGCTTCTAGTGGGTAGAGGCCAGGAATGCTATTAAATGCATTTGCACAGGAAGCCCCCACCACAGAGAAATGATCCAGCCCGAAAGTCAACAGTCCTGAGGTTGAGAAATCTTCGTGCAGTAAGGGGGGTGAGGCTGGGCTGATGGAGAGACATATATCACAAGGAAGACCAACAGTTAAGCTTTAGGGACTTCCCTGGTGGTCCTGTGGCTAAGACTCCATGCTTCCACAGCAGGGGGCTCAGGGATGATCCCTGGTTGGGGAACAAAGATCCTGTATGCCACGCAGTGTAGCCAAAAACAATAACAATTATATTTAAAAGAAGTTAAGTTTTGGACATATTCACTTCGCTGTTTGGTTCTATGTGTGCTGGCCATGTGATGTTGGGAAATCAGTTTACCTCTCTGGACCTCAGTTTTCTCATCTGCACAATGAGATGAAACTTCTACCTACCTTGTAGGTAGGTCATGGGGTATAAAAGTAAAGCAACCAGAATGGAACACAGAGTAAGTGCTCCATACAGTCTAGCTATGATTATTGGAGGGGAGAATGTGCCTTATTCTTTGTGTATCCCCAGCACTAAGAACAAAGCTGGGCACAGGGTAGGTACTCAGTGGATATTTGTTGATTGAAGCATCAAACATATGGCAGGGTTTCTGTCTGACTCCTTGGACGGCGAGGAGATCAAACCAGTCCATCCTCGAGGAAACCAACCCTGAATACTTATTGGAAGGACTATTGCTGAAGCTGAAGCTCCAGTACTTTGGCCACCTGATGCAAAGAGATTACTCACTGGGAAAGACCCAGGTGCTGGGAAAGATTGAAGGCAGGAGAGGGGGATGACAGAAGATAAGATGGCTGGATGGCATCACCGACTCAATGTACATGAATTTGATCAAACTCCAGGAGACGGTGAAGGACAGGGAAGCCTGGCATGCTGCAGTCTGTGGGGTCACAAAGAGTCAAACATGACTAAGCAGCTGAACAACATGTCTATTCAGACAGGCCTTCCAAAGAAGTTCCTGCCGGCTCTGCCTAAAGCCCGGGCTTTGTTAAAAAATGCAATTTCATTCATTTATGGTTTTGTAGTTTATAATTCAAAGGGCTTTCGGTGTCAAATTTTGTTGGCTTATTATTTAATAGACATTTTATTGGGTCAGCCAAGAAAGTGATCATGCGTCCTTTCAATTGCGCTCTATGCAAGGACTGTAAATGGAGTTCATCCACGTGTTTCTGCCCAGAAAGCACTTCTTTTGGGCTCTGATCTCTCCTGCTTGGCTTCTCCTGGAGCCTGTTGTAAGTGATTCCACAAGCCTCCTGTCCCTTTACCTCATAAACCACGAGGGTGCTCTCACAAACACCAAACTTCAACTTGCCGACGTGCAACTACGTGTGCACAATTATATGTGTGCAGCTATGTGTCAGTGACCAGGATGGGAAGGTGGGAGGGAGGCTAATTCTTCATGAGTCAAGCATACAAAACGCCTGTCTTCAAGCCACTTAGATTTCAAAGGCCTGTGTCTGTTAATATGACTTCAGGTGCAGGCAATAAAATCAACTGAAACGAGACATCTAGTGTTTGAATGTTCATATGTGTATGCATCTGTAAGATATAAAATCTGGCATAACATCACCCAGAGGAAGAACAGTCCCAGTGCTGGTTCATTCAATGGTTCAAAGTGCGAAAGTGTTAGTGGCTCAGTGATGACCGAGGCTTTGTGACCCCATGAGCTGTAGCCCACCAGGCTCCTCTGCCCATGGGGTTTCCCAGGCAAGAATACCGGAGTGGGTAGCCATTCCCTTCTCCAGGGGATCTTCCCAACTCAGGGACCAAACCTGGATCTCCTGCATTGCAGGCAGATTCTTTACCACCTGAGCCACTAGGGAAGCCCACTCAGTGGTTCAAACAAATCATCAAAATCCTGATATTACTTTCTCTTGTATTTTTAAACAATTTTTTCAATTGAAGTATAGTTGATTTACAACATTATGCTAGTTTCAAGTGCACAGCAAGGAGATTCACATATACATTATGTATATGAATCACTATCATATCATATGTTCATATACATGATCTATAAATCATGTGGGCAGTGGCTCTGCTATGCTGGAGCTGGCCCACAGGCTGCATAAGAGCTGAGAGTTCGATTTTCAGCAACTTTGCAAGGTGTGTATGAAGCACAGTCATAATTAAGAGTTCACTTATATATCTACTCCTGGGTATATATCTGAAAAAAACAAAAACCATGAACTTGAAAAGAGAGATGCACCCCAATGTTCATAATGACATTATTTACAACAGCCAAGATATGGAAGCAACCTAACTGCCCATCAACAGATGATGAAGAAAGAAGATGTGGTGCATATATATGACACAGAAAACTACTCAGCCATGAAAAAGGATGCTGTTTTGCCATTTTCAGCATCATGGGTGGAGCTGGAGGGCATTATCATCAGTGAAATAAGTCAGATAGAGAAAGACTAATATTGTCTGATGTCACTTATATGTAGAATCTTAAAAAGTACAACCAACTAGTGAATATAACAAAAAAGAAGTAGACTCACAAACATAGAGAACAAACTCATGGCTACCTGTGGACAGAGGGAAGGTGGAAGGACAGTTTCGTGTTCATTTCAGTTCAGCTCAGTCGCTCAGTCGTGTCTGACTCTTTGCGACCCCATGAACCACAGCGCGCCAGGCCTACCTGTCCATCACCAACTCCTGGAGTTTACCCAAACTCATGTCCATTGAGTCAGTGATGCTATCCAACCGTCTCAGGCTCTGTCATCCCCTTCTCTTCCTGCCCTCAATCTTTCCCAGCATCAGGGTCTTTTCAAATGAGTCAGCTCTTCACATCAGGTGGCCAAAGTATTGGAGTTTCAGCTTCAACATCTGTCCTTCCAATGAACACCCAGGACTGATCTTTAGGATGGACTGTTTGGATCTCCTTGCAGTCCAAGGGACTCTCAAGAGTATTCTCCAACAACATAGTTCAAAAGCATCAATTCTTCTGCACTCAACTTTCTTTATAGTCCAGCTCTCACATCCATACATGACTATTGGAAAAACCATAGCCTTGACTAGACGGACCTTTGTTGACAAAGTAATGTCTCTGCTTTTTAATATGCTGTCTAGGTTGGCCATAACTTTCCTTCCAAGGAGTACATGTCTTTTAATTTCATGGCTGCAGTCACCATCTGCAGTGATTTTGGAGCCCCCCAAAATAAATTCAGTCACTGTTTTCACTGTTCCCCCATCTATTTGCCATGAAGTGTTAAGGGACTAAGCAGGGTGAACAATTAGTACAAAATTAGCTATAAGCATATATTGTTCAACATGGGAAATATAGTCAATATTGTATAATAATTCTAAGTGAAATATAACCTTTAAAGATTGTGAATCACTAACTTCTACCCTTGTCACTTCTGTATTACACTGTTGTATAGCAACTATACTTCAATAAAAATTTTAAAAAGAAAAGAATTAACTTATATAAACATAAAATTAAATATTTAAAAGTAATAAATTCTTAAAACTCATCACATCCTAATTATCATGCTACACTTGACTTGTATATGTGCTCTCAAGGTTATTTATGACTATTAAAGCCATATGGTGGAAATATCCTATCATGATGAACTCTAATGCTTCTCTCCCCAGCTCCGTGTTCAGTGACGTCATGTTAATAGTGTGAAATTGACCATGGTGAGAGTATTTACACCGCAGAAATTGGCAAATGCTACAGATTGGGCTTTTTGCGATTTTGTTTTGTTTCCCCTCCAGCCAGAGGGCCAGTTGTTAAACACTTAGCAGCAAAAGGGAGGTTGAGGGAGAACATTCTAGGCAGAAGAGACAGCTTGTGAAAAACCCCATGACGGGATAACATGCCATATTTGAGACAGTGAAATAAGGTCACTGAGAGTATAAGGAGTCTCTATCTTGAAGGATTTTGTGGACTAAATGGAAAAAAACCTGTGTAAAAATCAACCAATACAGTCCTTACTAAGTCTTCAGTGATGATGTGCCTGCTGAGTCGTTTCAGTTGTGTCCAACTCTTTGTGACCTTACGGACTGTGACCCGCCAGGTCCCTCTGTCTGTGTGATTCTCTAGGCAAGAATATTGGAGTGCTTAGCTATTTCCTCCTCCAGGGGATCTTTCTGACCCATGGATCGAACCCGTGTCTCTTATGTCGCCTGCATTGGCAAGCAGGTTCTTTACTACTAGTGTCACCTGGATGGTTGTTTTTTTTTAATATTCATCAATGTCCAGTTTCTTCTTCACATTTTAAGTCCAGTGGGTTAAGCAACAGAGTGACGGTTACAATTGACTGCTTACTCGATATCCATATATCCACCCCCTCCTTCCTCAAATTAACTTTTACTACTAGCGTCACCTGGATAGTTGTTTTTTTTAATATTCATCAATGTCCAGTTTCTTCTTCACATTTTAAGTCCAGTGGGTTAAGCAACAGAGTGACGGATACAATTGACTGCTTACTCGATATCCATATATCCACCCCCTCCTTCCTCAAATTAACAAAGCTCAGCAAGTGCTCAGTTAGACATATTTCTGTGGTGCTTCACCGGAGGTCCAGTACTTAAGAATCTGCTTTGCAGAGGATGTGGGTTCAATCCCTGGTTGGAGAACTAAGATCCCACGTGCCGCAGAGCAACTAAGTCCATGTGCCACAAGTACTGAGCCAGTGTGTCACAACTAGAGTCCATGTGCTGCAACTAAGGATCCCACATGATGTAATGAGGATTCTGTATATTGCAAATAAGACCCAAAGCAGTCAAGTAAATAAACACATTTTTAAAAAGCTATTTGTGATCTTAGGGTCTTGGAATAAGAGGCAGCCATGCAGTCCGTGTTACTGATGGGGCCTAAACTGAGAAGGTTGCTACTGGTGCCCACTCCTTGGATTCTCCTTTACACCTAGGGTATGGACATAGGTGCTTGAAAGCACAACAGGTGTATTGCATTCGTGGAGTTACAAGCATGAAAATGAATGGAGGAGGGAAAAAAAAGACCTTTGATCACTGATGCTCACAATAACAGGTATTTCCTGCCTCTACCCTATTGAGTTCAGCCACTGAGGCTAAATATTCTATTACTTGCAGCTGAATGCATTCCTCACTGATGCAAATGCATTCTCCAACCATATGTTATAATAAGCAACATGGCTATACGAGGTCCGTCAGAAGATGCTGAATCTTGCTACTGAAAGCACGGGCGTGAACCAACAGAATCAGCACCACATGGGAGTTTGTTACAATGGAGACTCGGGACTCACCTCCAATCTCCTAATCAAATTTCTCTTTTAACAAGCTCTCCAGATACGCCTCCCATGACCGTTAAAACTTCAGATGTATTTTATTAGGAGATTCTTATGAAATGGTTAGATTCTCTAAACTTTTGGTTGGAGGACTCCTGCCTGAAGATGCCCTAAGGATGAAGAGCCAGAACTATCCATGTAAGCATTTTTTTTTTTTTTTTTTGGATGCTACACTGGAACCTATCCCAGACCTCATAAGACCATCCACATTTGCTCTGAGCAGCCTTCCAAGTGATTGCTAGATTACCCAGCACCCAGCAATGAAGCCTAAACATCCATCCTTTGATAAACACACTCAGGCCCTTAAAAGTTCAAACTCCGTGTTGGGTCCTGACCTCTGAAATATTTATACACAGTGATGCACCTTGCAGATAACATCTCCTGGAATCTGCTTTAGCGGCCAGGCTGCAACTGGGAGGGAGTTAATAAATGCTCTGGTTGTCTCTAATTCAGTCAGAATGCTTTTGCTGAGCCCCC
Organism: Redunca redunca; assembly: GCA_006410935.1. Taxonomy (NCBI): domain Eukaryota; kingdom Metazoa; phylum Chordata; class Mammalia; order Artiodactyla; family Bovidae; genus Redunca; species Redunca redunca. Next base: position 527,747 of record SJYQ01093173.1, read on the forward strand.
AGACACAGCTAAGAATAGCCAGGTTCCTTCTCGTCTTTGAGAGCTCTAAGATCAGAAATACATTTTCTGCTCTTGTTCGTCCTTCTCCAGACTACATGATAGAGTCTGTCAGAGTTGGTGCCATCCTGGATCCTGTCCAAGAAATACCCTTGTTTGTTGGAATGGCTTCAGCTCTTGCTAATTTCTTCCTTGTACTATTCCTTGCCAGACTAGTTCAATCTTGGGTCATCCCTGTTTGGGTTTCTTGATTAACTCCGAGTCGCCCAGAGAAAGGAAGAGACAAAATGCTTTGTTATAGCAGCAAGGCCATGGGCCAAGTCAGCCCGAGCTTGTCTTCTCTTTCCAAGCAGACTCTTTTGAACAACCACCCTCTTTTCTCTATGTTGAGAGTGCTACCCCTCTCCCTTAACCACTCCTTGACTAAAGGAGAGTCTAGAGAGAAGGAGCTTCAGACCAAAACCAAACCCCAGCTTAATCTCTCCCTGGTTGTATGACCAGGCACAAGGGCTTACTCATCCTGAGCTTCAGGGCTCTTGTTTGTGACACTGGAATGATGACAGCTCTAGACAGCTCATGCCAAGAACTTTGTACTCACCCACTAGAATAGACATTCTGAAAGGGCAAAATCTCTGCTTGTCTTGGCTACTTCAGTGTCTCCAGAACCTAGCACAATGCCTGGCCCCCTGAAATTACTCAATAAATGTTTAGAGGTTGGTGGTTTGGTTTAATTGCTAAGTCATGTCTGTCTCTCTGCGACCTCATGGACTGTAGTCCACCAGGCTCCTCTGTCCATAGGATTTTCCAGGCACGAATAATGGAATGGGCTGCCACTTTCTTCTCCAGGGGATGTTTCCCACTTAGGGACTGAACCTGTGCCTCCTGCATTGCAGGCAGATTCTCTACCAGATGAACCAGAGTGTGATGGGCCAATGTCTGGAGAGGGGATTATCACTCCTCACAACACTCTTATGAGGTAGGTTCTTTTACTCTCCCCATTTTGCAGATGAAGGCTAAGGTCTTGAGCAGAAGTTCAGAATGGTGAAGTCAACTGACCAAGGTCATCTAGATCTGTATGAGTCAGAGCCAGGATGAGAACATAGAACCATCTGGCTCCAAAGCCTATGTCAGCCATCCTACAGAGCTGTGGATATCAGACATTGAACTTACGGACAGACACACACATCTCTCACACCGTGTGTGGTCAGTTGTGTTAGCACCCTCCTCCTATTGATCCCATGTGTCATCTGACCACCCCACCCTGCTTTCTCTCCTCCCACCCTTCCCCAAAGGCTAATTCCCATTGGAGAATGACATCGGGAAGGAAAATGATCTGCCTCCTTGGGGCTCACCAAGGGAGAGTGGAAAGGGAACATGTTCATCTCCAGGAATCTCAGTGACGCAGGGCATTTCTGCTCAAGACCTTAGCCTTCTCTTCTTTAACCTCGACTTTTCCATCACAGGTGACTCATGGCCACACACCGCATATTATGACCTTTTCTCAAGTGTGATCTCTAGACTAGCTTCCTGTTAGAATCCAGATTCTGATGTCCTGCCCCCAATTTATTGAATCGAAGTCCCTGCAGTGGGACCCTAAAGTGTACATTTTTATTCATTAATTTTTATTGAAGTATGGGTTTCCCTGGTGGCTCAGACAGTAAAGAACCTGCTTGCAATGCAGGAGACCCAGGTTCAATCCTTGGGCCTGGAAGCTCTTTTGGAGAAGGGAATACAGCCCACTCCAGTGTTCTTGCCTGGAGAATTCCATGGCCAGAGAAGCCTGGCGAGCTACAGTCCATGGGCTTGCAAAGAGTCAGACACGACTGAAACTACTTAGCACCTCTCTATCATCTATCTGTGTGTGCTCGGTCACTCACTTGTGTCTGACTCTTTGTGAACCCATGGACTCTAGCTCAACAGGCTTCTCTCTCTATGGGGTTTCCCAGGCAAGAATACTGGAAATTTTCCTCCTCCAGGGGATCTTTCTGACTCAAGGAAGGAACCCATGTCTCTTGAGTCTCCTGAATTGGCAGGTGGATTCTTTACCATTGTACCACCTGGGAAACCCTTGATCTATCTATTAAATATCATCTATCATCTCCTATTGGTTCTATTTCTTTAGAGAATGCTGACTAGTATACAGGCACACACACACACTCTCTCTCTCTCTTATACACGTTTATATTGCTATTCCATCCTAACTCTTCCATTGATTTTTCTGAGTTCTTTCAAAATCCACATTATCTCAGTATTCTTTGGTGGCCTTAAGCATGTCCCTGAACCTCCCTGAGTCTCTGGAGCTATAAACTTGGGATAATAACCCTGCTTTATCTACCCCAGAAGGTGGTGAGATAAGTGAAGGGTGGCCACTTCCTTTGAAAAGGCTCAAGGGTTGTACAAATATCACAGGTCTTTATGATCAGTATCACAGCCAGGCAGCAGCTTCCAAGGCCCCTGAGACACCCTTGCAGAGGTGTGCCGAGCCCTTGTAATGCATATGTATGAGCCCATTATACAGCTGGGCAAGCTGATTCACTCTGACCTTTGGCAACATGACAGGGTGAGCAAAGGGCAGAGACCATCAAAGACATCAAACAAGATTCCTGGCACCTGTCCATGGACCCTGTGAAGTTTTGTGTATAAATCAACATGCCTTTGTGGAAGGAACAAAGAGAAGTGGATTGGAAGGGTTCAGGACCTTTGCTCCCAGAAGCTCTGAGTACTGCTTCTTCCTGAAAGGTACTTCGCTGCTTCCAGGCATGAATAGGATCAAATATCTCATGCTAATTGGCCCAGGACTCTAGACTCCAGGGCTTCCCTGGTGACTCAGATGGTAAAGAATCTGCCTGCAATGCAGGAGACCCAGGTTCGATCCCTGGGTCAGGAAGATCCCTGGAGAAGGGAATAGTCACACTTTAGTATTCTTGCCTGGAGAATTTCCATGGACTAAGGAGTCCAGCAGGGTACAGCCCATGGGGTCGCAAAGAGTCGGACATGACTAAGTGACTAACACTTGTACTTTTACTTCCAGACTGTAAGATTCCACTAGATCTTGTCAAACATTGAGTCAAGCCTCTTCATCAGTTCAGAGACAATGTCTGTTGCTTCAAATGTCATATCCCCAAAGCATTGTCCAAAGACCTGGCACATAGTAGGTGCCCAATAAAAGTTTCTTGAATAAACGAATAAGTGATTAAACCAATGAATGAACAGAAAAGGAATATGTGTCTCCATGGGAACATCAGGTAAACAATAAGTGCCGTATATATACATCCCCAGTCCACATCTGCTGGCAACACTGATCGATTCCTATGATCTTTTCATCATGAGTCCAGACGCAGCCTTGATCCTTGTGACTGCCACCTCCAATCCTTCCTTCATCAACTATCAATTGAGGGCCTCAAATGTGCCAGGCCCTGTTCAGGGTGCTATGGAACACTCAGTGCGTTGGATATAAGGCAAAATCTTTAACTTTAAGCTGCTTCCAGTCCATGGGAGTTGGCAGAAGAAATGAAGCCCATTTGGCACTTGCATTTTCCTGGAGGAGCCAGAATAGGGGTCATGTCTGAGATGCTTCATCCTCAGGAGTCAACATTGTTCTTCTTATCTCCCTAACGGTCCTGTCATCCCCCATCCACACCCCAGGTTTGAACATCTGATTAATGGCTCATGGTGAAGGGGCTTGTGTAACTCAAAGAAGCTAAGAGTCATGGTATGCAAGACCACCCAAGATGGACAAGTCATAGTGGAGAGTTCTGACAAAACGTGGTCCACTGGAGGAGGGAATGGCAAACCACTCCAGTACTCTTGACATAAGAAATCCATAAACAGTATGGAAAGGTAAAAAGATATGACACTGTAAGATGAACCCACCCCCCCATCCCCCGAGCTTGGAAGGTGTCCAATACGCTACAGGGGAAGTGTGTGTTATCACTCAGTCGTGTCCAACTCTTTGTGACCCCATGGACTGTAGCCTACCAGGCTGCTCTGTCCATGAAAATTCTCCAGGCAAGAAAACTGGAGTGGGTTTCCATTTCCTTCTCCAGGGGATCTTCCCAACCCAGGGATTGAACCCAGGTCTCTTGCATTGCAGGCAGATTCTTCACCACTGAGCCACCAGTGGAGGGCAATTACTTATATCTCCAGAAAGGAGGAAACAGCTGGGCCAAAGCAGAAATGACACTCAGTTGTGGATGCGTCTGGTGGTGAGAGTAAAGTCTGATGAGTCTTATCATGAGTATGTTCTGATAGATTTTGAATCGGATCCCCTCTCCTCACCGTCACTCCCTAATCCAGAACACCATCAGCAATCACTGGGCAGCTACAACAGCCCCTGCTTCTGCCATCCTTTACCTCTTTATCCTCCCAATGGCTTGAGCACAGCGCCTGACACATGGGCTATTGGATAAGCACAGCACCACGTTTTTGTTTCGACAGCCAAGGGCCAGTACAAGGGAGCCTGATACTATACTTTCCGCAGTTATAACTGGATGCGTGTAGACAGAGGCTAAGCGCACAGCCTCTGGGGTCAGACATCTGACATCAAATGCTGGTCTTTGAGACTCACTTCTTGTGCGTCCTTAACCTTAACCTCTCTGCACCTCAGTTTCCTCATCTGCCAAACAGATAACAATTATACTTACAGGCTTATTGCAAAGCTTACACCCATTAATATATGTAAAAGCTTTGAAGCATGACATAGTAAGCACTCTATAAGTGTTATCCATTATTGATTTTTTTAATCCAGCCAAGTGTTGTGAGGGCAATTAAATAAGAAAAAGAACATTGCGTGTGGTACATTTCACTCTTCCTTCTGAACAAATAGATTTGCTGTTTACCCTGGTCAGGCCATTTAGCACTTCTGAATGAATTACATACACAAAGAACATGCTGAGTGCTCCTGGGCGTGACGGGCAAATTCCATAGAGAAACAGCCTCCCCTCCCCAAATGCATTCTTTTCCAAACTCTATACCCAAACTAACATGTATCCCTAGAGCTCCCTCCCTATTAATCACAGGATGGATGTTGCTTCATGCTCACCCACCCCACGCTTGCCAATACTGAAGCTCCCTCTCTCTCTGTTCACGAGCATCATCGCCCCTGAAAATTCTCCTTGCGGTGGGAGAAGACCTTCAGTGCTGATCTCCAGCTGCAACTGCTGGCCAATAAATCTGGTACCTCTCCCATCTCCCCCCACCACCCTTTCTTCTTTTCCTCTTTGACTATTCCCAAGTCCTCTGTCAGTGTCTGTTAGAGTTTTCATTGGAGAAAAAAAAAATTACTTCCTAAAATGTTCAAAAGTCTTTCCTCGGTTTGTTATTAAAGCAATTATCTAGCATAACACACTGAAATCGCAAAAGGTATTCTAATGGGAAACAAATGCTCTAGACAAGCGACCAACTGGACTCAGAATCTTTATTGAAAAATGACGGGAAGGCGATTAGTGGGGAAAGTCAAGGAAGGAAAGATTTTCCACCTGGCCTTGGACAGTACATCAAACGGCCGTCCAAAGGATGCTATTTATAATCATTATTGCTCTGTCTTTGGGGCCCCATGAGTCCAACCGTGTCTCCTGCCTTGGCTACCCACTCCCCCTCCCCACCTCTGCTGCAACCCAGTTCACATGGCTGCCATCTTTAGGGCTATCATCTGGGACAAGGGGTCACGTCCCAGAGAAAGCCTGCATAGATTGAGGTCCACATGCCAGCAAGGCAGGTTCCCACGTGTCTTCATGAAGATCCTACCATCTTTAAAAACTCATTTCAACTTTCTAATAGGTGCCAACAACAATACTCAAGACACAGAAGGGATGTTGGACTGCATGCCTGTCCAGTGGAAATTCTAATTTTCTGGGGATGGGGGCTAGGGTAGAAAAAATGCCACAGGAAAAAAATTTTTTTAAGGCAGTGGTGGTTGGGGGGAAGATAGTCATTCCACAAACTGATCAGGCACTTCTGATGTGTGCATGGCTATACCTAGCACTGGGAGGATAGTGACGAAAACAAACGTGTCACAAAACTCTTAAAAGTGTTGACCCTGGTGTAGAAGGGGGTTTGCATCTTAGACTCACTCTTGTTGGCCAGTGCTACCTGGAATCATGACTTGCAACGATTCTGAGCTTGGAAGGAAATAACTCTGTGATTGATTAATGATGTCTGCCAAGGACACAGCAGAAACAATGGAAGCACTCTGCGTATATGACAAAGCTTGTCTGTTGTTGTTGTTTGGCTGCTAAGTTGAGTCTGACTCTTTGCAACCCCATGGACTTCAGCATGCCAGGCTTCCTTGTCCTAAACTATCTCTCAGAGTTTGCTCAGATTCATGTTCATTGAGTCAGTGATGCCATGCAGCCATCTCATCCTCTGTTACCCCTTTCTTCTCTTGTCCTCAATCTTTCCCAGCATCAGGTGACTCACTTTTCAATGAGTTGGCTCTTTGCTTCAGGTGGCCAAAGTTTGTCTAGCTCTGCTCTTGTCAAACTTCCACGTACATGCACGTTAGCTGAGATCAGGTTGAACTGCAGAGTCTGATTCAATAGATCTAGGGGTGGAGTCTGAGATTCTGCACTTCTTCTAGGGGATGTTTATGCTTCTGGTTTATGAGTCTCGCTTTGAGACCCATAGAAAGTACCTAGTGAAATCTACCCATGAAACCGCCATTTTCCCAGATTTGTCAGTCACGAGGTCACATAAATTTGTCTAAGCTCTTGTACTGGAGAACAAGAGATTCCAGGGTACATTCTGAAAGAACACTTCAGCATCTGGCCCCTAAGTTTCCAGAAACTGAAGGCGGTGGTCCTGCCAGCTCAGATCTCAAACAGGTGGCTTCCATCGATTGGCTGAGAGCAAATGAAGTCTCCCAGAGGGCTACAGCCTTGGATCAGAGCCCCAACCAGAAGTTCAGATGTTTTTCCAAATCAACTCTGAGGCTTCCACATGTCTCTAGGGGCCTCCCAGGCTCTCTGTCTAGAGCTCCAGAAGGTTACGTTCCTGGGTGAGCCTTTGGGCAACACCACCTCCCCCTCAGCTGAACAGATGATCACTTCAAAGGTCTCCTTTCTTGTGGTATTTTCGTACCTCTGACCTTGGCCAGGAGCTGTGAGCTCAGAGGCATAGGAAAGTGAAAAAGAAAAGGGAAAAGACTGTTCATCAACTTCCCCATTCCTGCCCGAGTAAACTTTGCCAAAGCATTTTGCCTGGGCTAAGGTTTGAGTCTGGATGAAGACTCACTGAGAACATACAGAGGTAGTTAACTTGATTTAGGTCTGCACTTGAATTCTACTATTGCTGGAAGAGCAGCAGGAACCCACCAGCTAGGTAGTGAGGTATTTAAAATACTTCGTTTGTTCAAAGAACATTCCCTAGCTGTGCAGTAAGAGGACTGACACAATGTGTAGCAGATCTGTTCTGCCTGACCAGAGATAGGCCTCTGCTGACCAAGAGCAGATAGAGAAGTTAGGTCAGAGGACTTGAAAGCCAGACTCCTGGGGTTTAAGCCTTGCTTCCCTGCTTCTCCGCCACATCTCATGTTCTTCCCTGCTCATGTGCTGCAGTCTAGCTGGGCTGCCCATCTTTCTGTTCCTCTAAGCTCATTCCTACCGCAGTGCTTTGCACCTGCTAGTCTTTCTGCTTGGACTCATCTTCCAAAGTCATATGGCTGCTTCCGTCTCATCATCTGAGTGGCACCTCACCTATCACCTCTTCAGAGAGGTCTTAACTGGTCATTCTGGATGAAGGAGGCCTCTGGCCATACTTTAGCACATTGCCCTAATCAGTCTGTGTCATAGATGTTATTTCCATCTGAAATTGATTGTAGTTTAAGAAATATATTTGTTTAGGACTTCCTTGGTGGTCCAGTGGATAATAATCCATCTGCCAATGCAGGGGACAGGTGTTTGATCCCTCGTTAGGGAAGATTCCACATGCTGTGGAACAACTAAGCCAGTGCACAACTGCTGAGCCCTTGACCGCAACTGCTGAAGCCTGTGGGTCTAGAGCCCGTGCTCTGCAACAAGGGAAGCCACTGCGATGGGAAGTCTGTGCACCACAAGCAAGAGTAGCCGCCAATAGCTGCAACCCGCGAAATCCCACAGAGACCCACAAAGACTCAGCACAGCAGAAATAAATGTTAATAATAAACAAAACAAGTTATTAAAAATATATTTGTTTATATGTCAACTATCTGTATGTTCCTTTAGAATATAAGATCTGTTGAGAGTAGAAATTTGTCTTCTGTTTGCTGGTGTATTTCCACATGCCTTGAAGAGTTCCAGACATCAAGAAAGTACTCAATATACATTTATTAAGCTTGTTGAATAAATGATCTCTCTGGCCATAGTGATTGGTTCAGGAGTAGTCATGTGATTGAGACAAGGCCAATCAGAGTGTTTTCAAGACTGTGTCTCTGAGGTTCATGAAAAGGGAAGTCACTTTCCATGGACTAAATGAGAAAGAGATGGGTGCTGGGCTGTTAGCAGTCATCTCAGCTGTTGGGTGGAGAAAGGCTGTCCAAGAGATATATCCAGCACTGACCACAAAATGTGAGCCTTTCCTGAACCCAGGAAGATCACCCTTTGGCCTTTAAAGTTACAGGGACAATGCATCACCTGCTTTCTCCCTTCTCCATGCCCCCAACCTCTCAAAAGAGCTTAATGGAGCTGGGTTTCTGTCATTTGAAACTGACACAATCCTGAGCAAGACATGCAGGGTTGTGTCAAGATCTGTGTTAAGTCTCCCTCTACCACCAGTCAATCCCAAAAGAAATCAACCCTGAATATTCACTGGAAGGACTGATGCTGAAGCTGAAACTCCAATACTTTGGCCACCTGATGAAGAGTTGAATCATTGCTGACGCTGGGAAAGATTGAGGGCAGGAGGAGAACGGGGTGAAAGAGGATGAGCTGGCTGGATAGCATTCACTGACTCAATGGATGTGACTTTGAGCAAACTCAGACAGTGAAGGACAGGGAAGCCTGGCGTGCTGCAGTTCATGAGGTCACAGAGTCGGACATGGCTCAGCGACTAAACAACAACAAATGAGGCTCATGCATGTAAAGTTCTGTGTCCGGGGCCTGGCACATAGTAATTGTTCAATAAATGACTAGACCATTTTATTTACGTATTAATTATTATTATTTGTTTTATTACTTTTAAAACATGTATTTGGCTGTGTCGGGTCTCAGTTGCAGCATGCAGGATGTTTTGTTGAGGCAACCAGACTCTAGTTGCGGCTTGTGGCTCAGTAGTTGTGGTGTGCAGGCTTTAGTTACCCCGAGGCATGTGGGAACTTAGTTCCCTGATCAGGGATTGAACCTGTGTCCCCTGCAGTGCAAAGCAGCTTCTTAACCACTGGACCACCAGGGAAGTTCCGATTAGACTATTTTAGATGAAAGGGTGCCTGTATCTGCTTGCAGCGGTGTTGCCTCTTGAAAGAGTCACCATCAAAGCAAAACCTCCAATTATTATTTCAGGAAAGTTCCTACAATGCCAATGAATGGTGCCTTGACCTTTTTGTTTGTCTGTCTGTATTTCTTCTCCCTTTTCTTTTTCATTGTCACTTTTTAGTTCAGTGACTTCTGAATGTCATGATTAGCTGCCATGGTGACTGATGAAGAATTATTCAGGGAGATGGTTAAAGACACAGATTACTGGATTCCACCAGATATTCCTCAACTGAGAATTCAGAAAGTAAGACCAGGAAGCTGAATTTCAAATAAGCAGAGCGGCATAAGCTACATATGGGACCCACTCTTTTAGATCATTATTCCTATTATTATTACTTTAGGCAACAGCTGCAGAAAACATGCCAGATATGACCTATCCCCACCGCCCTCCTCCCTCCCTCCCTCCAGAGGCTGTGCCAGGGTCTCCTCTCCCTCTTGGCTTCTACAAGTTTAGTGCACTGCAAGGGCCAGCCTGAGACAGTCTCTCCCTGTGGGTGTGTCCCACTGGGGACCATTTTCAGAGAGTCAGTGACAGCTTTCTTCAGCTTGCACCAGCCCCGCGATGAGGAGTTCCCTGCGGGGCAAAGCAGAGGGGACACATCCAGAAACTAAAGAGCATGGAGGGCGATGGAATCCATAAATCTCCAGCATGTTGCCTCAGCTGCAGAGCAACAGCTAAGATCAAGAATCATAGCTGCACCATCTCATTCCATAAGCTTCCAAAGACCATTTTCCAGAAGGAGAGACTCATGGTTTTTATATAGAAGGGGCAGAAACTTGAAGAAATTAAAAGCCAGGGTTTAACATTCTTGCTCATAGCCTAAAATACACAGGTTGCCTGGGTGCTGAGCTTCGTGGTAGAAAACCCAAGCGGTTGCCAAAGGTAAACTCTCTTGGGTTTTGTTTTTCAATTTTTGTTGGAGTGTAGTATGTTGTGTTAGTTTCTGCTATACGGCAAAGTGTATCAGTCATTTTGTTGTTCAGTCATTAAGCCGTGTCTGACGCTGAGACCCCTTCGACTGCAGCCTGCTGGGCTCCTCTGTTCATGGGATTCCCCAGGCAAGAATGCTGGAGTGGATTGCCATTTCCTTCTCCAGAGGATCTTCCTGAACCAGGCAGGTTGAACAGCCAGGGAAACTCGTATCAGTTATACAAATACATATATCATCTTTTTTTTTCCTTCCTATTTAGGTCACCACAGATCACTGAATAGAGTTCCCTATGCTGTATAGCGGGTAGTCATTTGTTATCTAATTTATGCATAGTCAATGTATATGTCAATCCCAGTCTGCCAATTCATCGCCCCCCGCTTGATGTCCATACATTTGTTCTCAATGTCTGTGTCTCTATTTCTGCTTTGCAAGTAGGTCCATCTGTACCGAACTGTTTTGAAAGGAAGCTGCTTCATAAATACAAATTCTGCCACTGTGTTATAGACGTGTATTTGTTTTCTGTCTTACTCAGAGCTGAATTAGGAAGAGCATAAGGTATTTCTGGTACTCA